>JAQGDQ010002367.1:0-367500 GCA_030141605.1 Tubiluchus corallicola
GCAGAAGACTTCTACAGGCAATGCCAAGCATCTTAACAGAGACACCCACACAGATAGCCTCAATCAGCTTGTAACAAGACATGCATAGCCAGACTGAAGCGTTTGGTTCTAAGGCTTGGAAAACAAATAAAAACATCTAATCAGAACTCATCTAAAGCAATCTCAAACATCTGGACAGAAAACATATCCTGCTAATCTCAAGTATATGGCAAAAGACTTCTACAGGCAATACTAAGCACCTTAACAGAGACATACACAGACAGCCTCAATCAGCTTCTCAAAGGACATATATGAACAAACGTAAGCATCTGGTAATAGCAGCTTTATTCTCACTCTCGTGTACCTGATCAGGAGAAATCTGCAGAAATGCACTGCCGATCTCAAGTATCCCGGCAAAAGACTTCTACAGGCAAAGTCAAGCGTCTTAACAGAGACACACACACAGATAGCCTCAATTAGCTTGTCACAAGACATGCATAGCCAAACTTGAGCGTCTGGTTCTAAAGCTTGGAAAACGATTTAAAACATCTGGTCAGAACTCATCTAGAGCAGTCCCAATCATCTGAACAGAAGAAATGTACAGCTAATTTCAGGTATATGGCAGAAGACTTCTACAGGCAATGCCAAGCATCTTAACAGAGACACCCACACAGATAGCCTCAATTAGCTTGTCACAAGACATGCATAGCCAAACTTGAGCGTCTGGTTCTAAAGCTTGGAAAACGATTTAAAACATCTAATCAGAACTCATCTAAGCAATCTCAAACATCTGGACAGAAAACATATCCTGCTAATCTCAAGTATATGACAAAATACTTCTACAGGCAATACTAAGCACCTTAACAGAGACATACACAGACAGCCTCAATCAGCTTCTCAAAGGACATATATGAACAAACGTAAGCATCTGGTAATAGCAGCTCTATTCTCACTCTCGTGTACCTGATCAGGAGAAATCTGCAGAAATGCACTGCCGATCTCAAGTATCCCGGCAAAAGACTTCTACAGGCAAAGTCAAGCGTCTTAACAGAGACACACACACAGAGATAGCCGCAATTAGCTTGTCACAAGACATGCATAGCCAAACTTGAGCGTCTGGTTCTAAAGCTTGGAAAACGATTTAAAACATCTGGTCAGAACTCATCTAGAGCAGTCCCAATCATCTGAACAGAAGAAATGTACAGCTAATTTCAAGTATATAACAGAAGACTTCTACAAACAATGCCAAGCATCTTAACAGAGACACACATACACACAGATAGCCTCAACTAGCTTGTAACAAGACATGCATAGCCAGACTGAAGCTTTTGGTTCTAAAGCTTTGAAAACGATTTAAAACATCTAGTCTGAACTCATCTAGAGCAGTCCCAATCATCTGAACAGAAGAAATGTACTGCTAATTTCAGGTATATGGCAGAAGACTTCTACAGGCAATGCCAAGCATCTTAACAGAGACACCCACACAGATAGCCTCAATCAGCTTGTAACAAGACATGCATAGCCAGACTGAAGCGTTTGGTTCTAAGGCTTGGAAAACAAATAAAAACATCTAATCAGAACTCATCTAAGCAATCTCAAACATCTGGACAGAAAACATATTCTGCTAATTTCAAGTATATGGCAAAACACTTCTACAGGCAATACTAAGCACCTTAACAGAGACATACACAGACAGCCTCAATCAGCTTCTCAGAGAACATATATGAACAAACGTAAGCATCTGGTAATAGCAGCTTTATTCTCACTCTCGTGTACCTGATCAGGAGAAATCTGCAGAAATGCACTGCCGATCTCAAGTATCCCGGCAAAAGACTTCTACAGGCAAAGTCAAGCGTCTTAACAGAGACACACACACACAGATAGCCTCAATTAGCTTGTCACAAGACATGCATAGCCAAACTTAAGCGTCTGGTTCTAAAGCTTGGAAAACAAATAAAAACATCTAATCAGAACTCATCTAAAGCAATCTCAAACATCTGGACAGAAAACATATCCTGCTAATCTCAAGTATATGGCAAAAGACTTCTACAGGCAATACTAAGCACCTTAACAGAGACATACACAGACAGCCTCAATCAGCTTCTCAGAGAACATATATGAACAAACGTAAGCATCTGGTAATAGCAGCTTTATTCTCACTCTCGTGTACCTGATATGGAGAAATCTGCAGAAATGCACTGCCGATCTCAAGTATCCCGGCAAAAGACTTCTACAGGCAATACTAAGCGTCTTTACAGAGACATACACAGACAATCAGCTTCTCAGAGGACATATATGACCAAACGTAAGCATCTGGTTCTAAAGCTTGGAAAACGATTTAAAACATCTAGTCAGAACTCATCTAGAGCAGTCCCAATCATCTGAACAAAAGAAATGTACTGCTAATTTCAGGTATATAGCAGAAGACTTCTACAAGCAATGCCAAGCATCTTAACAGAGACACACACATACAGATAACCTCAACTAGCTTGTCACAAGACATGCATAGCCAGACTGAAACGTTTGGTTCTAAAGCTTGGAAAACAAATAAAAACATCTAATCAGAACTCATCTAAAGCAATCTCAAACATCTGGACAGAAAACATATCCTGCTAATCTCAAGTATGTGGCAAAAGACTTCTACAGGCAATACTGAGCGTCTTAACAGAGACATACACAGATATCCTCAATCAGCTTCTCAGAGGACATATCTGGACAGAAAACATATCCTGCTAATCTCAAGTATATGACAAAAGACTTCTACAGGCAATACTAAGCACCTTAACAGAGACATACACAGACAGCCTCAATCAGCTTCTCAAAGGACATATATGAACAAACGTAAGCATCTGGTAATAGCAGCTCTATTCTCACTCTCGTGTACATGATCAGGAGAAATCTGCAGAAATGCACTGCCGATCTCAAGTATCCCGGCAAAAGACTTCTGCAGGCAAAGTCAAGCATCTTAACAGGGGCACACACACAGAGATAGCCGCAATTAGCTTGTCACAAGACATGCATAGCCAAACTTGAGCGTCTGGTTCTAAAGCTTGGAAAACGATTTAAAACATCTGGTCAGAACTCATCTAGAGCAGTCCCAATCATCTGAACAGAAGAAATGTACAGCTAATTTCAAGTATATAACAGAAGACTTCTACAAACAATGCCAAGCATCTTAACAGAGACACACATACACACAGATAGCCTCAACTAGCTTGTAACAAGACATGCATAGCCAGACTGAAGCGTTTGGTTCTAAAGCTTTGAAAACGATTTAAAACATCTAGTCTGAACTCATCTAGAGCAGTCCCAATCATCTGAACAGAAGAAATGTACTGCTAATTTCAGGTATATGGCAGAAGACTTCTACAGGCAATGCCAAGCATCTTAACAGAGACACCCACACAGATAGCCTCAATCAGCTTGTAACAAGACATGCATAGCCAGACTGAAGCGTTTGGTTCTAAGGCTTGGAAAACAAATAAAAACATCTAATCAGAACTCATCTAAGCAATCTCAAACATCTGGACAGAAAACATATTCCGCTAATTTCAAGTATATGGCAAAACACTTCTACAGGCAATACTAAGCACCTTAACAGAGACATACACAGACAGCCTCAATCAGCTTCTCAGAGGACATATATGAACAAACGTAAGCATCTGGTAATAGCAGCTTTATTCTCACTCTCGTGTACCTGATCAGGAGAAATCTGCAGAAATGCACTGCCGATCTCAAGTATCCCGGCAAAAGACTTCTACAGGCAAAGTCAAGCGTCTTAACAGAGACACACACACAGATAGCCTCAATTAGCTTGTCACAAGACATGCATAGCCAAACTTGAGCGTCTGGTTCTAAAGCTTGGAAAACGGTTTAAAACATCTAGTCAGAACTCATCTAGAGCAGTCCCAATCATCTGAACAGAAGAAATGTACTGCTAATTTCAGGTATATGGCAGAAGACTTCTACAGGCAATGCCAAGCATCTTAACAGAGACACCCACACAGATAGCCGCAATTAGCTTGTCACAAGACATGCATAGCCAAACTTGAGCGTCTGGTTCTAAAGCTTGGAAAACGATTTAAAACATCTAATCAGAACTCATCTAAGCAATCTCAAACATCTGGACAGAAAACATATTCTGCTAATTTCAAGTATATGGCAAAAGACTTCTACAGGCAATACTAAGCACCTTAACAGAGACATACACAGACAGCCTCAATCAGCTTCTCAGAGAACATATATGAACAAACGTAAGCATCTGGTAATAGCAGCTTTATTCTCACTCTCGTGTACCTGATATGGAGAAATCTGCAGAAATGCACTGCCGATCTCAAGTATCCCGGCAAAAGACTTCTACAGGCAATACTAAGCGTCTTTACAGAGACATACACAGACAATCAGCTTCTCAGAGGACATATATGACCAAGCGTAAGCATCTGGTTCTAAAGCTTGGAAAACGATTTAAAACATCTAGTCAGAACTCATCTAGAGCAGTCCCAATCATCTGAACAAAAGAAATGTACTGCTAATTTCAGGTATATAGCAGAAGACTTCTACAAGCAATGCCAAGCATCTTAACAGAGACATACACAGACAGCCTCAATCAGCTTCTCAGAGGACATACATGAACAAACGTACGCATCTGGTAATAGCAGCTCTATTCTCACTCTCATGTAGGTACATGATCTGATCAGGAGAAATCTGCAGAAATGCACTGCCTGTCTCAAGTATCCCGGCAAAAGACTTCTACAGGCAAAGTCAAGCGTCTTAACAGACACACACACACAGATAGCCTCAATTAGCTTGTCACAAGACATGCATAGCCAAACTTGAGCGTCTGGTTCTAAAGCTTGGAAAACGATTTAAAACATCTAGTCAGAACTCAACTAAAGCAATTCCAAACATCTGGACAGAAAACATATACTGCTAATTTCAAGTACATGGCAGAAGACTTCTACAGGCAATGCCAAGCATCTTAACAGAGACACACACACAGATAGCCTCAATTAGCTTGATCCAAGACATGCATAGCCAAACTTAAGCGGCTGGTTCTAAGAGTTGCAAAACGAATTAAAGCATCTATCACAACTTATCTAAAGCAGTCTAAAACATCTAGACAGAAAACATATACTGCTAATCTCAAGTATATGGCAGAAGATTTCTAAAGGCAATTCGGCAGAGACATACACAGATATCCTCAATCAGCTTCTCAGAGGACATATCTGGACAGAAAACATATCCTGCTAATCTCAAGTATATGACAAAATACTTCTACAGGCAATACTAAGCACCTTAACAGAGACATACACAGACAGCCTCAATCAGCTTCTCAGAGGACATATATGAACAAACGTAAACATCTGGTAATAGCAGTTCTATTCTCACTCTCATGTACCTGATCAGGAGAGATCTGCAGAAATGCACTGCCGATTTCAAGTATCCCGGCAAAAGACTTCTACAAGCAAAGTCAAGCGTCTTAACAGAGACACACACACAGATAGCCTCAATTAGCTTGTCACAAGGCATGCATAGCCAGACTGAAGCGTTTGGTTCTAAGGCTTGGAAAACAAATTAAAACATATAGTCAGAACTGACTTAAAGCAATGTCAAAAATCTGGATACAAAAAATGTACTACCAGTCTCAAGTATCTGGCAAAAGACTGCTACAGGCAATACTAAGCGTCTTAACAGAGACATACGCAGACAGCCTCAATCAGCTTCTCAAAGGACATATATGACCAAACGTAAGCATCTGGTAATAGCAGCTCTATTCTCACTCTCGTGTACATGATCAGGAGAAATCTGCAGAAATGCACTGCCGATCTCAAGTATCCCGGCAAAAGACTTCTGCAGGCAAAGTCAAGCATCTTAACAGGGGCACACACACAGAGATAGCCGCAATTAGCTTGTCACAAGACATGCATAGCCAAACTTGAGCGTCTGGTTCTAAAGCTTGGAAAACGATTTAAAACATCTGGTCAGAACTCATCTAGAGCAGTCCCAATCATCTGAACAGAAGAAATGTACAGCTAATTTCAAGTATATAACAGAAGACTTCTACAAACAATGCCAAGCATCTTAACAGAGACACACATACACACAGATAGCCTCAACTAGCTTGTAACAAGACATGCATAGCCAGACTGAAGCGTTTGGTTCTAAAGCTTTGAAAACGATTTAAAACATCTAGTCTGAACTCATCTAGAGCAGTCCCAATCATCTGAACAGAAGAAATGTACTGCTAATTTCAGGTATATGGCAGAAGACTTCTACAGGCAATGCCAAGCATCTTAACAGAGACACCCACACAGATAGCCTCAATCAGCTTGTAACAAGACATGCATAGCCAGACTGAAGCGTTTGGTTCTAAGGCTTGGAAAACAAATAAAAACATCTAATCAGAACTCATCTAAGCAATCTCAAACATCTGGACAGAAAACATATTCCGCTAATTTCAAGTATATGGCAAAACACTTCTACAGGCAATACTAAGCACCTTAACAGAGACATACACAGACAGCCTCAATCAGCTTCTCAGAGGACATATATGAACAAACGTAAGCATCTGGTAATAGCAGCTTTATTCTCACTCTCGTGTACCTGATCAGGAGAAATCTGCAGAAATGCACTGCCGATCTCAAGTATCCCGGCAAAAGACTTCTACAGGCAAAGTCAAGCGTCTTAACAGAGACACACACACAGATAGCCTCAATTAGCTTGTCACAAGACATGCATAGCCAAACTTGAGCGTCTGGTTCTAAAGCTTGGAAAACGGTTTAAAACATCTAGTCAGAACTCATCTAGAGCAGTCCCAATCATCTGAACAGAAGAAATGTACTGCTAATTTCAGGTATATGGCAGAAGACTTCTACAGGCAATGCCAAGCATCTTAACAGAGACACCCACACAGATAGCCGCAATTAGCTTGTCACAAGACATGCATAGCCAAACTTGAGCGTCTGGTTCTAAAGCTTGGAAAACGATTTAAAACATCTAATCAGAACTCATCTAAGCAATCTCAAACATCTGGACAGAAAACATATTCTGCTAATTTCAAGTATATGGCAAAAGACTTCTACAGGCAATACTAAGCACCTTAACAGAGACATACACAGACAGCCTCAATCAGCTTCTCAGAGGACATATATGAACAAACGTAAGCATCTGGTAATAGCAGCTCTATTCTCACTCTCGTGTACATGATCAGGAGAAATCTGCAGAAATGCACTGCCGATCTCAAGTATCCCGGCAAAAGACTTCTGCAGGCAAAGTCAAGCATCTTAACAGGGGCACACACACAGAGATAGCCGCAATTAGCTTGTCACAAGACATGCATAGCCAAACTTGAGCGTCTGGTTCTAAAGCTTGGAAAACGATTTAAAACATCTGGTCAGAACTCATCTAGAGCAGTCCCAATCATCTGAACAGAAGAAATGTACAGCTAATTTCAAGTATATAACAGAAGACTTCTACAAACAATGCCAAGCATCTTAACAGAGACACACATACACACAGATAGCCTCAACTAGCTTGTAACAAGACATGCATAGCCAGACTGAAGCGTTTGGTTCTAAAGCTTTGAAAACGATTTAAAACATCTAGTCTGAACTCATCTAGAGCAGTCCCAATCATCTGAACAGAAGAAATGTACTGCTAATTTCAGGTATATGGCAGAAGACTTCTACAGGCAATGCCAAGCATCTTAACAGAGACACCCACACAGATAGCCTCAATCAGCTTGTAACAAGACATGCATAGCCAGACTGAAGCGTTTGGTTCTAAGGCTTGGAAAACAAATAAAAACATCTAATCAGAACTCATCTAAGCAATCTCAAACATCTGGACAGAAAACATATTCCGCTAATTTCAAGTATATGGCAAAACACTTCTACAGGCAATACTAAGCACCTTAACAGAGACATACACAGACAGCCTCAATCAGCTTCTCAGAGGACATATATGAACAAACGTAAGCATCTGGTAATAGCAGCTTTATTCTCACTCTCGTGTACCTGATCAGGAGAAATCTGCAGAAATGCACTGCCGATCTCAAGTATCCCGGCAAAAGACTTCTACAGGCAAAGTCAAGCGTCTTAACAGAGACACACACACAGATAGCCTCAATTAGCTTGTCACAAGACATGCATAGCCAAACTTGAGCGTCTGGTTCTAAAGCTTGGAAAACGATTTAAAACATCTAGTCAGAACTCATCTAGAGCAGTCCCAATCATCTGAACAGAAGAAATGTACTGCTAATTTCAGGTATATGGCAGAAGACTTCTACAGGCAATGCCAAGCATCTTAACAGAGACACACACACAGATAGCCGCAATTAGCTTGTCACAAGACATGCATAGCCAAACTTGAGCGTCTGGTTCTAAAGCTTGGAAAACGATTTAAAACATCTAATCAGAACTCATCTACTCAAACATCTGGACAGAAAACATATTCTGCTAATTTCAAGTATATGGCAAAAGACTTCTACAGGCAATACTAAGCACCTTAACAGAGACATACACAGACAGCCTCAATCAGCTTCTCAGAGGACATATATGAACAAACGTAAGCATCTGGTAATAGCAGCTTTATTCTCACTCTCGTGTACCTGATATGGAGAAATCTGCAGAAATGCACTGCCGATCTCAAGTATCCCGGCAAAAGACTTCTACAGGCAAAGTCTAAGCGTCTTAACAGAGACACACACACAGATAGCCTCAATTAGCTTGTCACCAAGACATGCATAGCCAAACTTGAGCGTCTGGTTCTAAAGCTTGGAAAACGATTTAAAACATCTAGTCAGAACTCAACTAAAGCAATTCCAAACATCTGGACAGAAAACATATACTGCTAATCTCAAATATATGGCAGAAGACTTCTACAGGCAATGCCAAGCATCTTAACAGAGACACACACACACAGATAGCCGCAATTAGCTTGTCACCAGGCATGCATAGCCAGACTGAAGCGTTTGGTTCTAAGGCTTGGAAAACAAATTAAAACGTATAGTCAGAACTGACTTAAAGCAATGTCAAAAATCTGGATACAAAAAATGTACTACCAGTCTCAAGTATATGGCAAAAGACTTCTACAGGCAATACTAAGCGCCTTAATAGAGACATACACAGACAGCCTCAATCAGCTTCTCAGAGGACATACATGAACAAACGTAAACATCTGGTAATAGCAGTTCTATTCTCACTCTCATGTACCTGATCAGGAGAGATCTGCAGAAATGCACTGCCGATTTCAAGTATCCCGGCAAAAGACTTCTACAAGCAAAGTCAAGCGTCTTAACAGAGACACACACACAGATAGCCTCAATTAGCTTGTCACAAGGCATGCATAGCCAGACTGAAGCGTTTGGTTCTAAGGCTTGGAAAACAAATTAAAACATATAGTCAGAACTGACTTAAAGCAATGTCAAAAATCTGGATACAAAAAATGTACTACCAGTCTCAAGTATCTGGCAAAAGACTGCTACAGGCAATACTAAGCGTCTTAACAGAGACATACGCAGACAGCCTCAATCAGCTTCTCAAAGGACATATATGACCAAACGTAAGCATCTGGTAATAGCAGCTCTATTCTCACTCTCGTGTACATGATCAGGAGAAATCTGCAGAAATGCACTGCCGATCTCAAGTATCCCGGCAAAAGACTTCTGCAGGCAAAGTCAAGCATCTTAACAGGGGCACACACACAGAGATAGCCGCAATTAGCTTGTCACAAGACATGCATAGCCAAACTTGAGCGTCTGGTTCTAAAGCTTGGAAAACGATTTAAAACATCTGGTCAGAACTCATCTAGAGCAGTCCCAATCATCTGAACAGAAGAAATGTACAGCTAATTTCAAGTATATAACAGAAGACTTCTACAAACAATGCCAAGCATCTTAACAGAGACACACATACACACAGATAGCCTCAACTAGCTTGTAACAAGACATGCATAGCCAGACTGAAGCTTTTGGTTCTAAAGCTTTGAAAACGATTTAAAACATCTAGTCTGAACTCATCTAGAGCAGTCCCAATCATCTGAACAGAAGAAATGTACTGCTAATTTCAGGTATATGGCAGAAGACTTCTACAGGCAATGCCAAGCATCTTAACAGAGACACCCACACAGATAGCCTCAATCAGCTTGTAACAAGACATGCATAGCCAGACTGAAGCGTTTGGTTCTAAAGCTTGGAAAACAAATAAAAACATCTAATCAGAACTCATCTAAGCAATCTCAAACATCTGGACAGAAAACATATTCCGCTAATTTCAAGTATATGGCAAAACACTTCTACAGGCAATACTAAGCACCTTAACAGAGACATACACAGACAGCCTCAATCAGCTTCTCAGAGGACATATATCAACAAACGTAAGCATCTGGTAATAGCAGCTTTATTCTCACTCTCGTGTACCTGATCAGGAGAAATCTGCAGAAATGCACTGCCGATCTCAAGTATCCCGGCAAAAGACTTCTACAGGCAAAGTCAAGCGTCTTAACAGAGACACACACACAGATAGCCTCAATTAGCTTGTCACAAGACATGCATAGCCAAACTTGAGCGTCTGGTTCTAAAGCTTGGAAAACGGTTTAAAACATCTAGTCAGAACTCATCTAGAGCAGTCCCAATCATCTGAACAGAAGAAATGTACTGCTAATTTCAGGTATATGGCAGAAGACTTCTACAGGCAATGCCAAGCATCTTAACAGAGACACCCACACAGATAGCCTCAATCAGCTTGTAACAAGACATGCATAGCCAGACTGAAGCGTTTGGTTCTAAAGCTTGGAAAACGATTTAAAACATCTAATCAGAACTCATCTAAGCAATCTCAAACATCTGGACAGAAAACATATTCTGCTAATTTCAAGTATATGGCAAAAGACTTCTACAGGCAATGCTAAGCACCTTAACAGAGACATACACAGACAGCCTCAATCAGCTTCTCAGAGGACATATATGAACAAACGTAAGCATCTGGTAATAGCAGCTTTATTCTCACTCTCGTGTACCTGATATGGAGAAATCTGCAGAAATGCACTGCCGATCTCAAGTATCCCGGCAAAAGACTTCTACAGGCAATACTAAGCGTCTTTACAGAGACATACACACACAGATAGCCTCAATTAGCTTGTCACAAGACATGCATAGCCAAACTTGAGCGTCTGGTTCTAAAGCTTGGAAAACGATTTAAAACATCTAGTCAGAACTCAACTAAAGCAATTCCAAACATCTGGACAGAAAACATATACTGCTAATCTCAAATATATGGCAGAAGACTTCTACAGGCAATGCCAAGCATCTTAACAGAGACACACACACAGATAGCCGCAATTAGCTTGTCACCAGGCATGCATAGCCAGACTGAAGAAGCGTTTGGTTCTAAGGCTTGGAAAACAAATTAAAACATATAGTCAGAACTGACTTAAAGCAATGTCAAAAATCTGGATACAAAAAAGGTACTACCAGTCTCAAGTATATGGCAAAAGACTTCTACAGGCAATACTAAGCACCTTAACAGAGACATACACAGACAGCCTCAATCAGCTTCTCAGAGGACATATATGAACAAACGTAAGCATCTGGTAATAGCAGCTTTATTCTCACTCTCGTGTACCTGATCAGGAGAAATCTGCAGAAATGCACTGCCGATCTCAAGTATCCCGGCAAAAGACTTCTACAGGCAAAGTCAAGCGTCTTAACAGAGACACACACACAGATAGCCTCAATTAGCTTGTCACAAGACATGCATAGCCAGACTGAAGCGTTTGGTTCTAAAGCTTTGAAAACGATTTAAAACATCTAGTCTGAACTCATCTAGAGCAGTCCCAATCATCTGAACAGAAGAAATGTACTGCTAATTTCAGGTATATGGCAGAAGACTTCTACAGGCAATGCCAAGCATCTTAACAGAGACACCCACACAGATAGCCTCAATCAGCTTGTAACAAGACATGCATAGCCAGACTGAAGCGTTTGGTTCTAAGGCTTGGAAAACAAATAAAAACATCTAATCAGAACTCATCTAAGCAATCTCAAACATCTGGACAGAAAACATATTCCGCTAATTTCAAGTATATGGCAAAACACTTCTACAGGCAATACTAAGCACCTTAACAGAGACATACACAGACAGCCTCAATCAGCTTCTCAGAGGACATATATGAACAAACGTAAGCATCTGGTAATAGCAGCTTTATTCTCACTCTCGTGTACCTGATCAGGAGAAATCTGCAGAAATGCACTGCCGATCTCAAGTATCCCGGCAAAAGACTTCTACAGGCAAAGTCAAGCGTCTTAACAGAGACACACACACAGATAGCCTCAATTAGCTTGTCACAAGACATGCATAGCCAAACTTGAGCGTCTGGTTCTAAAGCTTGGAAAACGGTTTAAAACATCTAGTCAGAACTCATCTAGAGCAGTCCCAATCATCTGAACAGAAGAAATGTACTGCTAATTTCAGGTATATGGCAGAAGACTTCTACAGGCAATGCCAAGCATCTTAACAGAGACACCCACACAGATAGCCTCAATCAGCTTGTAACAAGACATGCATAGCCAGACTGAAGCGTTTGGTTCTAAGGCTTGGAAAACAAATAAAAACATCTAATCAGAACTCATCTAAGCAATCTCAAACATCTGGACAGAAAACATATTCTGCTAATTTCAAGTATATGGCAAAAGACTTCTACAGGCAATACTAAGCACCTTAACAGAGACATACACAGACAGCCTCAATCAGCTTCTCAGAGAACATATATGAACAAACGTAAGCATCTGGTAATAGCAGCTTTATTCTCACTCTCGTGTACCTGATATGGAGAAATCTGCAGAAATGCACTGCCGATCTCAAGTATCCCGGCAAAAGACTTCTACAGGCAATACTAAGCGTCTTTACAGAGACATACACACACAGATAGCCTCAATTAGCTTGTCACAAGACATGCATAGCCAAACTTGAGCGTCTGGTTCTAAAGCTTGGAAAACGATTTAAAACATCTAGTCAGAACTCATCTAGAGCAGTCCCAATCATCTGAACAGAAGAAATGTACTGCTAATTTCAGGTATATGGCAGAAGACTTCTACAGGCAATGCCAAGCATCTTAACAGAGACACCCACACAGATAGCCTCAATCAGCTTGTAACAAGACATGCATAGCCAGACTGAAGCGTCTGGTTCTAAAGCTTGGAAAACGATTTAAAACATCTAATCAGAACTCATCTAAGCAATCTCAAACATCTGGACAGAAAACATATTCTGCTAATTTCAAGTATATGGCAAAAGACTTCTACAGGCAATACTAAGCACCTTAACAGAGACATACACAGACAGCCTCAATCAGCTTCTCAGAGAACATATATGAACAAACGTAAGCATCTGGTAATAGCAGCTTTATTCTCACTCTCGTGTACCTGATATGGAGAAATCTGCAGAAATGCACTGCCGATCTCAAGTATCCCGGCAAAAGACTTCTACAGGCAATACTAAGCGTCTTTACAGAGACATACACACACAGATAGCCTCAATTAGCTTGTCACAAGACATGCATAGCCAAACTTGAGCGTCTGGTTCTAAAGCTTGGAAAACGATTTAAAACATCTAGTCAGAACTCAACTAAAGCAATTCCAAACATCTGGACAGAAAACATATACTGCTAATCTCAAATATATGGCAGAAGACTTCTACAGGCAATGCCAAGCATCTTAACAGAGACACACACACAGATAGCCGCAATTAGCTTGTCACCAGGCATGCATAGCCAGACTGAAGAAGCGTTTGGTTCTAAGGCTTGGAAAACAAATTAAAACATATAGTCAGAACTGACTTAAAGCAATGTCAAAAATCTGGATACAAAAAAGGTACTACCAGTCTCAAGTATATGGCAAAAGACTTCTACAGGCAATACTAAGCGCCTTAATAGAGACATACACAGACAGCCTCAATCAGCTTGTCACAAGACATGCATAGCCAGACTGAAGAAGCGTTTGGTTCTAAAGCTTGGAAAACGGTTTAAAACATCTAGTCAGAACTCATCTAGAGCAGTCCCAATCATCTGAACAGAAGAAATGTACTGCTAATTTCAGGTATCTGGCAAAAGACTGCTACAGGCAATGCTAAGCGTCTTAACAGAGACACACACACAGATAGCCTCAATTAGCTTGTCACAAGACATGCATAGCCAGACTGAAGCGTTTGGATCTAATGCTTGGAAAACAAATAAAAACATCTAATCAGAACTCATCTAAGCAATCTCAAAAATCTGGACAGAAAACATATTCCGCTAATCTCAAGTATATGGCAAAAGACTTCTACAGGCAAAGTCAAGCGTCTTAACAGAGACATACACAGATAGCCTCAATTAGCTTGTCACAAGACATGCATAGCCAAACTTGAGCGTCTGGTTCTAAAGCTTGGATAACGATTTAAAACATCTAGTCAGAACTCATCTAGAGCAGTCCCTGTCATCTGAACAGAAGAAATGTACTGTTAATTTCAAGTATATGGCAGGAGACTTCTACCGTCAATGCTAAGCGTCTTAACAGAGACATACACAGGCACCCTCAATTAGCTCATACCAAGACATGCATAGCCAAACTTGAGCGTTTGGTTCTAAAGCTTGGAAAACGATTTAAAACATCTAGTCAGAACTCATCTAAAGCAATTCCAAACATCTGGACAGAAAACATATACTGCTAATCTCAAATATATGGCAGAAGACTTCTACAGGCAATGCCAAGCATCTTAACAGAGACACACACACACAGATAGCCGCAATTAGCTTGTCACCAGGCATGCATAGCCAGACTGAAGCGTTTGGTTCTAAGGCTTGGAAAACAAATTAAAACGTATAGTCAGAACTGACTTAAAGCAATGTCAAAAATCTGGATACAAAAAATGTACTACCAGTCTCAAGTATATGGCAAAAGACTTCTACAGGCAATACTAAGCGCCTTAATAGAGACATACACAGACAGCCTCAATCAGCTTCTCAGAGGACATACATGAACAAATGTACGCATCTGGTAATAGCAGCTCTATTCTCACTCTCATGTACGTACATGATCTGATCAGGAGAAATCTGCAGAAATGCACTGCCTGTCTCAAGTATCCCGGCAAAAGACTTCTACAGGCAAAGTCAAGCGTCTTAACAGACACACACACACAGATAGCCTCAATTAGCTTGTCACAAGACATGCATAGCCAAACTTGAGCGTCTGGTTCTAAAGCTTGGAAAACGATTTAAAACATCTAGTCAGAACTCAACTAAAGCAATTCCAAACATCTGGACAGAAAACATATACTGCTAATTTCAAGTACATGGCAGAAGACTTCTACAGGCAATGCCAAGCATCTTAACAGAGACACACACACAGATAGCCTCAATTAGCTTGATCCAAGACATGCATAGCCAAACTTAAGCGTCTGGTTCTAAGAGTTGCAAAACGAATTAAAGCATCTATCACAACTTATCTAAAGCAGTCTAAAACATCTAGACAGAAAAAATGTACTGCTAATCCCAATTATATGGCAGAAGATTTCTAAAGGCAATTCGGCAGAGACATACACAGATATCCTCAATCAGCTTCTCACAGGACATATCTGGACAGAAAACATATCCTGCTAATCTCAAGTATATGACAAAATACTTCTACAGGCAATACTAAGCACCTTAACAGAGACATACACAGACAGCCTCAATCAGCTTCTCAGAGGACATATATGAACAAACGTAAACATCTGGTAATAGCAGTTCTATTCTCACTCTCATGTACCTGATCAGGAGAGATCTGCAGAAATGCACTGCCGATTTCAAGTATCCCGGCAAAAGACTTCTACAAGCAAAGTCAAGCGTCTTAACAGAGACACACACACAGATAGCCTCAATTAGCTTGTCACAAGGCATGCATAGCCAGACTGAAGCGTTTGGTTCTAAGGCTTGGAAAACAAATTAAAACATATAGTCAGAACTGACTTAAAGCAATGTCAAAAATCTGGATACAAAAAATGTACTACCAGTCTCAAGTATCTGGCAAAAGACTGCTACAGGCAATACTAAGCGTCTTAACAGAGACATACGCAGACAGCCTCAATCAGCTTCTCAAAGGACATATATGACCAAACGTAAGCATCTGGTAATAGCAGCTCTATTCTCACTCTCGTGTACATGATCAGGAGAAATCTGCAGAAATGCACTGCCGATCTCAAGTATCCCGGCAAAAGACTTCTGCAGGCAAAGTCAAGCATCTTAACAGGGGCACACACACAGAGATAGCCGCAATTAGCTTGTCACAAGACATGCATAGCCAAACTTGAGCGTCTGGTTCTAAAGCTTGGAAAACGATTTAAAACATCTAGTCTGAACTCATCTAGAGCAGTCCCAATCATCTGAACAGAAGAAATGTACTGCTAATTTCAGGTATATGGCAGAAGACTTCTACAGGCAATGCCAAGCATCTTAACAGAGACACCCACACAGATAGCCTCAATCAGCTTGTAACAAGACATGCATAGCCAGACTGAAGCGTTTGGTTCTAAAGCTTGGAAAACGATTTAAAACATCTAATCAGAACTCATCTAAGCAATCTCAAACATCTGGACAGAAAACATATTCTGCTAATTTCAAGTATATGGCAAAAGACTTCTACAGGCAATACTAAGCACCTTAACAGAGACATACACAGACAGCCTCAATCAGCTTCTCAGAGAACATATATGAACAAACGTAAGCATCTGGTAATAGCAGCTTTATTCTCACTCTCGTGTACCTGATCAGGAGAAATCTGCAGAAATGCACTGCCGATCTCAAGTATCCCGGCAAAAGACTTCTACAGGCAATACTAAGCGTCTTTACAGAGACATACACACACAGATAGCCTCAATTAGCTTGTCACAAGACATGCATAGCCAAACTTGAGCGTCTGGTTCTAAAGCTTGGAAAACGATTTAAAACATCTAATCAGAACTCATCTAAGCAATCTCAAACATCTGGACAGAAAACATATTCTGCTAATCTCAAGTATATGGCAAAAGACTTCTACAGGCAATACTAAGCACCTTAACAGAGACATACACAGACAGCCTCAATCAGCTTCTCAGAGGACATATATGAACAAACGTAAACATCTGGTAATAGCAGTTCTATTCTCACTCTCATGTACCTGATCAGGAGAGATCTGCAGAAATGCACTGCCGATTTCAAGTATCCCGGCAAAAGACTTCTACAAGCAAAGTCAAGCGTCTTAACAGAGACACACACACAGATAGCCTCAATTAGCTTGTCACAAGACATGCATAGCCAGACTGAAGCGTTTGGTTCTAAGGCTTGGAAAACAAATTAAAACATATAGTCAGAACTGACTTAAAGCAATGTCAAAAATCTGGATACAAAAAATGTATTACCAGTCTCAAGTATCTGGCAAAAGACTGCTACAGGCAATACTAAGCGTCTTAACAGAGACATACGCAGACAGCCTCAATCAGCTTCTCAAAGGACATATATGACCAAACGTAAGCATCTGGTAATAGCAGCTCTATTCTCACTCTCGTGTACATGATCAGGAGAAATCTGCAGAAATGCACTGCCGATCTCAAGTATCCCGGCAAAAGACTTCTGCAGGCAAAGTCAAGCATCTTAACAGGGGCACACACACAGAGATAGCCGCAATTAGCTTGTCACAAGACATGCATAGCCAAACTTGAGCGTCTGGTTCTAAAGCTTGGAAAACGATTTAAAACATCTGGTCAGAACTCATCTAGAGCAGTCCCAATCATCTGAACAGAAGAAATGTACAGCTAATTTCAAGTATATAACAGAAGACTTCTACAAACAATGCCAAGCATCTTAACAGAGACACACATACACACAGATAGCCTCAACTAGCTTGTAACAAGACATGCATAGCCAGACTGAAGCTTTTGGTTCTAAAGCTTTGAAAACGATTTAAAACATCTAGTCTGAACTCATCTAGAGCAGTCCCAATCATCTGAACAGAAGAAATGTACTGCTAATTTCAGGTATATGGCAGAAGACTTCTACAGGCAATGCCAAGCATCTTAACAGAGACACCCACACAGATAGCCTCAATCAGCTTGTAACAAGACATGCATAGCCAGACTGAAGCGTTTGGTTCTAAGGCTTGGAAAACAAATAAAAACATCTAATCAGAACTCATCTAAGCAATCTCAAACATCTGGACAGAAAACATATTCCGCTAATTTCAAGTATATGGCAAAACACTTCTACAGGCAATACTAAGCACCTTAACAGAGACATACACAGACAGCCTCAATCAGCTTCTCAGAGGACATATATGAACAAACGTAAGCATCTGGTAATAGCAGCTTTATTCTCACTCTCGTGTACCTGATATGGAGAAATCTGCAGAAATGCACTGCCGATCTCAAGTATCCCGGCAAAAGACTTCTACAGGCAATACTAAGCGTCTTTACAGAGACATACACAGACAATCAGCTTCTCAGAGGACATATATGACCAAACGTAAGCATCTGGTTCTAAAGCTTGGAAAACGATTTAAAACATCTAGTCAGAACTCATCTAGAGCAGTCCCAATCATCTGAACAAAAGAAATGTACTGCTAATTTCAGGTATGTGGCAAAAGACTTCTACAGGCAATACTGAGCGTCTTAACAGAGACACACACATACAGATAACCTCAACTAGCTTGTCACAAGACATGCATAGCCAGACTGAAACGTTTGGTTCTAAAGCTTGGAAAACAAATAAAAACATCTAATCAGAACTCATCTAAAGCAATCTCAAACATCTGGACAGAAAACATATCCTGCTAATCTCAAGTATGTGGCAAAAGACTTCTACAGGCAATACTGAGCGTCTTAACAGAGACATACACAGATATCCTCAATCAGCTTCTCAGAGGACATATCTGGACAGAAAACATATCCTGCTAATCTCAAGTATATGACAAAAGACTTCTACAGGCAATACTAAGCACCTTAACAGAGACATACACAGACAGCCTCAATCAGCTTCTCAAAGGACATATATGAACAAACGTAAGCATCTGGTAATAGCAGCTCTATTCTCACTCTCGTGTACCTGATCAGGAGAAATCTGCAGAAATGCACTGCCGATCTCAAGTATCCCGGCAAAAGACTTCTACAGGCAAAGTCAAGCGTCTTAACAGAGACACACACACAGATAGCCTCAATTAGCTTGTCACAAGGCATGCATAGCCAGACTGAAGCGTTTGGTTCTAAGGCTTGGAAAACAAATTAAAACATATAGTCAGAACTGACTTAAAGCAATGTCAAAAATCTGGATACAAAAAATGTACTACCAGTCTCAAGTATCTGGCAAAAGACTGCTACAGGCAATACTAAGCGTCTTAACAGAGACATACGCAGACAGCCTCAATCAGCTTCTCAAAGGACATATATGACCAAACGTAAGCATCTGGTAATAGCAGCTCTATTCTCACTCTCGTGTACATGATCAGGAGAAATCTGCAGAAATGCACTGCCGATCTCAAGTATCCCGGCAAAAGACTTCTGCAGGCAAAGTCAAGCATCTTAACAGGGGCACACACACAGAGATAGCCGCAATTAGCTTGTCACAAGACATGCATAGCCAAACTTGAGCGTCTGGTTCTAAAGCTTGGAAAACGATTTAAAACATCTAGTCAGAACTCATCTAGAGCAGTCCCAATCATCTGAACAGAAGAAATGTACAGCTAATTTCAAGTATATAACAGAAGACTTCTACAAACAATGCCAAGCATCTTAACAGAGACACACATACACACAGATAGCCTCAACTAGCTTGTAACAAGACATGCATAGCCAGACTGAAGCGTTTGGTTCTAAAGCTTTGAAAACGATTTAAAACATCTAGTCTGAACTCATCTAGAGCAGTCCCAATCATCTGAACAGAAGAAATGTACTGCTAATTTCAGGTATATGGCAGAAGACTTCTACAGGCAATGCCAAGCATCTTAACAGAGACACCCACACAGATAGCCTCAATCAGCTTGTAACAAGACATGCATAGCCAGACTGAAGCGTTTGGTTCTAAGGCTTGGAAAACAAATAAAAACATCTAATCAGAACTCATCTAAGCAATCTCAAACATCTGGACAGAAAACATATTCCGCTAATTTCAAGTATATGGCAAAACACTTCTACAGGCAATACTAAGCACCTTAACAGAGACATACACAGACAGCCTCAATCAGCTTCTCAGAGGACATATATGAACAAACGTAAGCATCTGGTAATAGCAGCTCTATTCTCACTCTAGTGTACATGATCAGGAGAAATCTGCAGAAATGCACTGCCGATCTCAAGTATCCCGGCAAAAGACTTCTACAGGCAAAGTCAAGCGTCTTAACAGAGACACACACACAGATAGCCTCAATTAGCTTGTCACAAGACATGCATAGCCAAACTTGAGCGTCTGGTTCTAAAGCTTGGAAAACGGTTTAAAACATCTAGTCAGAACTCATCTAGAGCAGTCCCAATCATCTGAACAGAAGAAATGTACTGCTAATTTCAGGTATATGGCAGAAGACTTCTACAGGCAATGCCAAGCATCTTAACAGAGACACCCACACAGATAGCCGCAATTAGCTTGTCACAAGACATGCATAGCCAAACTTGAGCGTCTGGTTCTAAAGCTTGGAAAACGATTTAAAACATCTAATCAGAACTCATCTAAGCAATCTCAAACATCTGGACAGAAAACATATTCTGCTAATCTCAAGTATATGGCAAAAGACTTCTACAGGCAATACTAAGCACCTTAACAGAGACATACACAGACAGCCTCAATCAGCTTCTCAGAGGACATATATGAACAAACGTAAGCATCTGGTAATAGCAGCTCTATTCTCACTCTCGTGTACATGATCAGGAGAAATCTGCAGAAATGCACTGCCGATCTCAAGTATCCCGGCAAAAGACTTCTGCAGGCAAAGTCAAGCATCTTAACAGGGGCACACACACAGAGATAGCCGCAATTAGCTTGTCACAAGACATGCATAGCCAAACTTGAGCGTCTGGTTCTAAAGCTTGGAAAACGATTTAAAACATCTGGTCAGAACTCATCTAGAGCAGTCCCAATCATCTGAACAGAAGAAATGTACAGCTAATTTCAAGTATATAACAGAAGACTTCTACAAACAATGCCAAGCATCTTAACAGAGACACACATACACACAGATAGCCTCAACTAGCTTGTAACAAGACATGCATAGCCAGACTGAAGCGTTTGGTTCTAAAGCTTTGAAAACGATTTAAAACATCTAGTCTGAACTCATCTAGAGCAGTCCCAATCATCTGAACAGAAGAAATGTACTGCTAATTTCAGGTATATGGCAGAAGACTTCTACAGGCAATGCCAAGCATCTTAACAGAGACACCCACACAGATAGCCTCAATCAGCTTGTAACAAGACATGCATAGCCAGACTGAAGCGTTTGGTTCTAAGGCTTGGAAAACAAATAAAAACATCTAATCAGAACTCATCTAAGCAATCTCAAACATCTGGACAGAAAACATATTCCGCTAATTTCAAGTATATGGCAAAACACTTCTACAGGCAATACTAAGCACCTTAACAGAGACATACACAGACAGCCTCAATCAGCTTCTCAGAGGACATATATGAACAAACGTAAGCATCTGGTAATAGCAGCTTTATTCTCACTCTCGTGTACCTGATCAGGAGAAATCTGCAGAAATGCACTGCCGATCTCAAGTATCCCGGCAAAAGACTTCTACAGGCAAAGTCAAGCGTCTTAACAGAGACACACACACAGATAGCCTCAATTAGCTTGTCACAAGACATGCATAGCCAAACTTGAGCGTCTGGTTCTAAAGCTTGGAAAACGGTTTAAAACATCTAGTCAGAACTCATCTAGAGCAGTCCCAATCATCTGAACAGAAGAAATGTACTGCTAATTTCAGGTATATGGCAGAAGACTTCTACAGGCAATGCCAAGCATCTTAACAGAGACACCCACACAGATAGCCGCAATTAGCTTGTCACAAGACATGCATAGCCAAACTTGAGCGTCTGGTTCTAAAGCTTGGAAAACGATTTAAAACATATAATCAGAACTCATCTAAGCAATCTCAAACATCTGGACAGAAAACATATTCTGCTAATTTCAGGTATATGGCAGAAGACTTCTACAGGCAATACTAAGCACCTTAACAGAGACATACACAGACAGCCTCAATCAGCTTCTCAGAGAACATATATGAACAAACGTAAGCATCTGGTAATAGCAGCTTTATTCTCACTCTCGTGTACCTGATATGGAGAAATCTGCAGAAATGCACTGCCGATCTCAAGTATCCCGGCAAAAGACTTCTACAGGCAATACTAAGCGTCTTAACAGAGACACACACAGACAATCAGCTTCTCAGAGGACATATATGACCAAACGTAAGCATCTGGTTCTAAAGCTTGGAAAACGATTTAAAACATCTAGTCAGAACTCATCTAGAGCAGTCCCAATCATCTGAACAGAAGAAATGTACTGCTAATTTCAGGTATATGGCAGAAGACTTCTACAGGCAATACCAAGCATCTTAACAGAGACACATACACAGACAGCCTCAATCAGCTTCTCAGAGCACATATATGAACAAACGTACGCATCTGGTAATAGCAGCTCTATTCTCACTCTCATGTAGGTACATGATCTGATCAGGAGAAATCTGCAGAAATGCACTGCCTGTCTCAAGTATCCCGGCAAAAGACTTCTACAGGCAATGCCAAGCATCTTAACAGAGACACACACACAGATAGCCTCAATCAGCTTGTCACAAGACATGCATAGCCAAACTTGAGCGTCTGGTTCTAAAGCTTGGAAAACGATTTAAAACATCTAGTCAGAACTCAACTAAAGCAATTCCAAACATCTGGACAGAAAACATATACTGCTAATTTCAAGTACATGGCAGAAGACTTCTACAGGCAATGCCAAGCATCTTAACAGAGACACACACACAGACAGCCTCAATCAGCTTGCAACAAGACATGCATAGCCAAACTTAAGCGTCTGGTTCTAAGAGTTGCAAAACGAATTAAAGCATCTATCACAACTTATCTAAAGCAGTCTAAAACATCTAGACAGAAAAAATGTACTGCTAATCCCAAGTATATGGCAGAAGATTTCTAAAGGCAATTCGGCAGAGACATACACAGATATCCTCAATCAGCTTCTCAGAGGACATATCTGGACAGAAAACATATCCTGCTAATCTCAAGTATATGACAAAATACTTCTACAGGCAATACTAAGCACCTTAACAGAGACATACACAGACAGCCTCAATCAGCTTCTCAGAGGACATATATGAACAAACGTAAACATCTGGTAATAGCAGTTCTATTCTCACTCTCATGTACCTGATCAGGAGAGATCTGCAGAAATGCACTGCCGATTTCAAGTATCCCGGCAAAAGACTTCTACAAGCAAAGTCAAGCGTCTTAACAGAGACACACACACAGATAGCCTCAATTAGCTTGTCACAAGGCATGCATAGCCAGACTGAAGCGTTTGGTTCTAAGGCTTGGAAAACAAATTAAAACATATAGTCAGAACTGACTTAAAGCAATGTCAAAAATCTGGATACAAAAAATGTACTACCAGTCTCAAGTATCTGGCAAAAGACTGCTACAGGCAATACTAAGCGTCTTAACAGAGACATACGCAGACAGCCTCAATCAGCTTCTCAAAGGACATATATGACCAAACGTAAGCATCTGGTAATAGCAGCTCTATTCTCACTCTCGTGTACATGATCAGGAGAAATCTGCAGAAATGCACTGCCGATCTCAAGTATCCCGGCAAAAGACTTCTGCAGGCAAAGTCAAGCATCTTAACAGGGGCACACACACAGAGATAGCCGCAATTAGCTTGTCACAAGACATGCATAGCCAAACTTGAGCGTCTGGTTCTAAAGCTTGGAAAACGATTTAAAACATCTGGTCAGAACTCATCTAGAGCAGTCCCAATCATCTGAACAGAAGAAATGTACAGCTAATTTCAAGTATATAACAGAAGACTTCTACAAACAATGCCAAGCATCTTAACAGAGACACACATACACACAGATAGCCTCAACTAGCTTGTAACAAGACATGCATAGCCAGACTGAAGCGTTTGGTTCTAAAGCTTTGAAAACGATTTAAAACATCTAGTCTGAACTCATCTAGAGCAGTCCCAATCATCTGAACAGAAGAAATGTACTGCTAATTTCAGGTATATGGCAGAAGACTTCTACAGGCAATGCCAAGCATCTTAACAGAGACACACACACAGATAGCCTCAATTAGCTTGCAACAAGACATGCATAGCCAGACTGAAGCGTTTGGTTCTAAGGCTTGGAAAACAAATAAAAACATCTAATCAGAACTCATCTAAGCAATCTCAAACATCTGGACAGAAAACATATTCCGCTAATTTCAAGTATATGGCAAAACACTTCTACAGGCAATACTAAGCACCTTAACAGAGACATACACAGACAGCCTCAATCAGCTTCTCAGAGGACATATATGAACAAACGTAAGCATCTGGTAATAGCAGCTTTATTCTCACTCTCGTGTACCTGATCAGGAGAAATCTGCAGAAATGCACTGCCGATGTCAAGTATCCCGGCAAAAGACTTCTACAGGCAAAGTCAAGCGTCTTAACAGAGACACACACACAGATAGCCTCAATTAGCTTGTCACAAGACATGCATAGCCAAACTTGAGCGTCTGGTTCTAAAGCTTGGAAAACGGTTTAAAACATCTAGTCAGAACTCATCTAGAGCAGTCCCAATCATCTGAACAGAAGAAATGTACTGCTAATTTCAGGTATATGGCAGAAGACTTCTACAGGCAATGCCAAGCATCTTAACAGAGACACCCACACAGATAGCCTCAATCAGCTTGTCACAAGACATGCATAGCCAAACTTGAGCGTCTGGTTCTAAAGCTTGGAAAACGATTTAAAACATCTAATCAGAACTCATCTAAGCAATCTCAAACATCTGGACAGAAAACATATTCTGCTAATTTCAAGTATATGGCAAAAGACTTCTACAGGCAGTCCCAATCATCTGAACAAAAGAAATGTACTGCTAATTTCAGGTATATAGCAGAAGACTTCTACAAGCAATGCCAAGCATCTTAACAGAGACACACACATACAGATAACCTCAACTAGCTTGTCACAAGACATGCATAGCCAGACTGAAACGTTTGGTTCTAAAGCTTGGAAAACAAATAAAAACATCTAATCAGAACTCATCTAAAGCAATCTCAAACATCTGGACAGAAAACATATCCTGCTAATCTCAAGTATGTGGCAAAAGACTTCTACAGGCAATACTGAGCGTCTTAACAGAGACATACACAGATATCCTCAATCAGCTTCTCAGAGGACATATCTGGACAGAAAACATATCCTGCTAATCTCAAGTATATGACAAAAGACTTCTACAGGCAATACTAAGCACCTTAACAGAGACATACACAGACAGCCTCAATCAGCTTCTCAAAGGACATATATGAACAAACGTAAGCATCTGGTAATAGCAGCTCTATTCTCACTCTCGTGTACCTGATCAGGAGAAATCTGCAGAAATGCACTGCCGATCTCAAGTATCCCGGCAAAAGACTTCTACAGGCAAAGTCAAGCGTCTTAACAGAGACACACACACAGATAGCCTCAATTAGCTTGTCACAAGACATGCATAGCCAAACTTGAGCGTCTGGTTCTAAAGCTTGGAAAACGGTTTAAAACATCTAGTCAGAACTCATCTAGAGCAGTCCCAATCATCTGAACAGAAGAAATGTACTGCTAATTTCAGGTATATGGCAAAAGACTTCTACAGGCAATGCCAAGCGTCTTAACAGAGACACACACACAGATAGCCTCAATTAGCTTGTCACAAGACATGCATAGCCAGACTGAAGCGTTTGGATCTAATGCTTGGAAAACAAATAAAAACATCTAATCAGAACTCATCTAAGCAATCTCAAAAATCTGGACAGAAAACATATTCCGCTAATCTCAAGTATATGGCAAAAGACTTCTACAGGCAAAGTCAAGCGTCTTAACAGAGACACACACACAGATAGCCTCAATTAGCTTGTCACAAGACATGCATAGCCAAACTTGAGCGTCTGGTTCTAAAGCTTGGAAAACGGTTTAAAACATCTAGTCAGAACTCATCTAGAGCAGTCCCAATCATCTGAACAGAAGAAATGTACTGCTAATTTCAGGTATCTGGCAAAAGACTGCTACAGGCAATGCTAAGCGTCTTAACAGAGACACACACACAGATAGCCTCAATTAGCTTGTCACAAGACATGCATAGCCAGACTGAAGCGTTTGGATCTAATGCTTGGAAAACAAATAAAAACATCTAATCAGAACTCATCTAAGCAATCTCAAAAATCTGGACAGAAAACATATTCCGCTAATCTCAAGTATATGGCAAAAGACTTCTACAGGCAAAGTCAAGCGTCTTAACAGAGACATACACAGATAGCCTCAATTAGCTTGTCACAAGACATGCATAGCCAAACTTGAGCGTCTGGTTCTAAAGCTTGGATAACGATTTAAAACATCTAGTCAGAACTCATCTAGAGCAGTCCCTGTCATCTGAACAGAAGAAATGTACTGTTAATTTCAAGTATATGGCAGGCATAGCCAAACTTGAGCGTCTGGTTCTAAAGCTTGGATAACGATTTAAAACATCTAGTCAGAACTCATCTAGAACAATCCCTGTCATCTGAACAGAAGAAATGTACTGTTAATTTCAAGTATATGGCAGGAGCCATAGCCGGTCCCAAGCCCGGTTGAGAGAGGAGGAGGGTTGGGCTTAGGGTTAGCACCCCTATCCTGTAAAAGTTCTCAATTGCTACAGAAACAGACAGAAACAAATCTACTGACACAAATCGGCACAAAGCAGAAAGTTCGACCCATGTTATGACGATGCTAGGTCAAAGCCGAGAGGAAGCCCAGCATCCGATGAAGAACTCTATACTGAGTGCCACAAAGGTGACAAAAATTGGCACCTGGAATGTAAGAACAATGTTCCAAACAGGAAAAATGGCCCAAGTTATCCGGGAATTCAACAACTATCAACTCAGTATCTTAGGCGTAACGGAAGTGAGATTGACAGGAAGCGGAAACATCAAGAGTGGAGAAACAACCTTTCTGTATTCAGGATCAGAGGAGGATCACCAGAGAGGTGTTGGTCTGATGCTGAACAAAGAGGCAGCAAAGACACTAATAGGATGGAACCCAGTCAGTGAGAGGATAATAACTGCCCGAATGCAGTCAAGGCATGCGAAAACAACTATTGTTTGCATTTACGCACCAACTGAAGATACAGATGAACAAGTTAAAGATGATTTCTACCAACAATGTCAAGATGTGCTGAATGACATCCCCAGCCATGACATCATTCTCCTCATGGGTGTTATGAATGCAAAGATTGACAACAACAGACACGGATTGGAGCATGTAATCGGGCCACATGGATCAGCTCAAGAAACAAACAACAATGGTGAACGGCTCCTGATGTTGTGCAATTTAAATGGACTGTGTATTGGAAATACTTATTTTGCCCACAAAACCATCCACAAGAAGACATGGAGGTCACCAGATGGAAATACACAGAACGAAATCGACTACATCTGTATCAGCAAGAGATGGAGATCAGCACTGAAAGATGTGAAAGTATGTCGTGGAGCTGATGTGGGCTCTGACCACCACCTAGTTCAAGGAAAAGTGCAGCTCAAACTGAAAAAGATACAAAAGCCAAAAATCACTAGACCTTTTGCGGTTGAAAACCTGAAAGACCAACAAAAAGCAAGGAGTTTTGAACTTGCACTTAGCAACAAATTTGAACCACTACTACAAGCCAACGATATTGAAGAACAGTGGAAAATATTCAAAGAAGCAGTAACAGCAGTTGCAGATGAACAGATCGGCAGAAGAAGGGGTAACAGAAAAGAAATGTGGATACAAGAAAAAACTTGGGAATTAATTGATGAAAGAAAGAAGACTAAGCAAATGAGAGACCAAGCAAAAACACTAGAAAGCAGGAGTCAAGCCAATGAGCAGTACCAACTGGCAGATAGAGCAGTAAAAAGACGTTGCAGGAGGGACAAGAACGAATGGTTTGAAAAGAAGGGTGAAGAAGCACAGTTAGCAGCCAGCCATAATGATACCAAGACTCTCTACAGAATTGTTAAAGATCTAACGGGAACAGGAGGCACCCAGCTGTGCCAATCAAGAACAAAAGTGGTGTGACTCTCACAACAACAGAACAGCAAAACGCACGATGGGTGGAACACTTCAAGGAAGTTCTCAACCAGCCAAACCCAACAACATTATTCAATTTTGAGAATGAAATTGGACAACAACAGCTAGATGTAAGATTGGACAACATCAGTGAACTGGAAGTCGAAACTGCCATCAAAAAACTAAAGAACAACAAAGCAGCTGGAGAGGACCAAATAACAGCTGAGCTCCTGAAACACGGTAATAAAGGGATAACACGATCAATGACAAAGCTCCTGAACAGCTGCTGGGAACAACAAAAGGTCCCCGAAGATTGGAGAAATGGAGTCATCGTGAAGTTGCCTAAGAAAGGGAACCTGACAGATTGCAATAATTGGAGAGAAATAACTCTGATGTCAATACCTGGAAAAGTCCTGAGTATAGTGCTGCTAGATCGGTTGAGAGATGCTGTTGATATAAGACTAAGAGAACAACAAGCTGGATTTAGAAAAGGAAGATCATGCTGTGAACAGATATTCACTCTCAGAAACATCATTGAGCAATGTATGGAATTCCAACAGCCCTTATTAATCAATTTTATTGATTTCAAGAAGGCTTTTGACTCTGTTCACAGGCAGTCTCTATGGAAAATTGCTTCTCTGTATGGTATCCCACAGACATTCATTTCAACCATCCAGAACTTTTACCAAAACAGCGGCTGTTGTATAAGAACACAAGAGGGAAACACCGAGTATTTCACCATCGAAACTGGAGTTAAGCAGGGTTGCATTATGTCGCCATTCCTGTTCCTACTGACGATTGATTTCATCATGAAGAAGGCGGTTGATGGTAAAGATCTAGGAATGCAATGGAAACAACAACAACGATTGGCAGATCTGGACTTTGCTGACGATATAGCTCTTCTGGAAACATCAAAAGAAAGCCTGCAACAACTGACCACAAGTATGGAAGAAGTAGCGGGAAAAATTGGATTGAGAATTAGTCAAGAAAAGACCAAAGTTTTGAAAGTGTGGACAAACCAACAGAATGATGTACATATAACAGTGGGAGGCCAAATGGTTAAGAACGTTACCAGTTTTTCATATCTGGGCAGTGTGATGACCTGTAATGGAGGTACAGAAAATGACATCAGGGGGAGAATCGGCAAAGCAACAGCAGTATTTAGGAAGATGGGAAAAATCTGGACAAGCAAGAAAATTGACATGAAAATCAAACTTCGTCTGTACAACGCCATTGTGCTGCCAACGGCTCTCTATGCCAGCGAAACCTGGAAAGTCACAGCGGAGTTATCAAAGAAACTGAACGTCTTCCACCAAAAATGCCTTCGAAAGATACTAAAAATCTCCTACCGCGACCATGTCACCAATGTAGAAGTTCTTCAACGAGCGCAGTCATTGCGGTAACAAGATATAGTTACAGAGAGAAGAATGAAACTGGCTGGACATATTCTCCGTCTATCAGAAAGTCGTTACACCAAAACAGCAGTACAGTGGGAACCACCTGGTGGGAAACGAAAAAGAGGTCGGCCAAAAACAACGTGGCGCAGATCCTTCAAAGAAGACCTTCGAGCTGTCAACATACGTTGGGAAAACGTAGAGAACGAAGCCGCCGATAGAACTCAGTGGAAAATGCTGTCTGCCCAATGTGCATCAATGCGCAGGAAGGACTAAGGTCTAAGGTAAGGCAGGAGACTTCTACCGTCAATGCTAAGCGTCTTAACAGAGACATACACAGGCACCCTCAATTAGCTCATACCAAGACATGCATAGCCAAACTTGAGCGTTTGGTTCTAAAGCTTGGAAAACGATTTAAAACTTCTAGTCGGAACTCCTCTAGAGCAGTCCCAATCATCTGAACAGAAGAAATGTACAGCTAATTTCAAGTATATGGCAGAAGACTTCTACAGGCAATGCCAAGCATCTTAACAGAGACACCCACACAGATAGCCGCAATTAGCTTGCCACAAGACATGCATAGCCAAACTTGAGCGTCTGGTTCTAAAGCTTGGAAAACGATTTAAAACTTCTAGTCGGAACTCCTCTAGAGCAGTCCCAATCATCTGAACAGAAGAAATGTACAGCTAATTTCAAGTATATGGCAGAAGACTTCTACAGGCAATGCCAAGCATCTTAACAGAGACACACACACACAGATAGCCGCAATTAGCTTGCCACAAGACATGCATAGCCAAACTTGAGCGTCTGGTTCTAAAGCTTGGATAACGATTTAAAACATCTAGTCAGAACTGATCTAGAGCAGTCCCTGTCATCTGAACAGAAGAAATGTACTGCTAATTTCAGGTATATGGCAGAAGACTTCTACAGGCAATGCAAAGCTTCTCAGCAGACACACACACACACACACACAGATAGCCACAACTAGCTTGCAACAAGACATGCATAGCCAGACTGAAGCGTTTGGTTCTAAGGCTTGGAAAACAAATAAAAACATGTAATCAGAACTCATCTAAAGCAATCTCAAACATCTGGACAGAAAACATATCCTGCTAATCTCAAGTATGTGGCAAAAGACTTCTACAGGCTATACTGAGCGTCTTAACAGAGACATACACAGATATCCTCAATCAGCTTGCCAGAGGACATATATGGCCAAACTTAGCTTCTGGTAATGGCAGTTTTATTCTCAATCTCATGTACCTGATCAGGAGAAATCTGCAGAAATGCACTGCCGATGTCAAGTATCCCGGCAAAAGACTTCTACGGGCAATACTAAGCGCCTTAACAGAGACACACACACACAGATAGCCTCAATTAGCTTGCCACAAGACATGCATAGCCAAACTTGAGCGTCTGGTTCTAAAGCTTGGATAACGACTTAAAACATCTAGTCCGAACTCATCTAGAGCAGTCCCAATCATCTGAACAGAAGAAATGTACAGCTAATTTCAAGTATATGGCAGAAGACTTCTACAGGCAATGCCAAGCATCTTAACAGAGACACACACACACAGATAGCCGCAATTAGCTTGCCACAAGACATGCATAGCCAAACTTGAGCGTCTGGTTCTAAAGCTTGGATAACGATTTAAAACATCTAGTCAGAACTCATCTAGAGCAGTCCCTGTCATCTGAACAGAAGAAATGTACTGTTAATTTCAAGTATATGGCAGGTGACTTCTACCGTCAATGCTAAGCGTCTTAACAGAGACATACACAGGCACCCTCAATTAGCTCATACCAAGACATGCATAGCCAAACTTGAGCGTTTGGTTCTAAAGCTTGGAAAACGATTTAAAACTTCTAGTCGGAACTCCTCTAGAGCAGTCCCAATCATCTGAACAGAAGAAATGTACAGCTAATTTCAAGTATATGGCAGAAGACTTCTACAGGCAATGCCAAGCGTCTTAACAGAGACATACGCAGACAGCCTCAATCAGCTTCTCAGAGGACATATATGGCCAAACGTAAGCATCTGGTAATAGCAGTTTTATTCTCAATCTCATGTACCTGATCAGAAGAAATATGCAGAAATGCACTGCCGATGTCAAGTATCCCGGCAAAAGACTTCTACGGGCAATACTAAGCGCCTTAACAGAGACACACACACACACAGATAGCCTCAATTAGCTTGCCACAAGACATGCATAGCCAAACTTGAGCGTCTGGTTCTAAAGCTTGGATAACGACTTAAAACATCTAGTCCGAACTCATCTAGAGCAGTCCCTGTCATCTGAACAGAAGAAATGTACTGCTATTTTCAAGTATATGGCAGAAGACTTCTACAGGCAATGCCAAGCATCTTAACAGAGACACCCACACAGATAGCCTCAGTCAGCTTGTCAGAGGACATATGAGACCAAACTTGAGCATCTGGTAATGACAGTTCTACAGGCAAAGTCAAGCATCTTAACAGAGGCAAACACAGGCAGCCTCAATTAGCTTGACCCAAGACATGCATAGCCAGACTGAAGCGTTTGGTTCTAAGGCTTGGAAAACAAATTAAAACATATAGTCAGAACTGACTTAAAGCAATGTCAAAAATCTGGGTACAAAAAATGTACTACCAGTCTCAAGTATCTGGCAAAAGACTGCTACAGGCAATACTAAGCGTCTTAACAGAGACATACGCAGACAGCCTCAGTCAGCTTCTCAGAGGACATATATGACCAAACGTAAGCATCTGGTAATAGCAGCTCTATTCTCACTCTCATGTACCTGATCAGCAGAAATCTGCAGGAATCTTATCGTTTGGTACGATGACATAGATACAGGCAATTTCAGTCGTTTGGTAAGATAACACCTACAAGCAATCTAAAAGATCTACTAACACTTCAAGACTCAAGACATCCATATCGAATCCCATTAATCTGTTAAGATCTACAGACAAATTGCAGCATCTGGTCAGAACTCATCTAAAGAAATCTCAAACATCTGGACAGAAAACATATACTGCTAATCTCAAGTATATGGCAGAAGGCTTCTACAGGCAATGTCAAGCATCTTAATAGAGACACACACAGACGGCCTCAAATAGCTTGTCACAAGACATATATAGCCAAACTTAAGCGTCTGGTAATAACAGCTTTATTCACAATCTCGTGTATCTGATCAGAAGGAAGCTTCAGACAACTTCATTCATGATAAAAAGACATCTTCCATCTGTAAACAAAACGTCTACAGACAACCTGAAGCAGGTTTTCAGACACGTCAAGTGTCTAGTTAGAAGGCATATACGTCCAATCCCAATAATCTGTTAAATACAGACAAATTGCAGCATCTAGTTAGTACTCATCTAGAGCAGTCACAATCATCTGAACAAAAGAAATATACTACTAATCTCAAGTATATGGCAGAAGACTTTCTAATAAAATTTCTCCAGTTGGTAAGGAAAGAAATTCTTTTCTTACAGTTGTCTGACTCGCACCAGTGTCAACTAAAATGCGACAAACGCGACCGTTTATTGAGCCGCGCACATACAAACCAAGCGCAGGCTGCTTATCAGCGTTTTTGTTACGAACCGACGCAGAATAATTAATGGTGTAATGCGATGTGGGTACTCCTACGGAGACTGCTCATCTAGTGCGAGTGGCTGGCTGTCTTTTGGGGGGGGGGGGTAGTCCCAGTACATGGATAATTTTGCCCCATATTTGCAGAAAAACCATTGTTTTGGCAAAAATTATTAGAAAATTGTGCTCTATGGCGAGTTCGTTGGCCTGTCCAACTATGGGGAGGGGAAGAGCACTGTCTCGCTAAATGCCCAAAACCACCACAATTATAACAAACTGGGCCTCAACCACGACCCGTAGGTTTAGGAGACTTATTCTGGCCAACATTTGAACCTCTGCCGTGTTTTTCAGGGGTGCGATTAAGAGCAGATTTGCTAACGTCGCTATTTGGGCTTTTGGATTTCGAACTGGGGGGCGAGGTAACAGGTAGGTGCTGAACCTTAATCGAGCTTTTGCTTGGGGATTCGTTTTCCCGAATGGACTCAACTGTAAGTGCAGTAGCTAAAGCACTTGCGAGATCAGGCGGTACACTTTGCTGAATGTGTATTGCTAACTCAGAATCCATTAAACCATCTACGAATTTATGAATTAGCTGTTTCTCAGCAGTTTTTGTATCAACGGTTGGAAATACACGATGATAAAGAACACGCAATTGCTCAGCGTATTGCCTTAAATCTTCACCAGTGTGGCGTACTCTGGCGTTATAATGCGCACGATAAACGCTCTCTCTATTTTGATAGCCGTATCTACGACAAAGAGCCGACGAAAGGACGTCATAGTTGGACCTTTGCGCCTCAGGAATGACTTCCAGCATGCCCGCAGCACTCCCTTTTAATATTAATGCTAATCGCGCACCAGCCTCGGTGTTGTCCCAGCCATTAGCCCGACGGAGAAGCTGGAACTGTGCCTCAAAACTTTCCCAAGACACTGTCTCGCCATCAAAAGGTGGTAGACCTCGGAGTGCCTTTTCACCGAGCCGCCCCATGCTGATGTCACTCGCCATGTTTGCAGTAGCATTAGCGACATTTTGTGCCACGGTGCTGGTTGCCAACCCTGTTTGTGCAGTAGAACAACCGGAAGTCCGCAAAATGGGCTCGAAAGACTGGTCTAGATTGCTTAGGCCAGTTTCAAAACGTACACGTGGGGTGCAGCCAGAAGGACCATTTTGAATCTGGCTAGACCCTTGATTTTGATGCAGTGCGTCAGCAGTGTCAGTATTCGCCATTACAGGGGTAGAACCCAAAAGAGGCTTCTTTGCCAAAATACCACCTGTTGTAGGCGTCTCTGGTTCGCGACATGCGGTAAAATCCAAAATGGCACTGGAAATTGCCTGAGGCAGCGTAGCAACCACATTTCTCAGGTCTTGAAAACTCTCAGAAATACTAGACAACTGTTGTCTGATTTGATAAGTATCTGACGCGAAATTTTGCCCAAAATTTTGATTACTTGGACTAACTCCCGTGCCCAATGCTGCATTTGGATCGCTAGCCGCGTGCCCTGAAAGAAAATCAATATTAGACATGCCCCAAGTACTCGCGCTAGGCTGGGAAGCGGAATGTTGTGAAGTAGCAGGTAGCAAAGGTAGCTGACCTTGGCTTTGCCTACTTGAACATTCAGGTGGCTTCGCTGCATGCTTTTCAGTACAAAGGTTATGCACAGGGCAAGTAACAAAAGGATTAGTTGTATTACAAGCACAGATCGACAATACATCCTCATTATTAGTACAACTAACATCAAAACTATAGCAATGTTCCGTAGAATCTAAGGCAGTGCCCCTTAATTCTTGACCATTAGAAGAATACACACTCTGTTCTAATAGAAAATCGGCAAGCTGACGGTGTTGTAACCGTTCTAAGTCAACATCAACCACAGTACAATAATCGGAATGCCCAGATGAGGGTAACATCCCACTTGTTCTGACACCAGTGGACTGCTCTCCGCTTTTAATGGAGGCAGAACGGATGGCACCGCGGCCTACACCGTGCGGCATGTCTTAAGTAATGAACCAAACCAAAACCAAAATGAATAATAAAAATAAAAGTGACAATTTATTACCAAAAAAAAGAATGTTCCAAATAGCTTACCGAATGGAGCAAAGCCTGAAGTGTGAACAAAGCTGAGATGAGACGACCACCGACCAGGATCTACAGCAGACCTACCCTTTTTATAAGCTCAGGTGTGCACGTGACTAGTGGCTCCTATTAACACAAGGTCAGAATAAGAGTCTATGTGCTAGATAAAGCCACGTTCATACGCACACCTGAGAAGTCTGCTGTATTCCCCTGCCAGTATTACACTATCTGATCACAGCCCTGCAGTACAATATGCATATATATAGATATATTAAGTTTGATTTAGTATTATGTCTAGAGAGCAGGACATTGCTCGAGATTTTAGATTTTGTTGTTTACCTGGTAAAGAGCATAGGGATGAATGCAAATATTTTACACAATTTCAATATAAAAACGCTTATAAGTAAAGCAACACTAATTACATTTTAGGAAAACATAATGGAGAGGTAGTTAAATAGGCTTATGTAAAATCTTCGCCAAAGTTAGCTCGGGATTTAATTAAAGAGAATAGGACGATTCTCGATTCCATCCTTTACAGAATCCTGGCTTAATGAACAGAATAAAGACCACTTTTCAATAAAACATTACAATCATTACTCATAAATACGCAAAGACAGACCAGCTGGAGAGATTTCCTTGTATCTGAAGGATGATCTAAACAGTAAACTTCGTAATGATTTATACTGTTTATGTAAACAAATCTAGGAATTATTGTTTGTTGAAATTACTCAAGAACATGCAAAAATATTTTAGTTGAAGCATCATACAGACTTTTTGGAACTAGTAGCCCAGCATTCCTTGATGATTCAAGTAATCTTCTTTCTAAAATAATGAATGAAAACAAACACCTTTTCTTGTGGCAACTTCAACTTGAACTTGCTAAGCTTTGACTTGTATGAATGAACTGAATTTTTCTCAAATGTCTGCTTATCAACCATTGTATCACGTAATTACTAAACCAGAAAAAATTACTGCTTATACGCATAAACTTTAATCGATAATATTTTTACAAACTGTGTATTAAACAATAACTTAACCTCTGACATTCTCTGCAGTGATTTATCTGACCATTTTCCCGTTTATTTAATAACCACTTTAAAATTAACACTTCATTCGAAACCAACAGTTTCAAAATATGGAATCTTTAATAATAGCACCATCGCAGTCTTTCAGTGTAAACTATCATCCCATGACCGGTCCTATGTCTTTTACATACAGAATCCTGACACCGTATTTCAATTGTTCTTCGAAGACTAATACAATATTTACCATAATAGCTTTCCAGTAGTCACAAAAATAATAAAACCACGGATAATTAAACAAGCCGTGGTTAACAAGTTGGTTAGTACAGACAATTAAACACAAAAATAAATTATATAAGTTTAAATTAAAAAACCCTACTCTTCTCAGCATTGCCATTTATAAAACATACAGGAATAATTTGACGTCAGTCCTAAGAAAAGCCGAAAAAGCTGAATAATATAAGAAAAACATGGAAAATTTTTCCATGGCCATAAACATAAAAAGATTCATATCATATTGAACAATCACATTTCAAACATTCACAACACAATCCAATGAAATCAAAGAATTATCCGACGGCGTTAATAACTACTTTGTAAATGTAGGATCATCTCTTGCAGACAAGATCTCATATTTACCAAATGGATGCAGGGGTTCTATGCAGTTGCTTCCAATTCTTTTTCGACAGGTACAGACCAAGGCCCTCTGAAAATATCCAAGTTAGTAATGACAAGTGATAAACCCCAGTTCCAAAATTACAGACCTATTTCATTTCTTCCCCGTTTTCCAAAATTCCTGAAAGATTAGTGTGTAATAGACCTTTAAGTTTCATCAATAAAAACAATATACTATATCTCAAGCAACTATGTTTTAGATAAAATCACTATACCTAAATGACTTTACTTAAACTTATTGACTTAATATTAAATGCAATTGACAACAATGAATTTACAATTGGTATCTTTATTGATTTTTCTAAGGCTTTGGTACTATTGACCATAAAATACTCTTAGCTAAATTAAACAACTATGGTATCAGGGGTCTGACTTTACATAACAGAAAGCAGTTAGTACTAATAGATAATACACTTTATTCTATGAAGCAAATTAATTATGGTGTCTCCCAAAGATTAATTTTAGGTCTGCTGATTAATTTCTTTGCTGATGATGTCAACGTCTTCTATTGTCACTCAAATTACGAAATAATGGTAAATACTATTAACCAAGTACTTGTACACTTGGCAAGAACATCGTAAGTTTACCAAAAGTAAAATCTCCAAAATCGTAGATATTATATACAGTGTTAAACACATATTGTCCAAATCACTTCGCTTTTTTACCAAATGCTAATTATTTGAACATTGCTTGGGGAGCACGTATACGACTAGATTGAAAAAACATCAAGTGATTCAGAAAAAATAGTGCGAGCAATAACCTTTTCAAGCCATACGGAGATCACACACGCCACCAATATTTAAACGGCTAAATTTTCTAAATATTCATGACATTAATAAGTTCCAAACTGCGATCTTCATGTAAAAATTCACTCAACTATTGCCACCCTTATTTAATGATTATTTTTGTTTGAATGCTGAAATACATAATTATAATACACGATGTAGACTTAACTATCACTGCATACACAATATAACTGGTTACTACATCACGGCTTTTGTTTTCATTTTCAACAAATTACGCTCTAGGGTAAACTTTAGCTCTGATCTGTATATATGTAGCGTACACCTCCATATAGTCTATTCAAGTGTTGCCTCCTCCACAAATGCCTTGTGAATATGTGTACATTTTTCATTTCTTTTCCTACCGTTCAGTTTATTTCGTAATTATGAATTATTACTAACACCCATTATAATTCTTTCATACGTTTCCGTAAAATGTTATTAATAAATATATTTTCATTATTAATCCACTGCTAAAATTAATATTTGTGTCTGTACTTGCTTTAAGAACTACTATTAATTTATGCACTTCATGATGTCAAAGCATCTGTTGTTTACCTGGCGAGATGAAATGAATTGAATTGAAGAAAATTGATTGTAAAAATAGGAAATTGCAGTAGCTAAAGTGAGAAGTCAAACGTAATTAAGTTTAGCAGATATTTTGTGACTAAAGTAAAATAACTTTCACCAACATTGCAAACTAATGCTTATAAAACTTTTATTATAAACATATTATATACATAAATTGTAATCCCCGTAATTAAGTTATACCAACTGTGAACATGAAATACTGGTAAATAATTAAATTTAATAATCATTTTAGGCAAACAGAAATTTGTTACTATCCTTCGTTTTTAGTATTTAATTTAATTAAAACAGTCACAAAATCAAGTTAAAAATGAATCTGGCTATAAAAACAACATAATAGGCCGTTAGTTACTTCTTGTAGGATGATTAGCAACTTTGCGGGGCTTTTTAGCGTTCTAATGTCAATAATTGTCCACAACCAATTGCTTACGAGATAGAAGATTGAGTGCTTAAGAAGATTAATAAATCCTATAAACATTTCCACAAGCTAACACAATCACAACTACATGAAGAACTAAGTTTGTATTCTCCCCTTTCAGCAATAATTGGCGACTCTTTCACACAACAACAATACAATATTGCTCCTAAGGATACTACAGCGACAAAGTCACATTTTCTGCTAAACACTGTAAGTACTAGCAGATTAAACTATTTTTGTACTAAACATAATCAACTCTTCCATAAGAAGATTTTGCTCTGACGTGTTTTACTGTTCTGTCAGGTGGCGGTACTATGGTGTCTCCGCGCACCAGTCTCCGGCCTTTCGACGTACTGAAAACTGTAAACAAAATTGAAAAATAAGTTTCCTCGATTGCAAAAAATGGTTAATCTCAAAGAGCAGCCTGTAGCTCTAGATAAATAATTTGATTGAATCAAAACAGTGCTTTATTGCCTGAACATTTAATGTATCCAAATTATCTAAGTTTCTAAATATCCTGCGTAAAAAACCTCTAGTGTCTAAACAGCTTCATACTTTAAGGGTTATTTGAGTCAAAATGTTGGCGCAATGTTGTTAAATCATTGTTGCTTTTCGTTGACTAAATTCTTTGGACGCAAGCATGACGCTCAATTACCTCGCTTAGGAACATTATCGTTCAAAATTGAAAAAAGTCATAATAAGGGATATGCTTGCTGGAATGAATATTTAAGCATACTGTTTACTGTGATTTTACAGATAGTGAAAGTGATTGTTATCAAATAGACAGGCATTTAAATATTGGCTACTAGTTGCTATTATACATAATGCTGAATGAGAGATGCTTATCGCGATATATGCCAATAACGCAATTTCAAAAACCATAAAAAATACTAGCTGGTAAGCGAAGACAGGTATTGTGGTATTGTAAAAATTACTGCTAAAAGTAAATATCATAATTGATTTTGTGGTGAGTTTACCTGCAGGATAACCAAGGATAGTTTTACCTCTTCTTCTGGGATGTGACCAGTTTGTTGTACAAGCATGCATTTCCTTTTTCGGTAAACTTTTCTGTGCCTTGTGAGCAGCATCGGGAGTTGAGGAGCTCCTCTGGCGAGTTTGCACATATTCATCTTTATTGCCTCTCGGACATAGCAACGACTCATTTTTCATGAATTGGCTGTCACCTGACTGATGTTCATTTCGTTCTTGAACTTCGTATGAAGTTCGTTTAACACAACTTTTCCGAAGGAATCCTGTTTCCTTACTGATATCTTTGACAATAGACTGTTCACTATAAGACTTACTGCGTGGATTAAGTGTTTTCTCCCTTTTAACTTGTTCGTTTTCTGTCTTGTAAAGAGCATCAGTTTTTACTAAAACAAACAAAAAATTGTTCACACAATTTGTAAAATATAATGGAAACTTATGTTAAAACTTGAAAACAAATCTATCACTTGTTATTGATATTAGTTTTCATATCGTTTTTATTTATGTGCACTACAGTTTGATTTAGCTGATGCCGTGTTGGCGCAATGGCTTTGTTGTCTGCTGGAATTTGTTCAGTTTTTTTGCTTCTGTTAGTTGTGTGATGAGGGTTACAGGGATTTGGAAACGGGATTTTGATACAGACTATCTCTACACAAGCATTTTAGACATAGACAATTTTGGACACAGGCCGTTTGTGGGACACATAAGCCATTTGGACACATAGGACATTTGGACACAGGGTAATTTGGACAATAGGACATTTGGACCCAAGGTAATTTGGACACAGGACATGGTGATTTAGCTAAACTTATGGGTGTACAAATAACTAAAGATTTAACATGGAACATCCATATTCATTCAATGTACAGTAAAGCAAGTAAAAGAATTTATCTTTTGTGACTAAAAGAGCTGGGAAATCTCCTAATGATACGATAAAAATGTACCACGCCCATGTACATTTGTTGAATACACTTATCAGGTATGACTCTTTCTCTCTCTCTCTCTCTCTCTCTCTCTCTCTCTCTCTCTCTCTCTCTCTCTCTCTCTCTCTCTCTCTCTCTCTCTCTCTCTCTCTCTCCTCTCTCTCTCTCTCTCTCTCTCTCTCTCTCTCTCTCTCTCTCTCTCTCTCTCTCTCTCTCTCTCTCTCTCTCTCTCTCTCTCTCTCTCTCCCCCCTCTCTCTCTCTCTCTCTCTCTCTCTCTCTCTGATTTGTAAGGAACTGTTCAAAGAACTCATTCAAAATGATTTTTCCAAATGAAAATCAAGTAAATGCTGTAATTTTGGCTAATCTTCAAACTTTATTTACTCGTCGCGAAAATTCTTGTAAAAGTTGGCTCCTGGCAATTCAAAAACCATAATAATGTAATCCACACTACTACCAGATACCCGTACTCATAGATATGGTATACTCGCCGCCAGCTAAAATACCCTTTACATAAATGCAGAACAGAGAGATCAAGAACAGTTTTATTGTATATGGTTCTGTATATTCTAACTTTCTTATGCTTTTACATTTCCACATAACCACAATTAAACAAAACTGAATTAAATAACACTGAAGATTTAACTGGAAAGAGATTTAAATATCACAAGGCCTAAACTAGCTGTGACAAGATTTTAAACAAATTAACGAAAAACAGAATGAAGAAATATAGACTGATACCTAACTTGCCATTTAGTGGGTAGTAGGAGAACTCTAAATCTGATAGAAGAAACACAAGCACAAGAACCACCAACCCTGCACAACCCGATTACCACTGTAGCTCCAAAGTACAGCAGGTTTTCACCCTCCTTTTATAACCTACCCCAAACTAGCGTACATGTCAGAAATACAGCCGAAATGAAACTTGTTTGGTTGAAAGCAAAAAGGTGTGAAGATTTAGCCAATAAAAGCCAAAATATTTGTAAAAGAATAATTTAGAAGACTTAGGTTTGAACTACTGGTACTTTTAGGGGTGACATGCAACACTAGTTTGGTAACTTTGGAATAAAGGTAGAGGTTGTGCAGAACGGGCCGCGCAAGCGCCTGCACTACGATAGTTATATATATTTGGACATATAGGACATTTGGATACAAAGTAATTTAGACAGTAAGACATTTGGACACAATGTAATTTCGACACGTTGAACATTTGGATACAAGGTGATTAGGAGACAAGTTATATAGACATGTAAGCTGTTCAGACGCAAGAGGCTTTTTGCACAGGATATTTAGAAACGCAGATAATTTGGATACAGTAAGTCTTTAGACACCAAAGCGCATTTAGATTCGCAAGGAGATCATATCATTTAGCAACTTTGGTTATTTAGCTTACTTTGTACTTGTAGTGGCTGAATTTAAGCAACTTTTTGCAAAATTGAAGGAGTTTCTATTGACTAAAAACCATAGATTAAACAGATGACGTATTATCTATTTTGAAAAATCCCTTTCTCGCTAACTAGAATTCACCTCCTCCAACAGTAACTGCAGTCTGCAGGTCACAAGTATGTAAATATAAGGGGTTTTTTAATAGTATGCGGATATCCGGATGTGGTAACGGTAGCTTCACCGTAGCTGCGGCGATTGCAGCCGATACAGCGAGATTTTTTGCTGCAACTTTTAATGCTGAAAACTTTTAAATCAAAAACCGAAATCTAATGTGCATTTAAGTGTGTGACACATAGATTAAGTTGTGTAGGTAGCAATTAAGACTAAATCATGAACATCTGCACAAAAAGGTTTTACTGAAAGATTTTTCTTTACAAGTTAGTTCATACAGGGTATTTATCATGCGATAAAGAATTTTCCCGGACTCAGTTGCCCCCAGATGATGAATAAAATTTGGCGTTCTCGCCACGGTTATATCGGACACTGATATAAGAAGTTTTTTTGGAGGAGTTATATTGGTAGGATGAGGCCAAACTAGGAGAGTATTAGTTTATGGGACAATCGGCACAAACTTAGATTAACTAAAATAGGTTCTGCGCTTTGTTCCACTATTCAAACTAACCGCAGCTGTATTATATACAAATTTACTTCAAGCTTTGCAGATTTTCGAAAATGCGGGAGGACAATGCGTGGCTATAATGTCTGGTAATCATTCAGCAAATCGACAAGTACATGAAACACTGCGTAAAACTCTAAACACTTCAGATGTCATATTCAAAATAGTCTACCCAATCCCAAATAATCAGAGTAAAGATTTGAATCTCCTGTTTGATCCTGTGTCTTAAAAATGACTTTAAAATGTCAGAAACAAATTGGTCTCTGAAAAGACTCAAACACTGGTGTTTTTTCCTCCCGGAAAAGAGAGTCCTGTGGCTGCCAAATGGACGGATTCAGTTAGTATTTACAACAAAGACAACCCTTTCACAACATACTTTATTTCCATCTAACTTTGATTGGCAGAAAGGTTGTGCAGACATTTCGCCATAAGATATTTGGACACATAGGTTATTTGGACGCAAGGCACTTTTGACACCTAGGTCATTTGGACACAAGGACATTTGGAAACCTAGGACATTTGAACACATAGGAGCTTTGGACACAAGGAAATTTGGAAACATAGGTCATTTGAACACATAGAAAATTTGGACACATAAGACATTTGGACACAAAACTACTTTGACACATAGGTCATTTGGACTAAAAGAAAGAAATGGTTTACAAGGCGTAAAGGTTTTCTTAGGAGACATGCATACTAAATGAAACGGGAAGGTGCATTTTGAAGTTCTTTTTCAACCCCCTAGTGCTGCACACTATTTGAAACATCCATTGTCTTTGAGTATGAGAAATGTCATGGCTGTTCCAGGCATTGTCTTCACCCGCCATTCTAATGTGTTATAGATTGTACACGTAAGATATATCTGTTAGCCTTTTATTATCAGAAAAACGGTAAGCAAAACTGTGTAGAATGTCTGTGCATTTGTGCATTATTGATAATTGGTGGATGGCACACAGTTCCAATATGCGTTTTGTATATGATACTGTGCTGTTGGTGTTGGTGTTGGCGTTGCAGGTGCCATCATCGTCGCCATCAGCATGATCATCGTCATTACATATGATGTAATGGGTTTGGTGGGGTGCATGTGTTGTGGTGTTGTGGGTGAGGTATGGTGTGATTGGTGGCTTGGCTAGTCTTATAATTAATTTCGGTGGTATAAGGCTTTATAATACGATTCGAGGCTACAGCTTGTGTGAAGGCAGCATTATTGGCAATGTATAATATAATACGATTCGAGGCTACAGCTTGTGTGAAGGCAGCATTATTGGCAATGTATATATCAAACGAAAAGTTTCGATCCAGTCCTTTACTATTGGATTTTTATTTTTCGGATCGGGGCCATTGGGAGAAATGGGGGTAGAAGAAAAAAACCTCCTAAAATGGCCTTTTTGCCCGTTTTTTGCAAAATTTATATCTCTTATTTCAAAGATCGGGAACGAACCGGTGCTTCTAATGGTTGGTTAGTCTGTTCAGCGATGGGTGTAGTCGGTGCATTTAGAATTAACGGAAGAACCACGGTTTCCCGTAACGGACGTTTCCCCAGGCCCAACTCTTGATTTTTTGGAAATTTTGTCAGAACACCATGTAAAAAAAGTACTAGCGGCATCTGGTGGAATTGGGAGAAGATATACAGTTCTACGAGTTTTTCGCTTGTAAAACTGCTGAAGCATTGCATTGTTCTGACATCAATCCACTGCATATAATTCAGCAAAAGCGGCTGAACACGATGTAGAACGCTCGGGCATTACTAACTGTAAGTACATTTATATGCAAAATTCTTGCGCGGCCTTGGCTGGTCTTATAATCAATTTCGGTGGTATTAGATAGCATATATATATATGACCCTTCATTTGATATATGGCGAGGTCATGGGAGCTGTAGCCTTGCTCGAATCTTATATATATATAATATAATATATATATATATATATATATAAGATTCGAGCAAGGCTACAGCTCCCATGACAGCAGCACATATCAAATGAAAGAGCTCGATCCAGTCCTTTGCCATTGCGGGTTTATTTTTATAATAAGAGGAAAGGGGCAAACCCCCCCAAAATTGCCCCCTTTTTGCTCGCTCGTTTTTTGTACAAAACTGATACCTCTTATTTCTAGAGATCTTGTTTGGTAAGTAAGTAAAAGTAGGTAAATGTTTTTTTATAAAAAAGTTTCATTCTCTCCATGTCTGCTTTACAATTAAGAAGTTACTAGCATAAATTGAGAACAATAAATAAACAAACCAAGTTACATTTCAATTTAAAATACAGCTGTTAACAAACTTACAATTCATCAAACAAAAACTTTAATGAAGACAAATTCTTGGATACTAAAATATGTATAAAACAGAGTAAAATTTCTGTATTAAATAAATTTAAAATGAAAATAAGACCAAAAGGAGTACACTATTTTACTACCCAATGATCCGCGTGATAATTAATGAAATAAAAACTATTTAAAATTAATAAAATCTAGGAGCACATATAAAAATTGACCGGCACCCAAGACACCTGGCGCCCACTAACAACAGCTATAACCTGATGTCACCACTTATTTGACAGTCTTTTACTTATTTATTTTATTTTATTCACACCCAGTAGTAAAATACAGTCTACACAAAAAAAAGAATAAAACACATAGGCAAAAAACATACAAATAAAATATTTACAAGAGTGTGGTAAAGACACAAAGAGATTAACTGCTTACATGTGTCTATTGTGTACTTATGCATTTAGGGAATTTATGCAAGTTAACTTTATATAAGTGGCTTTTAAACAACTTAATATTTAGTGCAGCTACGAGGGTGCACCATCAATATATGCAGACAATGAGTTCCAAATCGGTACAACATGATTTGAGAAAAATTGACCAAATGATACTTTAGCTGTTCGACGCACGAAAAGCTTCAAAGAATGACTTTGTCTTGTTCTATTGCAAGATACTCTGGTAAAAAATTTGACAAAATCAAAATCAACTTCTCTATGAAGAATTTGGTAGAATAAAGCTAAATCTTTTTGAATGCGTCTCTCTTCTAAAGACTTTAAATGTAGAACCTTCAGACGCTTAGGATATGGCATATACATTAAATTACATCTATAAAATGGTGTCTAAAGGTCTTGGTATTGCCGGAGCTGGCCACTTGGGGATGAGCTCCCAGTGACCTACAAAGTGGCTCCAAGAGGCTTGTGCAACTCTACCACCTCTGCCAGACAAACTCCTACGCTCTGCCTCCTCGTGGCGACACTGGTTTTACTAAATGAGCTAGGTGTGAAAGCGAGCTATTGGCGCTATGACCGATAAAAATGCTTGCACAAGCAGCCAACGGCTAGAGGGCGAAGGAGGTCAAGTGACCCAACGGCCATGTGTAGAGGAGTAAACCTTCCAAATCAGGAGTGGAGCCCCGAAGGCGGACCAGTGCAGCATGCTCACTGACTCCAGCAGCTCCTGCAGCCAACCTGGTGCCAAACGTATCGCTCTGCTTTCCTTTGGACTACACCAGGGAGGAAGAGAGGGGTTCCTGATGTCTGGGCAACTCAGGATCTCCATATACCTTGCCCAGGCGTGCACCCTGGAGAGGCCACTTCAGTCCAGACTCCACCGTCTCGCCAAACGGGTTTACCCAGAAGCACAATGCGGTTTCAGGGCAGAGAGATCCACCATTGACATGATATTCTCTCTAAGACAGCTCCAGGAAAAAAGCCGCGAACAACAAAGACTGTTTATGGCATTCATTGACCTGACCAAAGCATTTGATTTGGTTAGCAGATCGGGCCTGTTTACACTCCCGCAGAGAATTGGATGCCCCCCAAAGCTGCTGAGACTGATTACTTCCTGTACGCTTTCTATACGGTCAACACTACCCAATAAAGCTGGATTCCAGACTGGCTAGCAATACTTTACAGTAGGTCTTATGTAAACTATGAACAATAATATGTCTTTACCATCAGTAGAAAACATTCTAAACAACATATTTGTAATTCTGTTGGCTTTAGTAGCTGCCTCAATGCATTGGTTTGTCCATTTCAGGTCATGATAAATTATAACACCAAGACCATGCACACTTGCTTCGACGGGTAAATAAGAGCCAAAAAGTGATATTCATGGCTCGGATCAGCATTCCCAATATGTATAACATTGCATTTCGGTGTGGCTATAACTAGTTGCCACGCATTAGCCTATAAGTTAATTGCATCTAGGGCTGATTGAAGATCACTATTTTGACTTCACCAAAAACTTTGATAGAGTTTTACATCATCTGCAGATAATTTTACTATTAGTGCATCAATGACATCATTTAAATCATTAACAAAACACAAAAAAGCCGTCCAAGAGCACTTCCCCGAGGCACACCAGATGTTACACATACATATTCAGATACATTATTACCAATAGCAACACGTTGTTTTCTATCGTTCAAAAAAGCTTCAATCGACGTTAAAAGATGTCCTACAATGTCATTTGCATGTAATTTCAAAATTAGTTTGATATGGGAAACAGCCTTGTGGTCAGTACGTCCTTTCTCTCCATTCCGTAGCCGTCCATCTCAAATTCGGCATTTGGTGACGACTCATCTAATCTTGTCTCAGTTACATACAAGACATCATCATCGTGCACAGTTAGGAACTTCTTTAAAATTGTACTTATGTTTAAGCGTGCAGTGATGCAGTTGTTGTAATTTGCCAACAAATCCAAGTGATTTCCGATAAATTTTCTACCGCATCCAAAGACCACTTATATCTCGATCCACTATTAAAGTTTAGATCACAGGTCAAAGCTTGGTTTACTGCAGAAGTGTTATTGAATGGCAGCTGGCTCCAATTTGATTGTATTCCTGCCATGCTGTACCAATATGAAGAAAATGCTGGAATCTATAAACTGTATTAGGTTGCAAGAACGTGGTTATTTTGTCTTTAAATGGAAAGAAAGAGCCAAAACTATTGCCACATTTTAAAGTAATGTGTAGCGGAACAAGGGGGTAAATTTGCCTAATCATGACTGATTTTGTGTTTTTCACTTGCAAAGACTGAAGACCAATGAACTGTGTAGGTAAATATGCTATTCTTTGGAAACAGTCTGTACGGAGATTTTCCGGGAAAAGACTTTAACAAGATATTTTTTGGTAAGTTCTTCATGAAATTTGTGATATGTTGATGAAATACAAAAATCTCTATGTGCTAAAGCTTAAATAAGGTTGCATTTGAACTGCCTGCAAGTGAAACATTCAAAATCAGCATACAGACTAGTAAACTAGTATTTTTTTACGATCGGATTTAGATAGATGCCATTCTGTTCATAATGAAGTAGTATATCTAAAAAAGATAAAGAACCATTATTTTCAATATCGCAAGTATATTTGATGCAAGGGTGACACAAATTTAAATAATCTAAAAACAAAGGTATGTGGTTGTGATCAATAGAAAAGTGTCATCTACATAATGTTTATCGACAACTTAAATTCTTAAGGACAATTATTATGCCAATTTTTCACAGTACACACATAAATATTAGAGCAAAAGTAGGTCGTAAAGGTGAGTCCATCACAGTTCATTGAATTTGTTCATATAAATCACTATTAAACAGAAATTGTACGTTTTTTACAGAAACTTCCAACAGATGGCGAAATAGGTCTGAGTTGAGATTACAACAAGATCGATATTATTAAATAGTGAATGAATACAGATATCAATAGTTTCATCAAGAGCAATGCTTGTAAATAGACTTTCAACGTCAAAAGTTCACAGCAATTATTCAAACATAGCATTTCTGTAACGAAGCTGAAGGATCCTGAACAGTGTATTCATTATTAGTAAGGAGTTCACAAATATGTACTAGAAATTTTGAAGTAGCCATACATGACAGTATTGAGAGCAGAAAGAATACGTCTCATTCGTATATTAGGTTTGTCTACTTTGGGAACACTATATAAAACTACTGGATTAGAGCCACATGGCCAAAGTTGGTTAAAAATTAGCTTGATCAATTACACCCTGATAAAGTTCTAACCAGATGTTTTACTTTTAAAATACTGTGAATGTTATCAGTGATAAATTTAAGTTTTGTAAAATCGTATAAAAAGGTTAATTTTACTAATATACTAACACTTATTTAAAATAGTGACTCCATTTCCTTTGTCAGTGCCGGGTGACATTTGAGTACTAAAATCGGATTCTTTTCTTTAACCTGGGACATCGAGGACCAGTGTCCACCAAACCGAAACTTATACATTCGATTCGTCTCATCAAGACCTTTCATTTGCTATGTATGTACTACACGCCACTGTTACTCGACACTGAAAGCATTTGCGCTGCACCTGACCTCATCGATTTTGGTTTTTGCTCCCTACCGAAAAATTTTCCGCACGTAAATAACCCATATTCAGCTACGCATAAGACTTCACTTTCACTTATCACATACGAAAAATTGTGAATGGCTCAAAAACTATGTAGGAGGAGATCCAGCCTAACCAAAATACATAAAGCCTTGCCTATTCCGTGACCTTTGACCTGTGCTTGGTGGGTCACATGTAAACATAAATCCTACCCGGGGTGTGTGCCTTGTGAGTTTTGTGACCCTGGCCGTGTGGATGTGCGATATATTAAAGAAACAAAAAAGCCGAAAAATAAAAAAATAAACGTTGGTAAATCAAACAGATTATACTCTTAATAATAAAAAAATACTATTATAATAAAATAACAACTTTAGGAGATTCAAGAAGATTGGTAAATTTTGATTATCATCAAAAAACACCTCTAAACTGCAAGAAGGGCTGCTGTTGTTTAAATTCATTCACAAAACGTGCAAATCATGCAGCAGTACTATGCTTCAGAGCAGTTAGAATGTACAGTCTTAAGCAAATGATAGTCGACTTACTTACAGATGTAAAAATAACGATATTTACCGACACTTGATTTCAGAAAACTATCTGTACTTCCATACATACTACCATTACTTCCATGTATGTGGCTAACATTCCCAAGTTGACTGAGATTCGATTCCTCTGACGTTCTTGCAGAAATTATTGATAGCCGCATCACATCGGCAAAGCTTTGCTGCAAACAGAATGCACAAAAATGTCCTCAATCTTAAAAAAAGAAACGGAGTCTTGTTAGTACACTGTACCACAAAGGTCTCGACGGTTACAATCAGAAGTGGCTATTTTTAGTGTTATATTAGTTTTATTTTTATAATTTAATTTTAAGGCGCTAATAATTGCAATGAATTGTGTATACTGGTGACACCTGTGTAATAAGTAATAAATTAGAAAAGCTGAGCAAAGACAAAAATTACGTTAAACAATACAATTAGTTATCGCGTAAACTCATTTCACATTTTGCATTTCACATTATACGTATATATGTATAAGAAAGGTAATTTTTTGAATTGTACAAAATTTGAAATGAATTTCTCACTTTTTGCACAAGTAAGGACATTATTTAACGAACTTTTCACGCCAAACAATGTTTAACCCACTGATTATACATTTTAATTTTGAATATAAAATAAAACAAGAGAAAATACCGTTTTAAAGGAAGTAGGGCCTACATTATTGCTATTTTGTATTTAAAATTAAAACACAATAAAAAGTTTTACAGCAAGCTCGTCAGTCTCAAAACATGATAAAATCATGTTATTTTATTGATTTATTTTTATTTTAAAGTAAAATGAAAACAAAAAAGAAACATTGTGAAAACGTATCACGAATCTCTTTTCAGGCTTCATTCTAGGAAAGTAAGATAGCTTTATTATAATCCACTTCAGTAGCCAACTCTCTTTCAATGGAGAGCAAAGCTAATCAGCACAATCTTTCCTCCGCCAAAAAAGGAAGATAGGAATGTTTGTTTCAGCCGGATCATTCAGCAACTGCGCTAGTTATTGGTAAGATCAGAAAAATGTGGACAGGTTAGAATAAACAGAAGACACGTCATTGGCGATCATGAATACGAGTACATTGTTGATGGTCAGTTTCTCGTCACTTGAATTCGGCGCTCATTTCAAAAACATGGGAGCAAGGTTTTTTAAATAAAGTAACGGTTCCAGAAAATTCTTCCAAAGCCATGCGATTAAAAAACAACAAACAAATTGCAGAAGTGAACTGCAGAGTTAAAAAAAATGTCGTAAAAACACCAATATGAAGAAATGTGCTCAGGGGGAGAGGTTGCACCCCCTCGCTCCTCTATTAGCTACGCCACTTAAAGTGGGGTAATATTCTTTTGAAACCGTGTTAAAAACAGTTAATTACCACAACACTGCAACCACAAATGTTATAAGGTTTTACCGCCTATTTCACTCATTTCGTAACTTATTTTTATGTGAAAATCAAGTATAAATTTTTACGTATACATGTAGATGTATAATATTTTTTAAATCAAGACACAAACATGCTAACTTTTTTGAAGTAGAAAGTTTACATTATTTTGCATTCGCTTTACAAACGTTTTCGTTACTGACCTACAGACATATCCGTTGAAAAAACATAACCTGTAGATTGTTGTTTATGTATATATGTTTGTGTATACATGTATAAACCACCATTATAAAAAAACAACAACAAGTAAACGAATTAAATCGATACATTTACTACAAAGGAGTATTGTGGCTCAAGCGTACAGAACAAATGAACTCTAATTCATTTAGTTAATGAAAAGGAAAATAATTATACACAGCAATGTTACAGAAGAATTTTAATAGCACTTTACACAATTGAATCTATATTTTACATGGATAGGATTCAGAGAGCCACTGATTCCTATGGTGTTTAAGGCTGTTTCGAGAAAAATTACAATAATTTTATACAATTATACAGCGTCATCTTAACTACTTGACAAAATTATTATCACCAAGATTTAGAAATTTTAATACTTCACGTATAAAAATGTCCACTCTTGCGTATCAAATGACTCTTCAAAGTCAATTAATAATAGAATCCAGGGTTGTCGCTTTTTTCTGCTTAAGGCAATAGGTCGTACACTAGTTTGTGTTTTCAGCTATATATCGGCCTTTTACAAAAGCATTTTGAGTATTACTTATTAATATATCAATAACGCTTTTTGAACACTGCTAAAAAGGCTGCGAAGATTTTACACTGCGATTTGAATTTTATTATATTGAATGTATTAGCTATCCCGTCACTTCCTGTCCTATATTTTCCTACTCTTCTCCCCCTCCTATCTCATTCATTATTTTATTCCATATTAAGCATACTATAAGCGTTATCAGCGTTATTTGTTTTTATTGTTCTGGTTACGCTTCATTACGGAACTGTCACTTCCAGACTCTCCTGTATTATGAAATAGAAAATACGATACCAGGCTCAGTTATTAAAAGCTATTAAAAGTGATTAAGCTATAAGTATTACTCCTTGCCAGTCGCTTCAATATGTATTAAAATAAATTTAATTTGAGACGTTTCGTTAGCATCAGCTAACATCTTCGAAAACAACTTCGATAGCATTAATGATCGTACTGAGGTTATAAAAAATGGCATCCCAATCGGTGAAATTCTCTGCAGTGTCGGGGAATTTACTAGTAAAAGGAAGCTATTGAGATGCTATAAACAACTGCCAGATACTATAAACAACAAATTGTCAAAGACTCCATTTTAACTGCTAAACGTTTAAACTCTGATTTGTTAATCATGGATCATAGGACTGACCAGTAGAACGATACAATAGTTACTTTCAACGCTGAATCATCCTCAGCCACTGCGCTATCGCAACAATGCTGACTGTTTTAACAACTGTTAGTTCGCACAAACATCTTGGTCTATATCTCTAATCTGGGATGAAATGGGATGTTCATATACTGTATTCAACAGATAAACGGATCGATATGCTGAAAATAATTTTTTATGTGTTACCCTTCCAGTTTTATAAATAATAATAATAATATAATATTATTTATTTATTCCAAAAGCCAAGTACAATTTAACAATATCTTACACAAAAATTCACAATTTGAAAATAACATAAAAATAATAAATGAAATATAGCCAAACGATTGATTAATTCAGCGCAGTCAATTATCGGCTCAGATCAGAAGATGAACTTGTAAGGTCTGAGCCGAATAGGCAAAATGGAATAACAAAGTTTCAAGATAAAAGGAAGGAAAGCCTGTAAGGTAATAAGTGTAATGATATGATGAGAAACAATGGCGAATGACAAGATGTAGGGATTAGATTTGCATTAAAATTTTAATAATATTAACAAGCAAATAATTTTGCAAATCTATGATCCGCCCTATTCTTGAATATGCTGACTCTGCTGTGTAATATACCTGTCCTGCATGCCTTTCAGATTCTATCGAAAATGTGGGAAAACCTGCGGCCTTTATTTGCTCCAAAGCGATGAAAGCCTCCAATACTGCAAACTTATTATATGACAATGACTTTGATCTGCTATCTGATAGAAGACTATTTGTGTGCTTGTATAGCAAAACCGTCCATAGGTCGACAATTAAGCTTTTCTAGCTATTCACATATGCTGAACCTCCATTTCGTGAAGATCATTTTGATACCAAGCTCTATGTTATTTCTAAGCTGAGATAATTCACGTTGAAGTTGAGGTGCACGCTATGCAGCAAATCTTGAGAAAAACTCTGTTAGACGCTGTTTTTTGTCGCGTCTCTACAAAACACTTAGCAACCGTACGAAAGTGTGGTTGCTTATTATGCTACGCTAATACGGAATTATCTGTTCAGTTCTTAAGAAATCGTAATAACCTATCTTTATTTTGTACTCGTTGTCTTCATAATTCTTTCTTTCCTTTGGCTGTGTCCGCTTGAAATAACCTTCCTTCTTATACACAATTACCAACCTCGATCAGTAGCCTAAACATAATTTTTTTAAAGAATTATATCGATTTCGCAAACAGACCCCAAATATTTAACTCACGGTAAAATTCTTTACGGTATGTACTCACTTAAGAATAGGTTTTTCTCAGCTTAATTATCATATAAACATGCATGGTTGTAAAAAATCTAGTGGTAATATTGTTGGGAAAAAATGTTCTCGTGGTTATCGTTTTGAACGTATTAGCCATTATTTGCTCGAATGCCCTCTATATGCTGTAAGCTGAGAGAAACTCATACACAAGTTATATAATTTGTACTTTAATAATACTGTGGATGCGCCCAAACCAATATAAACCAAAACGCAGTACGGCTTTGATTTGGTGCGATGAACCCCAAATAAATTTATTTTATAAAGTACAAGATCGGAAAAGCAAGAAGAAAATAGTAACTGCAAAAAAGTAGCGAAAAATGATAATAATTTTTTTATTAACAAACAGTAGTGATTAACAAGTAAGCAAATGAGTTGAGAAAAACTACTGTAGATAGATTTAGTATTACGCATTTAAAATCAAAATTAAAGGGAAGACATACTATTGCTGGTTTACAAAATATTAGCAATAGGTCACATACGAAATTAATATCACCACTACATGATAATTAGCACTAAAAGTAGAGTCATTTATGGCTACTTACGATTTTAGTGGCCTTATTTAAACATCACATTTGTCCGTAAGATATAATTCGAAAACCAGAACTACATGTACACTGTGACAAGGTATGTACGAAAATGAGAACGACAGGTCTACAGAGTATAAAGGTTACAGGCTTGTGGTGATTCATTTCAAGTGGTAATGTGTAGTAGGGATATACAGTCGCATTCACGTCTGGCTCCCCCAAAATGTCTAATGAGAATTTTGCACTGAGTCCAGGCTCCCCGATGGGGGATTCAACTAAATCTCGCACTCAGTGATGAGAACCAGCTTGGTGATTGATCGTTCCATTTCGCTGTCTTGGATCTTCAGTCTGACGCTTCTGACATCACCACCGGTTTCGGTTGTATACGTTTTGATGACTTTTCCCAGTTTCCACATGTTTCTAGGCACTGTGTTATCAACTATCAGACAAACATCACCAATACGTAGTGATCTCTTCTTCTGGTGCCACTTTGATCGTGGTTGAAGTATGTGGGGATGTACTCACGCCTCCACCTCGACCAGAATTGGTCCACAAGGTATTGTACTCTTCTCCACTGCTTTCTGCAGTAGACGTCTTTGCGTTGGAATACACCAGGTGGCGGCAGTATAACTCTTGATTTGGTCGTCAGTATGCTGCTTGGGGTTAATGGCAGAAGCTCATGGTCACTTATAGACTCTACGGTGATAGGATGGCTGTTTATGATGGATTCAACTTCAACAAGAAAGGTCCTCAATGACTCAATAGGCTGGGATTTTCGAGCATTAGCTATTCCAACATTCTTCTGCTGGCACCTATTAGGCGTTCTCACGTGCCTCCAGGGACAGCTGGTGGCTAGCTGCAGGGATATTCATCTTCCAGTCAGCTCCATTTTGCAGCAGATAGTCTTGAATTTTGGTATGGTCCATTTCTTGTAGTCCACGTTGTATTTCATTGGCAGTTCCAACTAAATTAGTGCCACGATCACTTCTTAATAGTCTGATTGGCCCTCGTCTGGCTATGAATCTGCGTAATGCCATTATAATGGAATCCGTGTCTAACGAACTAGCTCCAAATGCAGCTCGGCATCTTAGGCACGTAAATATTCCACCATATCTCTTGAGCGTTTTTCGACCACTGCGAACAAACAAAGGACCAAACAGGTCTGTACCACAATAAGTGAATGGTGGTGCTGGTGCAAATCTATTGCTAGGTAGGTCTGACATCTTTTGCTCCTCAACACCACGCCTTAATCTACGGCAAGCTACGCAGGCAGTTATGACTTTGCAGATGCATGAGTTCAGATTCCTCTGCCAGCATGATGTACTACTTTGGCATGATACCATTTGATGATTAATCTCGATGCCACAGTCTTGCCAGGTACTAAAACCAGATTCTCTTGGAAGGACAACTGCGATTTTTGGACTCTAATGCCTGCTCCGATGAGTCCGGCTTCATCAACAAAAGGGCTCAAGCGTAAAAAGTTCTTCGCCAGTTCATTACCAGCACGCTTCTGAAGCCATAATAGAATTAGTGACTCGGCTTTCTGCAAAGTTTGCACTGAAAATACACCGTTTAACTCGATTTCTTCCAAATGCGAATTTGATTCACTTGATTTCTTGGTTGCTGTCTTCAACGTGAAGATAGCACAGGCTCTCATAGCCATAGCAGCCACCCATTTCATTTTGTACCAGGATGAGCAGTGAGTCTCCAAGGCATCTATAATGTCCATTCTTTCAGTTGCAACTTGCAAATGTGAGTCTTGCATGCTTCACTTCTGTGTCCGATTCGGAAATACAATAATTTTCACTGTTGGGCTCCATCCAAAATACTTTAGGTTTCCAAGGAATGCTAGGTCCATTAAACCAGACATCATTCTTCAAAAGTTGGCTGATTGCCTGACCATGTGAAGCAACATCACTGGTATTATTCTGGGAATCGATGTAGTACCACTGTTTTGCCTCAGACTTGTCCAAAATCTGCTGGACTCGATTTGCTACGTACATCTTGAATCTTCGTGAAGAGTTTGTCAAATATCCAGGTACAACTTTGGAATGAGTCCCAAAGAAATGCTTGGCGTTTTCGTAATCCAAATCCGTATCAAGAGAACATGCTGCACCAACAGATAGCACAGCAGCACAGAGTTCAAGGCATGGAACTGTAATTGTTTTGATCGGTGAAACTCTGGCTTTACTTCTCACTATGGTGCAGTGAATTCTTTTCGTATCACCAGTTAGTCTCAAATATGAACAGTTGCCATATCCTAACAATTTAGCATCTGAGAAGTGATTAATTTGCACATTGGCAATTTCTGTAAAGTTGTCAGGAAACATCTTGGTATGTGTAGCTCTTCCAGAAGTGGCAGGCTTCGTCTCCACTCCTCTCAGCGTACTATTATTAACTGGTTCATCCCATCCAACTTGGTTACCAGTCAGTTCCTGTAGAATTATCTTGCCAACTAGAATCGCTGGAGATATCAACCCCATAATATCATACATGCTGTATATAGCAGAAAGTATGCCACGGCGTTGGTGGAGTCTCTTTAAGTTTGACGCGAAAACCAATGTATCAGTATCTATGTACCAACGTAAACCGGAAGCATGTTCAAATTGCTCGTCAGAGTTCTTAGACATATCTGTTCGTGTGGCATAGCAACACCGTAATACAGGGACTGAATGTCAGCCAAATGCCACTGGTTCTTGTCTGAATTTGCAATAAACACTCAGAAGTGAATTGGTTAAGTTGGGTCCTTGTAGTAACTCCATGTTAAGTGCCCTGAAATACACAACTACAGTTGAAAACAACTTGAAGTTTTCCTTTGCGCTTGTGGAATATGGGATGATGTGGTATGTACCATAATTTTCCCGCTTCTGGTTTTGGCCAGACTGAAACTTTTTTGGTGTAACCATTTTCTATCATGGAAGTCATGAACTTGGTTTACTCTATTCGGAGACGAAAGTTTTTATGATTTCTTGCTAGATGTCGCATTCTTTGCTCGCCAAGTCGTTCATTCTCCGGCATGGTAGGATCTTCTCTTCTGAATGGCAGAGGTACAACGTATTTTTCATTTTGGAATACTGTTAGTGCACTAAGTTTCTCCATGAAGAGCTTATCCTCCTGTGATTTACCATAACCATTGTTATTGGTATCAAAATTGTTGGCGTTATCAACTGGTACAGCAAATTGACGTGCCGAGACTTGATTAACGGCGGCATCTTTGCATAATACTCGGTTGTAAGTTGCTTTCATCAAATTTTATTGGTTGGTGGTTGAGCCAAGTATGCCCTGTACTGTGCACCCTAGTTTCGTTAGCACAGCAAAACAGCTCTCATTTGGATAACGAATTACCTGAAGTGGTTCCATTGCTTTGGGACAATTCATTCCAGAGAGCAAATCAATTCCAACATCCGGCATCATGGGATCATCATCATCATCTCTGGAGACACACATCATTTGACATGACCTTCCTGATCACTTTACTCCATGCTGCCCTGTCACCTGAAACCTTCCATGTCTCTGCATTTTTGATATCTAATGGTGTGTTGATAAAATGTTTTTGGATGAAATTGATATAAGTCAGCAGCTGTTCTCCTTGCAGTTTCTTTTCTTTCTGCAGTGCTTCTTTGAAAGCTAACTGTAATGGACTGTCATTTGGTAGTCGTATAACATGTCCTAGCCATCTTAACCTTCTCCTTTTGATTTTAATTGTCCATTCGTCTGCCTTGACTTTAATGTACTGATCCTGGTTAGATATTTTGTTTGGCCATTTTATTTCTAGAATGTTCCTGTAGTTTCTTCTTTGAAATGCATTAATTTCTGATTCGTGTTGTGCTTAAATTGGCCATAATGTATAAGATCGGGAGCGAACCATCATCATTTATGTCATCAGGCTCGTCATTATTCGTCATTAATAAGCTTCTCCGGAGTTTCAAATTATCAGACTCTCTTTTGTCTTCTACGGCTTGTAATTCCCGTTCTAGTTTATTCGAAGGCATACGCTTTTTAAATTACTTCTCTGTCGTTTAGTCTAATAGCGGTTTCAATGCGAGATTGTCGAGAGCCACGCTCACTTTTGAACGCGTTTTCGATGTGACCGAATTTGATGATCTTAGCCGCAATGCCTGATCTACCTGACTTACAGGTTTACTATCGCCGTGCTCATCCAGCTGATCAGCGGCAGGTACACAACATGGCGGCAACGTCTGCAGAGGGGCAAGTAATAAATTAGGCGGCTCACTCGTATCTTGTCCGTTTGAAAATAAGTTGCATGGCATGAGATTGAATGCAGGAGAACATGCAATGTCCTGCGGCCCTTCTTGGATTTCGGCATCTCTGAGCATCTTAGCGATGAGATCCTCCTTCGTCCCTTGTTCTGCGAGTCCGAATTCCGCGCATAATAACTTCAACTCTGTCTTTTTCTTCTTATTAAGTTCACTTCTTGTTAACTATGAAGCCATCCTCCATTAAAATCGTTTATGATGTGGACGCGCCCAAACCAACATTAACAAAAACGGCAGTACGGCTTTGATTTTTGGTGCGATAAACCTGAAATAAATTTATTTTATAAAGTACAAGATCGAAAAAAGAAGAAGAAAATGGTAACTGCAAAAATTAGCGAAAAATAATAATAATTAACAAACAGTAGTGATTAACAAGTAAGCAAATAAGTTGAGAAAAACTAAGTTGAGAAGACATACTATTGTTGGTTTACAAAATATTAGCAATAGATCACATACGAAATTAATATCACCACTACATGATAATTAGCACTAAAAGTAGAGTCATTTATGGCTACTTACGATTTTAGTGGCATAAAATTATAAACTAAACGAGTTACTGTGAGGAGGAGGAAGGAGCATTGAGTTTCGAGTCCTCCTCCAGATAAGTGGAACAATTGACAATTAACATTACATAGTATTTTCATCAGTTATAACGTACATTAGAACATAATAAGTTTTGTTAGTAACTTAAGATCAGGACGAGTAAAATTGTGAGTTAATTAAATGTAATGAGTAATTCTTTGTTGCTTTGTTAAATTGATAAAGATTAAGATTTTTCATTTCACGCGGAATTGATGACCATATTTTAATAGCATTATATTTTGATGACTGTTTCACTATATTTGTTTTTGGAAGAGGGAGTACATAGTTTCCGACGGAATATCTTGTGTAATGATGATGTTGATTTGAAACTGGACTAAAGTATGACTGAAAAGCTGGTGGAAATAGTGAATTATGATACTGATACATGAAATGAAGACAATACATGTCATATATTTCTTTCACTTTGAGAGTTTTAACAGACTAGTAAATTATATTTGTGGGATGGTCATACCTTACATGATATATCAGTGTGAGAATTTTGTTCTGGGTGATTTGTAAAGCTTTCAGATTACTTTTATATATACCACCCCAAGACATGACGCCATATATTAGATATGGGTAGACTAGACTGTAATAGATTTTCATCAATGTTTCTCTATTAACAAACTTGCGTAATTTATAGATGATTCCCAAGGTTTTTCTCAATTTATGCTTTATTACACTTATTTGGTGCTCATCAAGAAATATTCCCAAATATTTAACATGTGACTTTTTTCAACAATAACATTACTAAGAACTATGGTTATATTTCTTGATGGTTTTCTCCTTTTCTTTTTAGGAGCATGAAGTCCTTTATCAGTAAGATATAATTCGAAAACCACAAGTACATATACACTGTGACAAGGTATGTACGAAAATGAGAACGACAGGTCTACAGAGTATAAAGGTTACAGGCTTGTGGTGATTCATTTCAAGTGGTAATGTGTAGTAGGGATATACAGTCGCATTCACATCTGGCTCCCCCAAAATGTCTAATGAGAATTTTACACTGTGTCCAGGCTCCCCGATGGGGGATTCAACTAATTCTCGCACTCAGTGATGAGAACCAGCTTGGTGTTTGGTCGTTCCATTTCGCTGTCTTGGATCTTCAGTCTGACGCTTCTGACATCACCACCAGTTTCGGTTGTATACGTTGAATGTACGAAAATGAGAACGACAGGTCTACAGAGTATAAAGTATATTGGCGCGTGGTGATTCATTTCAAGTGGTTATGTGTAGTAGGCATATACAGACGTATTCACAATATTACAGTTGGCATTATTCTTTTGGATACTGAATCTCTGATTAGTATACACTTAAATGGTAGTGCCCTACTAAACCACGACCAAAATGTCGTCATGTTTGATATTGTTCGAACATACATAAAAATACTCGTTGATTCGTTTATTAATGTGGGACATTTTATGCTTTTGCTTATTAGTACGTAACGTTTTACTAATGTACGTATTTACATTGTATATTAATCTATTTCTATGCTTTTCGTCTTCAATAGTTACACCACCTGTATACCATTTCTTCTTCCCGAGGCCTCTTCATCAGTGGTAACTGTGGCCAAAAATTATTTGGTACTAATAAAAATATGGTTATATAAAAAACAATGCTGTAAGGAAACAACAATGCATTACGTTAACGTAATAGTCCGGTCTGTTAAGGCCAATTTTTGATGGAATGGGGACTGACTGGATACAGTTACGAACATTCAGGAATGAATCATTTGGTCATTCTAACAGTGTTTTGGACATTTTTATAAAATTTTGCGTTTTGGTCCGCTACCCGGCACACTAGAATGTCAAGAAATAGTGCTTAGTGTCTAATCCTTACACAAACATTTCTGCTGAACAATCCCCGCCGCTTGAAAGACACAGTATTTTTTATGACAAAAACAGCTCATTTGCTAGTGTAAATGAAACCCAAAAATATATATTTTGCAAGAAAAATAAAAGCTTGGAAAGTCTGCCGGCTACACAGAATGCACTAATCCAGCATACAAAACGTGCTGTCTATCAAGTATTTGGCCGAAAAGCGATCACCCTGAAGAAAAGTCTCCATTACCAGTCGTATGCATGTTCCCTATACGTTGTAACGAAGAAGTTGATGACCTCATTATTATCGGCAATAAAGGCATAGATGACGCCATAAGGTGGTGACACTTAACGTTTAATACACTTTTCATGTCTTTTAGTAATTTATTAGTAATCATTTACTGATTTTGCCATAATTAACAATAAAGCCTTTAATGACGTCACTACCAGCAAACTAGCTATTGGGCAAAAAAACTAAGCATCAATTTTTCACTTTTTATCATCATTTGATATATTTTTTGTTTATTAAAGCTTACCCGGCCATTAACTTCGCAAGTAAAGTAGCCTTGATATGATTGGGACAGGGTGCTGACGACGTCATAATCCCGTATAATCGTTCATAATCGTTCATGGCACTCAGACTGAATGTAAATTGCTTAGTATAGGTAATTAGCACACTTTGCATGAATATAGATGATATATATGACAAAAAATTAAGATTATCTAAATTTGGAACATATGAAAGGGGTGCAGATAACGTCATCACTGCCCGTGCCGTACAACTTACACCCAAAATCCTTGTAGCAAATGGCCTATTAGTGCATTATACATTTCGTCACATTTTATGGCTTCGCTTGTAAGTTATGTATAAATATTTGATGTTATGAAATGGTGAGAGGGTACTAATGATTCATAATTTTATAAAATGCCCAAACGCTGTTAAAATGGTCCAAGTAAACTCCTGAAAGTTTGGCAGCTGTATCCAGTTATTTCTCTTTTTCCCGATGATAGACCAGACTATTGATTTTGTGAAACGGATATAGGGAAACCGATGACGTAATTTGGTCATTTCGTGTGTTCCCAAGGTCACTGTCGCATTACAAAGTGAAAGCATCTTATTTGATGCATTCATGCGTCGCGGCTTTCACACTTGCGATCACGTAAATACGTGCAAAAGCCGCAAAGCAAAGATCATATTATATGCGTAATAATGATAACATTAACAAACAGCTAAGTTACTCATAGCATAGCCATTATGAAGTAAGAAATTTTAATAAGGCAAGGCATATATTTGAAGTCGTCAAACTGTTAGTGACCAGGAAAAGATGGTCAATTCCTGGGTCGCCGAAAAATAGGCCAATGGAATATTATAATGGTAATAATAGATAATATATAATATATAATGGTAATAATAGACTCGATAACAGAACAATAATAACAGAATGACAGACCAGTACAAATGTATACGGATGACGAGAATGAATACTGGATTTTTAGAAAATGATTATAATGTGCAAGTTAAAATTATTACCAGCCATTAGCTAGTATAGATAGACGAAAATTTAAAGACTGCTATCAGAGGAACAAAGATAAGTGGTTAAGACGAAATAAATAGGACAGATAGCAGCAAATAGAAGTTCTGATGATAATAAAAGGTTGGGAAGAGATAGTTGTTTAAAGAACAACATTAAATCTACACGTTCAATGGACTACAGAGCAGAAGTAATTAAGGACAATGATGACAGAGCAAAATTAGTAGTCACATTAGAAAGTGAAGATATACCTTTTTGCAAAGTTAAGATAGGCCAAAAGTGACAACCTACATTAATAGACTCAAGCGTGGCTATTAACGTTATTGAAGAAAAACTTTTTAGTGCATTGCCAAAAAACTTAAAAGGTCGAGTACAGCCACCCAACCGAGACTTAACATTGAATACAGCAATGAAACATGTTGCTAACTTAATCGGGCAGATTGTTTTACCAGTAGAAATTGGTCAGGACACCTTTCATTTACTTTTTCACATAGAAGAGCAAATAGCGAAACCATTGATTTTGGGAAATACATTTTTTCATAAATCAGGAGCAATTTTAGATATTGCTAATTCTCTTTTGTTTATCGATTTGGAGGTTGTTCGTTTTTCTTCTCTGGATAAGCTACATCATGATTTGACTTTCTTTATCAAGGCTCATGAGAAAATTATTCTTCAGAGTAAAACGGATGTTCTTGTTAAAGCTTATGTAGGAGGTGTGAGAAACTTCAACAGGAATACTACACGTTTGTTCATTAACTTCATTGCCAATTTTTAAGCAAGATAATGATTGTCAAGCTGTTCCAGTAGTGGTCAAACACAGAAGAGGCTTAATTTGTATCCCTATGTTGAATATTGGATCAGATTTTGTCGAAAGGGGAAGTAATTGTGATTGCGAATCCAGCACCAAAACATTATTGCTATCAAGTGTCAAAATCATTAGAGTGCACTTCAATTACGGAAAGAATTCCCGAGATTTACTGTAAATTATTGAAGAAAGTTGTAAGAGTTCTGCTATTGATAAAGCTCAGAGAGTATCACGTCAATTTAAATTCAATGAAAAGATTTCCATTATTGCTAATCAATCGAGAAAATCATCCTAGAGACAAACTTATGTAGATGTTATGATGCAAACAAGGAAGAATCCTATTATGACGAATCGTTTTCACAAAAAAATTGGGAGACGAAAAAGAGATACCAGCCGCAAGATGTAAGAGTATATGATGGAAGACCAGGCAAAACACAAGTTGTTTTTCATGATAGACCAAAATCGCGTATATACTATCAACAATGATTGGCAGAATAAAAAAAGACACATATCAGAATTGAGAAGACGCAATTAGAGAAGAGCCGAGAAAAAGATTTTGGTGAGAGGGTTACTCACAGTGAAGATTAACGGATTAGTACAAGAACTACTGCTAGACAATATAAAAAATTTATATCTAATATGTCTTCTAGATAGAGTTAAGAAACTCATTATCGCTGAAAGAGATTGTTTTACAAGTAAAGATAAAGATTTAGTGGGAACAACAGAGGCAGAATTTAAAATACGTTTAACTGATGACACACTATTCAAATGTCGTGTCTATCCCGTACGAATACATTTGGAAAAGGTAGTAGATGACACCATTGAATCACTCTTAAAAGCTGGAATAATCAGTCCATATGATGCACCGTACAGTAGTCCTGTACTATTAGTGTGTAAGAAGGAGGAATGTTGCAGGATGTTGCTTGACTTTCGATATTTGAATTCAAGGACAGTCAAGGACAATATACAACGACTTCGAATTGACAGAATTCTAAATCGTCTCTATTCTAAGCCGAGAAGAGACTATTTTTACTGTTTTGGATCTCAAAAGTGCTTTTCAGGTAGATACCTATGAGACAAAATTCTTGAGACTAGGCAACATTTACAACTTATCATGGTAGTTTGTATAACTTTAACGTTTGTCCCTTTGGAGCTACAAATTCTCCATCAGCATTTCTTAAATTAGCCCATACTTTGGTTAAGGATCTATTTACGGACGATAAGAGGCACAGACTACATTGTTTTGTACATGATCTATTAGTTTCAGAACCAGATGATGAGATTCATTGAAGACTTGCAGGATGCTTTTGACAGACTAAGGAAAGCAAGATTGAAATGTCAATTGCAAAAATGCAATTGTTAACCTCTGGAGTTGAATATTTGGGATATGTAGTAAAGCCCGAAGCCAGAAAAGATAGTGGTAATTCAAAATTTAGAAATACCCAAACTCAAAAACAAGTTAAGGCTTTCATTGGAATAGCTCATTTTTATAGAAATTTCATACCTGATTTTGATGGAAAAGCTTAATTAATCACTTTTACAATTACTTAGAAAAGGACAGTAATTCATACAGACACAAGAAAGAAATCAAGCTCCCAGATCAAAAAAAAAGCTTATACAATTCATGCGGACGGTAGCAATTTTGCAATTTCGACAGTCCTACAGCAGACTGACACTAATGGTAATGCAACGATCCTAGCTAGTAGCCCAGCATCGAGACGTGTTTCCATTAAATGAAGCGGCACTCCAAAAACAGGACTCTCTGGACTTACTAGGCATGCTCGTCTGTCCGAACCTAGGTCTATGCTCCCAAACCCTGAGATGTTAAGACGATTTGACGTATAACGGACCCCCAACTATGTATATTAAGATTGCTACTAACCAGAGATTTCCCAACACGCTACAAACAGTTAAATCCGCCAGTAATATGTACTGCGAATTGAGGAAGTACGGTGCGCTGTGTCTGTCGATGGAAATAATCGCTCACACTCTGTGTTTCTGTGATGTATAGAGCTACCGATGCACACAAACCTTGTTCATTCACTTATATATTTAAATATTCATGGTTGATAACTATATTAAGTATTACTTAATATTTATTAGTATGATTCACCCTAATGTATCTATTTCTGGTAAAATAGTATTTCGTTATTTTAGGCGCAATTATGATTGAATATGTTATTTTAGGTGATGGTCCTGCCACATGTTCTAATACTGACTCCGAGTAGGATTTCTATTCGCATTTTGGTATTAACCTGTTAAACATTTAGACTTGCTACTATTTGTGTGATCTTATTTCAGCAGTGGTTCCTGACAAAGTACTTCTGCAGCCTTAACACGCAACACAAACGCAATAAAACCGAAACACTAAACAAATGAGTTAAAATATGAAAGCTCCCGACTAAATAACTTTTATGACGAAATAGTGTTTACATTGACAAGAATTTCAGGAAGTGACATGATATGAACTGATATAAGTTACACAAATGGAACAGATAGGGAAAAGATTATTTTAACAACCTGAACGTTTAAAAAGTTATTACTTCGACATAGATACAGTGATTTTATTGAAATTAAACAACTAAAGCCAAAGAGGAGGTGAACTAGGTCACCTGAGAGCAATTTCATAATGTTAACAAGTCTTAGTGCAAGGAAGTATAAGGCGACCTCTCACCACAAGCTCCCGTCTCTACTCTAACTGTCTAGCAAGTAAAAAATGGAGCGATTCCACTCACTCACTCACTCACTCTCTCTCTCTCTCTCTCTCTCTCTCTCTCTCTCTCTCTCCTCTCCTCTCCTCTCCCTCTCTCCCTCTCCCTCTCCCTCTCTCCTCTCCCTCTCTCCCTCTCTCTCTCTCTCTCTCTGTCTGTCTGTCTGTCTGTCTGTCTGTCTGTCTGTCTCTCTCTCTCTCTCTCTCTCTCTCTCTCTCTCTCTCTCTCTCTCTCTCACCGATGAACACATTACCGGAAACTCCACCGACTGCACTAACGTTCAGAAAATATCAAAAACATTTTGACTTACTGAACACTCCGGAAAAGATAGATCAATACTTAGTGGAGATAAAAGATAAGACTGACAGATAAGTAAAACAATACAAAGAAAAATTAGGACTATATGACAATCACAGTCCAGATGAAACAGATGAGGATGGTTATTGTTCTGAACAAGAGGAAGAAGGTTCAAGGACAGAAATGCCATTAGATGTGCATTCAGAAGAAGTATGGCAAGATGAAGACCCAATATCAAATGTACCAGATGTGACAGATACATCTGATGCCTTCGATGCACTTAACCAGACACAATCAACTAAAAAGGGGAATAACAATACTTCATCGCGAGAAAAATTGCTAGAAAATTAACAAATGGAGGCACAATCTCAGACTAACATACCAATAACCCGTACTAAAGAACATTTGCCAATAAATCTCGAATTAGTGTTAAAATGGCAAGCTGAAGACGAATATTTAGCTGAAATTATTCATATTCTTACTTTCCCCGTCAACCGAAATCGAGACGAGGAATAATTTTTCATCGCTGATGATAACTATTTTGATAGGATAGAACAGACTGCGTCAGTAAATTGTGAACAAGAATTATTACGATTGGCTATACTTGCAAGACTTTTTAATACCATTATTGACTTGTGCCATAATACATATGGACATTCAGGTTACGCTAGTCTTTATCAGAGGCTTAAAAATCGTTACTGATGGCCCAAAATGCTTCAACAGATTATTTATTTATCAAAGAAATCAAGGAAAGCAATCAAAGAACAAATTGATAATGCTCTCGCACAAGAACTGGACAACTGGATGAAGGAGAACACTGCAAGGAAAAGTTCTTTAGAAAACACCCAGGCCACGTTAAGCAAGATGTGAAACACTTAAGGTACAAAACAGCTATTACATCACCGACAAGGAAAAAAGTGGCGTCTTATATGATACATTTTTCAGCGGAAAATATGTTGACAAGTCTGCATTTGATAACAAATGGTACCGGCAAGTGCAACACTTTGCTAGTCCAACCTATGCCACAAGATGAAGAAACATTGTGGGTCACTGACAACTTCACCATGGAAAAAGTAATGCAAGCTATAAAAATACAAAATGTAATAATAAAACCTTAAACACAGATGGGTGCTGCCCACTCGTGATACGGACTTTTGGGCTAAAGTCGTGTTTTGAACTTGGTAAATATATGCTTAGAAAATAGAGTATGGTCTTCATATATTCTTATATATAATCTGGTAGGACATATTATAGTCATCTTAGCAACTACAGGCCTACAACAATAACGGTAAATTATTATTGCTGTAAATTAGCTAAAAAATTATAGCACATAGGTTACATCTCTATACTTGTGATAAAGGCCTACTAGATGAACAGCAGGAGGGATTCAAATCGGGTTGCAGAACCACCTGACGCTTAGTTAGGTTGATATCTAATATAGAAGGAAAATTAATGCATAAATATGCCTGGATGGCTCATTGAGGTGATTTTAAAAAAAAAGCATTTGACAGCGAATTTGTGTCGAAGGCATGAGTCACTAAGAGTTTGTAAGCTGCAAATAGAGTAAAAATAATTAAATTTATTTTAGACCCCTATTTCTTTTACTTCACAAAATTTCTGTATGCAACGATAAGAACAGCAACACGGTAGCAGCTGTAGTTACAAAACAAGACAACAACAACTTTGAAGAAGCGTATACGGTGTGTAGACTTTTCTTGTACCCACGACAAATTATAATGTTAATCTTTGATTAAAATAACGTTTGTCGTCGATTTTAGAGATAGGCTTTACAACGTTTATCAGCAGACAAAAGTTGTTACAGTTGTCGTTTTGACCTTACAACGTTTGTGATTGCAGATTTATAAAATTTAGCGTTAGTGTCGCGTTGTTATAGTTATTATAACGTTTGTGTAACATCAGCCGAGAAAATTACTTTCATTTGCCAAATTACTTAAATCGCTTTCTACATTTTCCTAATGTAGTGGACGATATTTGATGATTAATTAGGCTCTGGTCGCGCCACAAATAAACTAAATGATGAATTACATTTTATATAATCCCATGTTTTAGAAAAAGAATCCGAAAAGTAAAAGAGTACTTCTAAACTTGTAAATTATGTTTTGCTATCAGACAAATACGTAATCTTTTCACAGAAATTTTTTTATCAATTTACAAGTAAATAATATTTAGCAAATACTCATGTTTCCTGCGTATTTTGTATTTTGTAATATATATATATATATATATATATATATATATAAGTATCACATATATATATATATATATCCTGAGAAAACGGATATTTTTTTCCGTTTTCTCAGGATATTTTTTTATTTCGTCTGTCATACTCTAATCTCAGCAAACATCTTTTGCTTACCTGCCGCTTTAATATTTCGTCAGCTTGGATAAGGCGGCAATGTTTCTTTCTAGGAAGTTTTAATATAGCTTGAGCTCGTTCGTAGTACAAGGTAAAGTTATTCACAATAACTGGCACTGGTAAGGCAATGATTAAAAGACCAGCTATAGCGCAGAAAAAACCAACTATCATTCCAGCTAGTGTCTTCGGAATTAAGTCTCCATATCCGATTGTTGTCATGGTGATGAGTGCCCACCAAAATCCTCGGAATATGCTGTCAAACTGGCTAGGGATATCTTCTTCCGTTAACCGTTCAGCATAGTATACTAGACTTGCAAATATCACGACTAAAATCATAATGATCATCACTAGCAACGTTAATTCTTTCACACTGGCTTTAATTGTGGTTACAAGGACGTGTAGCCCGCTTAAATGTCGAGTCAACTTAAAAATACGAAATATTCGGATAAAGCGAAAAAAATTGATAAATTCCGACATTTCCCAAGCTGCTGGAGCTGTAGTCGGAAAGACTGCTCGAACCGTTAGCAATGTCATTTTTAGATAAAACGGCACGAGAGAAAGAAGATCGACTAAATTCAGCGGTCCCTTGAAAAACTTTCTCTTTGAAGGTGCACAAACAAATTTGAAAATGAGTTCTGTGGTAAAATATGCTGAGCAAATGTATTCGACTATGTCTAGACTAGTGAGAGGCACGATGTGATATTCAGCAATGTAGTGATTACCAGATGTTCTATTTAAAGCATATAAAGGCACTGTCCTCTGGGCACCTTTGTACGTCTCAGTGCAGAAACCAAATATAGATATTCCCACAAAGAGCAAAGAAATGATATGCAGAGTCTAAAAAACAAATGTAAAAGATTCATTAAATTTTATATATCTACTTTTAATAGCCAAAATAACGTAATACTGCATAGATTATGGTTTTAACATTGCATACGTTGGTAATAAATACAATGTTACTGTTGATCATTTTATTAAGAAACGCGAATCCAGTAATACCGTTATTGTAGGGCAAACCAGTGCCAATGAAAACGATAATCTAATTAAAGAATTTCTAATGGGGATTTTAAAAATGCATGGGTGGTGGAGAGTTTTACTTTCTGAACAATAATGATTTGAGTAATATACGTAGACACAACGTTTCGATGAAATTTCTTATTAATATTGTATTATAAATGTCTGTTATAAATCGCCTTTATTACTAATCTATAATCACTTATTTATTTTTGCTTTTTATCTCTTGATGTACTAACCTTTTTTACATAATGATCGCACTGATGTATATATCGCGTTGATCGAAAATAAAGGATAATAATAAGTGTTCTGCCGTCGTGCTCTTGCTGTCAAGGTAGTGTAATAACCCCTGGACGATTTGAACCAGAATTATCAGTGGGCGAGAAGCCTCGGTACGAGTACCACTGTTATCGCATTGAGAAAGTAGATACTAACCCAACGCCTGGGAGACGTTGACCCGTACAAAATCTTGACTAATCTAGTAAACGTTGAAACTGTCAGATGTTTGAGACTTGCTAATGTTTTGTTAGTGTGAAAGAATCTTTGTAATTGAACTAAATAACTTTGGGCGTGTATGTGTGTGTAATTCCTGCTTTCGGACTAAAAGTTCAATGACTGGAATGTATGTGTTTGTTTTATTTGTAACAAATAAAACGATTTTATACTACTAGCTAGCTAAACATAAAACATAAGGAAGAATCTACTTTGAAGGGTTACCGCACTCTCACATTGGAGCCTGAAATAGCGGAAGCAGGCTTGTTCTGTTTGGCGCTTAAACTAACACCAGCAACCACTGAACTCCACGAACCAGAATGAGGCATTTGTATTTATAGATTTTGGCATCATTTTGCACATGTAAAACAGATAAGTATTTAAATTTAAGCCAATCATAAAGTAGATTTGTGAGTTTCATGCACTGTAAGATTACACATTTTGATTTACAGGGGTGTTTTTGCTTTGAAGCGACTTTGAAATAACATACAGTCCGTATATTTTGTGTCCTTGAGTGAGTGAAAGTTTGAAAGCAAGACAGGAGCTCAGCAACACAACAACAACAACAATAATAATAATAATGATAATGATAGTGATAGTGAGATAGTGATAGTGATAATGATAATGATAATAATAATGATAATGATGATGATAATAATAATAATATCTATTTCTATTATCGTCATTATCACTATTATCATTATACTGATAAATAACGATGATAGTAACTACTAATAAATTTTAAAGCTGAGTTACGCAAAAATTTATGTGTTAACTCACATAGTGCCATAAAGACTACATACACAACAATTACGTATTTTTATAAAACTAAGTATTTATAAAAACATTTTGCAGTAACCTTTAAGCGCTTGATAGCTATGGGTTGTAGCCTTATCAGTAATTACACACCGAGGTATGTCACTGACGATTGTGAGGAGGCAATAAATTTTCATTGAACGCTCAGCAGAGTGTAGAGCCGATAGGTGAACGTAGTCTCTATTTAGAGTATAATAATAATGATAGTCTTGTCCTCTAGAAACTGTAAACCGTAAACTAAAAGGGAATTACGGAGATAGTATAATTAGAGAAGAATCGAAGCTTTCGAGCCAACAATAAATTTTCTAATAGCAAAGGAAAACTGTGTTAAATAGTGATTTTGATTAAATTGGCGACTAAATTATTAAATTAATAATTCAAGATTAAATGCTTGACGATGCAAGATTAAACTATCGTCCTGGCTAGAAGCCTAGTTAGGTGGTGGCATCACGTGACCAGCTGATCTTCGACCGGCTGACTCACAAGTAAAGATTGATGATGTAATCGTTATGCGCAGAAGCTCGCGGCGCATTAGGTAGTTAGACAAAAGTGAGGCCCGCACGCGAAATTTTTTTTTGCAACTGAGTTCCGGACAGATTATTTTCCTCATTTGCATTAACCAATCAGCGTCTATGTTGTTCAGGGGCGCTTCAGAGCAAGAAACCAATCAGCGTCTATGTTGTTCAGGGGCGCTTCAGAGCAAGAAACCAATCAGCGTCTATGTTGATCAGGGGCGCTTCAGAGCAAGATGGCGATCCACGTGTGTGAGTTCTGTGTGAAGGAACCTGACAAATACTCTGAAATTTCTTCATTTGCGGTAAGATTATATTGCTAACTAATGGCTAAATGGGCGCTATTACACTTTCGCACCGCCTAGCTTTTTCTAGGTTATTACTCGTTTTTAGGCTCGTAAGTCATCATTCTTACGTCATCAGTGAATGTTTCCGCTAATCTAAGTGTAATTTAATAATATATTTAGGTATAATTACCAATAATTACGCTGTATTCACACTTCTACACCTATACAGGGCGTATCGCCATCTTGTTTGTGTGTGTAGTCACGTGACGAATTTCGTACTAGTTTATGCATTATCAGGGCCTAGCTTAAAAGGCACGTGACACACTTTCATCTTCACCGCATTTACGAAATAAAGAAAAAACTTTTACTTTTTTATAATCTAATAGTAATAATACTATAGTAATAAATAAAATTAATGATAAATAACTGTAGTCGTCTAAAATAATTTCCCGCGATACGATACAAACTCCCGTGGCTGCAACCCTAATAATCATAAATTATGCGAAGAAACTAAAAATACATGTTAAGGGCCACATCGTCACTGCGCGAGAGCGATTGCGCATTAGTGATGTAAACACGGTTATTCACGTGCAGCTTTTAATGGCGGCGGTCGGTAAGTAATGCATGATTTTAATCTGGACTTATAAAGCGTAAGAAGCAATAATATTATGGGAATATGGTGTATATTACGCCTGTTGGTCTGCTTTCTGGCCTGCAGGCGTGAAAACAGCCAATAGGCCAGGAAAAGCTAGGCGGTGCGAAAGTGTAATAGCGCCGGCTAAATGTGGTGGTGGTGTAAGACTATAGATCACTCACTGGGCCTTGTCTCTCGAAAATCATACATAAAGTTTGTTTACAAAGAACTTTTGTGCACCTCAAAACCGATTTTTTTTTTCGTACAGCGATAAAAGATATGTGTCTACTACTTTTCTCCTGTGTGCGCTTTTCGCCTGTAATTGCATGTATACATTATCGTATGTAGGAAACGTAGACGTACATTTGTGTTCTTAAAAATATACAGGGTGTGCCATATAGTGTGTTGTGTGTGTATAGGCCTAGTAATTTTAATGTTATCATTTGTCTTCAATTATCATTTAGATCTATGGTCCACCACTTTGAGAAAGTTGTAAAAAATTTGTAAATGTGTAAAAGAGCCTGTTAACAAGTGTGGCAACAGAATATTTAGTCGTCTTACACCAGACTTTAGAGTAGCCTTATGAGACACAATACTTTCCAACCTCTGCCTTTGTAGCCTTGTGAGACTTTGTATAGCTTGCGCAGTAGAGATGCGCATGTGTGTACCTGTGAGAGATTCTGGATGTGTTGTAACTCGAGAGGATATATAAATTGTGATTATAGTCAGGTTCGGCCTGTGTGAGATGCTAGTTATGGAATTTAAAGCTCTTTTTTCGGTTCTTTTAAGATTTTTCCTATCACTGATGCTAAACTTGTATTTTCTTTGTCTGGCCTTAACCATTGTCAAGATGTACCTTTTCTGAAGAATAGGCAGCAAGTGTTGTTGAAGGATTAAAGGGATGCATCGTTTACATGTGTCTTAAACATTCATTTGCCAGGTTGATTACTTCTGCCATCACAGGACCAGAAAGACCAAAGGGCAAGGGCCACATGCTGGAAAGAAGAATACTAATTGCCCAGCTGGGTTGCAGATTAAAGTCAAGAATACAAGTTTCTTTAACATCGATGGGCATATAAGGAAATGCCGGTAAGTAATTCAGGTTTCCTCTGCAGCTAGGCAAAGTACATGTATTTACTGAAGAAAATAAATCGAGGTGTGTCCTTTAAAATGGAATGCTCATCTTTTTTTAATGTTTGCCTATTTTGAAGTATTTGTTGAAGTGAATATGCCATTCTAATTTTCCCAACAACTTTTAAGGAATGATGTTGTATGCATAGAAAGAATATTTCACTCCTCTTTTTGTAGTTCAACAGCTTTAGCACAGATGGTATTTGGAATTACATTGTATTATGTTCTTTATGAATTTCAGTTCCGAAGACCCACATCTGCCCAATTATCCAATGACAGTCAAGATCAAGTTCTGGCATAACCATCCTATCATGGCATTTGCTGTACTCAAACACCAAGATGTTGCAGAACCAACCAAACAAAAGATCTTGCAATTGTTTGAGAATGGCTACACCGCATCGAAGGCACTTGAGTTGCACAAGTTTGACCTTCAAATGGAGGATCCAGAAGAGTATGTGGTCAAAAGTGGAAACCGAGCCATATGTCCTGATGTATTGCTATAGGTAAGTGATGTTTTACATTGGGAACACTACTCTCCACTGGTATGCCACAACCTAGTCGCCGAGTGGGCAAGATATATTGACGGGACTCACTCGTCAGACCCTGGAAACAGGATTACCTCATCTCAGGATTCCTGAGATAAGACTCTTAAAGTATCCTATTGATAAATACCCTGCTGAAAGTAATACGTAAAAACCTCATTAAAGCTGAACTGATTATAATGAATATTTGGTACGTGGTCAAAAGACTCCTCTGAAGGTCCTAGAGCTGAATCAAGAAATGTGGTGTACCTCATGTGACTTCACTCCGCTACCAGTTCTTATTTTGACAACAAACATTTTTCAACTGAAAGTAGGAATTGGACACGATTGCAGCTTGCTCAGTAATGAATGTCGCCTTAGGCACTCATGTTTTCAAAGTTCTTTTGTCATGTTTCTGACACTTCTTCAGGCTCTGACCTTTTGTGTTTTCTGCTTTTTTAGGTTGTACTATGCTACTTTCAAGAAGGAATATGGTGAACCAAATTGTCCACAGACTCTGCCTTGGCATCTGCCCTTCATTGCTTTGGGAAGTATGCTGGAGTTGCTGAAGCTGTTGGAAACAAGAAAAAAAGAGAATGCTTGTTGGTGCAAAGTCCATTGGTGTCCAACCTACTGCAAGGGCACGCAGGAAAATGGTTGGTGGAGGCCGCAATAAGATTGGATCTGGGCGACCATGCCATACAAATGTCCAGTCATCTTCTGTCACCCCATTTTCCTCGCAGGTAATGCCAAAATATAAAGCACCACACAGACTTTCTGCATGTGTAGAATGTAACCAAAACACTTGGCAAGACGCATTCTGCTAAGTAGTACAAGATTGATTGCAAGACACTCAGGTTTGACAAAATGCTGTATATTGGAATGAGGTGTTAAGTTACACTGCAGTACTGGTATAGTTGACACTCCTTGTGTACCGCCAGCATTCAGAACAATAACTGTGGTGATGAAGCTCAGATAGCTCAGAAATTCTGGTATGATAGACAGTCACGTGCACGTTCTTTTGAGGTTGGACAGCAAGTATTAGTACAACACAAAGGATGTCACAAACATCTATAACCGGGTCTTGGTGCAGTCCTATCCTAAGAAGATGGTGAGGGCAATGGTATGCCAGTCACTTATTTGAGTCGCAAACTAACGTCACCTGAAAGCAACTACTCATTTGTTGAACTCGAGTTGCTTGCCATTATCTGGTCTATTGAAAAATTGTCCAAGGCAAAGAAAATGTCCTTGCAGATGCGCTTTCCAGAGCGTAAATGGTTATGAAATGAAAAAAGCACAAAGTTTATAAAATCATGCAAAGTTTTTGCTAGGTAAGAATTCAAAGCCAGCAAATAAATATTATTTAATTGGTGGAAAAATCTGTTGAGAATTTATTCCAGCCCCAGGTGGGGTGTATAGTAACATTTTGGATATGATATGTCTGCTGTCATTTGCTTATTTACAATGATCAATTTATGTTGTATAGTTTTTGACATACTTTGCCACTAGATGGCAGTTACTTTCTTATCCTGAGTTTTTAGTTAAGCTAAGTGAAGGCAGATCCATGTTTAATTTAGTTAATGGGGGTAGCTCAAGCCTTTATTTTCCTTTGTACCAACTAACTTCCTGTTAGTGATTGAATTACAGAATGGATGATCATCATGGATGAATATTCAATACGTTAAAACTAAGATATATGTTTCCTCGTATAAACTTCACTTGTTTTGCACATCTGCGTGGAGATGTAGTTTTAGATATGCCAAACAGATACATCTTGACAGTGTACATGTATAGTGAGTGGAAGCCAGAACAGTGACCTAGAAAAGTTAGTTCAGGTAGAGAGCTGCTTACGTTTGGATGTTAAAAGCAGCCATGTTAATAAAAAGCAGTGAATAAATGTTGGTAACAACATGAAAGTGATTGTGGAGCCGACAGTGGTTAGCTTGGTGTAGGTGTAGCTGGTGATGTTGGTAGACTAGACCCTCTGTCAAAGTCAACTATCCTATATATGTCAATCTCAGGTGCAAAGCCATATTTTGGACAGACAGTCATATGCCATAGTGTTGATGTATGCAGAGTCAGACTTATTCTGTGCAGAACCGAAGTTGCCGGTAAGATGTATCATTACTACATTTTCTAGTATCTGGAGGAACATTAACTGTTTGCCAAACGTCGATCATTAACTTCTTGAAGTGAAGCTTGGGACTTGCTAGTAAAAAGACACTGACCCTGCTGGTGAAATACAGTCTATGGCGCCTCCCACTAACCTGCATTCTTACTATCCCTTCATTACCTTGGGAATGGGGCTTTACTTTGTGCACACCCTGTATATTGCTTATAAATTGTAATTCTGATTAGAAAACCGTTTTGTCAGTGTTAAAGCTTTATTTTGCTATCATACAACGAATTTCACTGTCATTTACATCCTTTAGATTTCATGATGTGAACGCAGCTTTAATTTCAATAAACCTACAAAAGTGTTGATTTCTGTATAGTAATTATTTACTGTTTTGCATTAGTTTACATTTGGTGATTGGACATTGAGGTTATATCCAGTAATCACTAGACTGCCTATTAACAGTTAATCAGGTAACGATCTCTGTAGAGTTCAAACAATTTACATATTTTGTTTGAAGTCCTTAGACCAAAATTCCGTCATGTTACAAGTTATGATTGTTGAAAATAAATGAAGAATAGTTCAATGTGAACATGGTGAAAAAAGAATGTTTTTTCTTTTATTAGCTGTCCTCAAGAATATAAGGTGTCGAAATTTTCCAACAGAGGGGCCGAAAGGTTCTAAAATGAAGACTTAGATTGCCTTTTGGTTTATATGCTTGTGCCCACCAAAACCTGCTACCAATTTTGGAGCACCCTTTTTCAAAACCCTATGACTAAGGGTTAAGAACCTAAATTAAGATGGATTTGAAATTAGTTGGCCTAAGTGGGACTGAGGGAAAAACATGGCTGACAGAACTTGCAACTTGGCATGAGGGCAATGCCAAGGGCTCAAAGTCATCATTTAGGTCCACTCGACCCCCCTCCCCAAAAGGTCTTCGTGCACCCTTCGACTGTCGAGAGAAATTTGAGTGATTTCGGAAAGAACTTTGGAAAAATTCATGAAAATCGTATGAATACTTACTGTAGTCCCATAGGAGAGATTGTGACTTTTCAAATGCCATCTTGAGAGTCGCAATCTCTCCTGAGGGACTTCACAGCAGTACTGTATTTAAGGGTTAATACCATAGTCTAATCAAGCGAATCTGACCGTATTATTTCCCTGATGTATGCCCACAGACTGACACTAACAGTATACTGTGGCCTCTTTGTCTTATTGGACCATGGAACATTGCGAAAGGCAATGAACTGCGGTTTGGTGCAGTATATCCTGAAAAAGAGCACCCCAAAATTACCCAAGGACTAGTTTCTATTAGTTCCAAATAAACCTACATTTTCTAGCCTTCTTTTCCAACCGCGTGCAAGGGCTGACAGCATGGCCTACCCTGTTCAATTAACAGGCAACAGTGCACTGAAGTGAGTGCCCGATGTTGTGTAAACATGTGCACGTGGTTGACGAACGCCTGACATTGTTTACATGTGTGTAGTCATGGCTGTTTGAGGAATCTGATTGGTTAATGCTAATGAGGGAAATAATCTGTTCGGAACTCAGTTGCAAAAAAACATTTGCGGCCCGCACATCGGGGAAGATGAGGAATTTACCGTGCTGTGTTTGATATTTAATAAATGTGTTGTTTATTAAATAAAGTCTTGATAGTTTGCCCTAATTGCTCTTTTTTGAAGTTTGAACGTACGGTTGTTATCATGGTTAAAAGTTTCGCCCTAGCTTAGTAACTAATACTTAATTCGCGACAAAATTAAAGCATGATATAATGTGAGTATAACATGCTCAAGAAGAACGCACTTAAGTTTGTTTAACTCCAACGGAACGTGAAATTTTGACAGCTAAACTATTAATATGGTCGGTCCAAAAAGGTTTTCGTTAATGTTTAGACTTTAGATTTAAAAATGAGTAGTCGAAATTTGTTAAATATTACAGTTGTCGATTTTAACATTAAGATCGAACATTTTTCATAGCGTTGGCCATGGAAAAGCACAAACTTAATTTTACCGACATTAAGTAACAACTTATTTGCTCTAAGCTATTGACTTATAGAACAGAGTTCAAAATTTACGTTGTTTGAGATTTCGGATGCATCTGAACCAAGAGAAGAAATAGAAACTGTATCGTCAGAGTACATAATGGTGGTAAAACCAACAAAAGAAGTCCACATTGAAATCGATCGATAATTGTCAAGTACAGCCTTAGCTTCTTTCTTGTAGAAGGGTGATACTCTCGGATAATTAATTTAGGGAATTTGGGAAGATGCTTTTGATAGAAGCTGAATTGGCTGTAAAAGTCCAAGACTAATTTGTTTAAGAATTTTAGCAGAAATTCATTCTACACCAAAATTATAATGTTTCAAGAACTTTTGTGCAGGTGATTTGTCTAAAAGCAAAAGTTTTGGGAAATGGAATTGTTAAATAATCACAAAAAAACTGGTATTTGTAGGCGCAATTTCGCTTACGATTTTTATCCCAATACTAGTGAAAAATTTATTAAAAGTCAGCTATACAAGAGCGCTTAATTAAAAACTATCTAGAAAATAATACTTCGGTTTTGGTGTTGTTGATAATAGAACTGATGTTAGACCAGGTTTTTTTGATATCATTACAACAATATTGAAAACGGTCTGAATAATACTGACGCCTAGAATTAGTAATGGTATTTTTTAATACTTTCTCATAATTGCGTAACGTGAGCATTTCTAACATGATAAAGGTTTGAATCACGTGGAGAACATTTAAGTTTAACATAAAACCGGTTTTTGGTTTTCATTGAGCGAAGAATGCATAGGTAATCGATGGTTTCATGTTATGTTTATAAGTGTCGGCTTGTATTTATCTAGTGAGACTCAGTTAAAATAAAACTAAAAAATCCGTAATTATAGTTTATATTGCCATGACTAGAATAAACGTACAAAAAATAACAATTAAACAGACTTGTTTCAGCTTATCAATTTGAACACGTAATGTGTTGTAAAATTCGATAAACGTCGTGGGTTTTATTTTGGAATACACTCACGGAATGATACAAAATAACTTTTATGAACGAAAATTTGATTGATAAGTATCCCAGCTGAAATATTACAAAATGTTTCGTCAATTCGAATAAAGTTATCAATTGAGGTCAAGCAAGCGTAATAGGGTGGGAAAAACGGTATCTAAGAAGTGTTTTGTACTCAAGTTTTTTAGAAATTTTTAATAAGTTAATATTTATTTCGCCCCAAATAAAAATGGATAAATGTACACTTTCAAAAGTAGCAAGTACATTTGAAAATTCATCGCTAAAATCAAAGCATGATTGAAAAAGATTTTTAGGAGGACGATAACCATTGCCTAATATGATTCATTTGTTTACAGTTAAACCAAAAATTTCAACGAATTGACGTTCCCATAATGATTTATCGCAATTAGCAATAGGAATTTCCTTATTGCTAAAATCGTCTTGAATATATATTGCTAGACCGCCGTGCATATAGTCTGTACACTCTTTAGTAATAAGATTAATAACCACCAAGATTAAAAAGGGAGCTGCTTTCGTTGCAATATAACAAAGTTTCCTGTAAGCATATAGCACTGAATGGGATTCCGTTAGTCTGCAAAAGCTTAAGAAACGTAGAAAGTTTGAGAAATTTCGAAGTTAAAGATTGATGGTTTAAGTTAAGTATGCGAAATTCATCTTGTGAGATTTCACAAAACTTTTTGAAGTCAGCATCACTATAGTACAGGGAACCGATTAATTGAATATAACCGAATAGGGTGGTCGCCGCCTGCACTGTAATGTAACTTTAAAATTACGATTAAATTATTCTGGTCGGATACCTAGAACCTCCAAACCTCCATCTAGTGATAAATAATGAAAAGAGAGTGAGCATTTATACGATTTGGTTGCCATCTTTCACGTCATCTTGAAAATTAGGGTTTCTGGTGATCAAACAATGATGCGCTTCTAATTTTGTTATTAAAGCACGACCTCATGCTCTAAAATATGGTTGCTAAACCTTTAATAGCAAATTTTAGGGTCAAAACGTTTCAGCTATCTACTGTTACCCAACTGTTTTACTCTCATCATTTCATGTGATATTATCATGTGTAATTTTCTATCTTTGCCTCCATTTTAATTTTCAATGCAAATATTTGCTTACATCGACGAACAGCCTATACATAAAGTGTGCTAATTGACGCTATAATGCAAAACAGTTCAAGCATATCAGATATTAAACACAATTTTTACCAACTAACTGCGTATATTAATTAACTGTTTAGCTTCGACTACAGAGAGTATAATTGCGATATTCTTTTGTGCTCATGGCTGATATATATTTCAAATTAACCTCCTTTAAACAATAATGTAATTCGATGTGGTCACATTTGCAAGCCGTGTAGCTATGCACCTGGACAATTACCAATAGTAAAATATTAATGACATTTTTAACAATTAACGCATGTTAATATCTGCTTGGCAGAAATATAAGACATGCCATTAAAGTTTCATGCTTTGCGTCACTCACGGTTACACAGTGTACACAAATGAAGAAGATGATAATCGATCGCACAGACAATTAGATAACACTCATCGCTAATCTATTATTTTTCACACGCAGCAGCATAAAAAAAGAACGAAGTTTAACAATCGTGGTAATATGATAATTATATATATATATATATATATATATATATATATATATATATATATATATATATATATATATATATGAATAATGCGTTGAATAAAAGAGGACAGATGTCATTTGTTTTCAAACATGTTAGAAAAACAAAAAAATGTGTTGATTGGTTGACATGTGATGGGTAGGTCCTGTTGAAACATGTGATACTAGTAATTTATAAACAAATTTAGTGTTATCAGTCGAAAGAACGTTAATGCTGAAGCCTACCTTCACTATTTTTTGTACCGCATGTAATGCTAAACTCTCTCTACTTTTAGATTATCTCTCACTGGCAATTTTTTATCAGAAGAGATTAGTCATATATTTTTAGCTTGAATCATCGAAAAGCTATGCTTCCTAAACAGCCACACCTCAGATGCGTACAGAATGATGGGTAGCACAGTGACTTTGAAAAGATTAATTATAGTTGGTAAACTGAAGTTGGTGCTTCTGTCTTGTCAGATTGTGTATTTAACAACAGTCGCCATTTCTGGCACCATATATGTGGACTTTCACAACAACTCTGAGCAGTTTACGTATTTATATCTGTACTTTGACTCGATATGTGCAACGTGCCATCATCGGCATATTGAAAATTTCTCCACATGTTTAGGCATTTGGTTAACATTTCTGCTACAAAAAATATAAACAGCGTCGGGGACAAAACCTAATTTTGTGATAACCCATAACTTTGCTTCACTTTCTTTAAGCTTCAAAAGATTACACATTTCTCTTTTTAAGTCATTCATTATTTGTGAATCTGCAACAAACTGAAGAGCGTTACCTTGTTTTCTGGGGTAAAAAGCCTGCGTATCAGCTTTCTCCTCAGATTCTGCGTCGCTGTCGCTTTGTATGTCTTCGTCGCTATGTAACTTTCAGCTTGTTTGAGAAAATCAGATATATCATATATGAAGTGCCTGTCGCACAAGTATTGCCCATTTGGTCTAAATGATCCTGAAACCACGTTCTTTTTCAACATATTTGGCAATTTTTAGCCGCGCCAGTAGGTTTTTGTCCTGGCATAATTACCGTACAGCAGGCTTGTATATCCCGAGGCTATCAAAACGCAGTTAAGAGAATTTGTTTGAACACTGGCTAACGTAAGCCTACAGTTCTTTATAATTTAAGAACAGTTGTTGTAAAAGTTTTTACTACATTTCTCAAAAATTTAGTCCGACACCATTTTACAAAAATTCGCGAGCTAAAACGATCCGTATGAAGTGCACCGTTCCGTGACCACTGCAAGCGCTGTGACTGTGACCACTGATATATATCACACTGCACTACATTACATAACTTTACAACATTCTATTACATTTGCAGAACGTATTGCAGAATCTTCGGTTTGTGACTTTGTCATATAGGGTTTTCTAGTTTAAAGCTACTCGTATTTTCTTAATAGTTAGATGCAATTAAAATGTTTTTACAGAATTTGAATAATGTCGTATCTGTAGCAAATACCTGGCATTAACAAACTGCACGTTTGCATTGCAATGTACGAAACTTTGACACTCTGTTTTGTTGCCCCACAATTTTGGGCATATCAGTTATTTTGTTTTTTTCATATACATAAATTGATAAAATTTTTTGAATCTTGTGTGGTTGTTGTTATTGTTATTATTATTACTATACTATTGTTATTATTATTATTATTATTATTATTATTATTATTATTATTATTATTATTATTATTATTACTATTATTATTATTACTATTATTATTATTATTATTATTATTATTATTATTATTATAAGACGACCTTAACAATTCCAAAAGTTTGTTAGAGCAATTAACAAAGAAGTCCATCCTACCAACGCACTTGTTGAAGAATAAGGTTGGTCAAGGAACGCCCACAGCTTTGGTTTATACTGTTTCCAGCAGCTTGCATTGGCCGATAAACCCGCCTCATTGTCAATACCAAAGATTTTGGTGACTTGAGTCAGACTTTTTGCGTCAACATCTAGTTCATCCTCACTAGCCAACTCTGGATCTCCAACAAAAGCACGAAGGGTTTCCTGTAACAAAATCAGTTTAGTAAGTTTAGCGTGTGATAGCTCTTTACTTTTTCTTGAATTTGATGTTGCAGTACTGAAAAAATAAAATGGGCAGTAACGTTGCTGTATAACTTGGAATCTTGCTTACTCCCAAAAAATGAAAGCAAAATAGATGCACTGAATTGAATTAAATATATTGACTAACAGGCATAAAGCATAATAGCCGGTGGTGGTTTTTGGTGTCAGAGGGTGCGGACGTGTCTGAAGTCTCTCTGAGTTTTGCAGTTTTTACGCGAACGTTTATGATCACGAAGTCTCAAATCACTCAAAGTATCTATTCCCACTGACGAAGTCGCCTCACTCGAATCTGGCATCCTCTCTGATGACTTGGATGGAGCTCCTAAAGCAGCTGGTAAACTATGAACTGAACGTCATGGTTCAAAACCTCTGAAAAGCCCCTTCTTCACTGGGGGGCTTTTCTCAACCTCGGCATTACTATTATTATAGTAATAATACATCGGCAACCCTTATTACATCATCGGTTGTAAAAAAAAACTTGCTGTAAGTATACAGTCCACGATGTGTGTATATCGCTACGTGTTTTTGTGATTCCTCGTTAAGCAAAATTTCCAAGTACACATTTGATAAACAAAGTTCCATCTGTCACTTTGCTGTACAGTTTTTCGATACAGGGTAATGGATATGGATCTAGTTTGAAAATCTTGTTGATGGTCACTTTATTGTCACGACAGATGTGGATTGAGCCATCTTATTTAATGAAAGGTGCAATCGGTGCTGCAAATCTAGAAAACTGAACCAGTTTAATTATGTCAAGTTTTTCTAGTTTATCAAGTTCGCGTTCCACACCTTTAAAGCGTGTGGTGCGGATTTCACCTTGAAGAACATAAGTGTTGCTGACTTATCAACATAGATATGACTTTTAAAATGCCAAGTTCGTTGTTGAATAGGTTACTGTGTTCGTCTAGTATAGCTAGTACTTCGTTTTAAGTTATGTTCTCAACGTGTACCGCGTGCATAAATTTCCAGGCTAACTTCAGCATATTTAACCAGTTTCTGCGGAGCAATGTTGTTGTTCTGCCAGAAACTATTAAAAGCGGAAGTTCCTTTTGTTGACTATTATGAGAAACGTTCACAAAAAAATTTCGGCGCACTGTTAAGTGTTCAAAAGTATTTAAATCAACATCAGATTTTTTAAAGTTTTGGGCGAGCTTTTACCACTGGACACATTCTTGCTAAATGTTTGTTTAATGTAGTTCTACTTATAATTAACTTAGACGCGTCCGTATCCAGCTCCATATATAAATTACGGTTATCAATATTGATGTTCATCACGAGGGGCCCTTGTTTGAACGTTTTTGCACGGTCTGATCCGACTATCTTCCTTGATTTTGTTGTACACATCTTTGTTAGTTATAACATTTTATCTGCAATATGGTACGTATAAATGTCATTGAAACGCATCAATTTCCAGCTGATTATTTACTTTCAACGTGTACAATTCCAATTGTATAGAAAAATGGAAGATATGTAAGTGTTGAAGACCCTAAGTTCACAGTTTAGACTAATGTTCTTGTTACTGAAAACATTTTCAAGTTTTGAGAATGCCGCTAGTGACAACATCTTTCGTTTGATGTCTTCTTCAGTACGTAATAGATTGTAAAGGTATAATGTATTTTATTGTGTTTACGAGAAAATGCTTTGCTAAAATGATTTAATTTTCCACACAAATAGGATTTTTTCACTTGCTGGGCAGTTGCCAAGACCATTATTATGATATCTATCACCTATTCACAAAACACACATTTCGGTTTTGTTATGTACGTTTTTGCACGTTTTTGGACTACTTGGAGTTTTGTGTTTTTCTTTTGTGCTTGTGCTGTTGTCATTTCCAGGTTTATGTTGTGTCGTTGATATTTGGTTGTTATATTGCGGCTTTGCAAATGCTTCTTCCTCTCTTTTCATTGTTGTTACCTGTTGCTATGCCAACTCCATTGTACGCCCACGCTCAAAAATTTTTCAAGCGTCACATCACTAAAGCGTTTATATGCCCAGGTTATTGTTGAAACACGTACCTATCAGTATCCATAAGATTTTATCTCTGTTTTTATCAGTGAATTCACACGTTTCGTGTAATAGGAGTCGTTGTATTCCTGCTTTAATTCGTGAAACAAATAAATGGCGTATTCAATATTTTTTTGCAATATGCATTCAAAACGCGAAGACTTGCAGTATTGTTCGTTTTTGAGGTTTGTTCTCAGTTTCAGTAGCTAGCACTGCTTGTAACGTGTCATATGTACTGGTGGTGCTAACAATAATTAACATTTAGGTTTTCCGACTACGATGCTACACAATCAAGACATTTAACTCGCTGGATGCTGAAGAGTGATTATGTCTTCGCAGTTACTTTTATCTAGTAGCGTGTAAGCTAAGCTAACTCCTGATTCCAAGACGGACTATCAAATCATCATATTCTATTCACCCTGTTTTTCTGATTCATCACCTCACATAGTATTACACTTTTGCCTTCCGCCCCAGTTTGCATTTTGGTTTATGTCCTACTTAGCCTTGTACTTTTTTCTTGTACATAAGCTATGGTTCGCTGTTAGACATTTCATTAGTTTCTACAAGGCCTGTCTTTGTTCTATAACTGTAATCTGTGTTTTTACAGGTTATGAATTTCTCCCTTGTTTATTATTTGCTGTGTTACTGTGCTTTTTGCTTGCATCCTTTTTAGTGAGGTACCTTTTTTAATACTGTGATGCCGTCTATGATAACAAGGATTATAATTTACTACATGTATTAACTAAAAAAAATTATAAAAAAAGAAAGAAAAAGTAAAATGAAACGCTTAACAAGAGTTTATAGCTGACACTTACGCGTTGAGTCGAAATGCAAACCAAGGGATTAAACCAAAAATTACTGAATCACTACTGACTTAATAACAGCAACCAAGAAAAAAAGACAAAATGAAACCGAAGCCGAACATGGCCAGAACGCACTGCCCCCGAATCTACGAGAACAGGTTACACGCTCGAGAAAATTGCCCTAGAAAACTGAGCTTTGATTGGCCCACGCAATTTTGCATTTTTATGAAGCCCGTGGTTTCCGAGGCGGTTTAATCCCGCCACACTACCCCCACCTTTCTGAAATAAAAGCGTCCTCGCTTTTAGAAAACACTAATTATTTCAGAAACAATGATGACAGCTGACGCCAACCGCTTGCATTTAACCTTAACGCGTAAAAGAAAAGATTTTTATTTTCTATATCATTTGTGTGCACAAGTGTATGGATGCTCAGTTTACAAAATTTCGAGTATGCTTTTCCTTTAACTTAATTAATACCTGACGTATCCACTTAATTAATTACATTTACAATCACTGCTAAGGAAAAATAAAAATAAGATTCCTATACAACTTCTCTACGGATGTTAGAATCAGTAATAACCAACTTATATACTGCAATTCTTAAGTTATTTTAACAAAGGTGCATTTTAGCGGTTTTTTTAACATTCGAAGTTGTGTTACTACATTTTATTAAAATAAAAAAGTATCGCATTCAGTTTTAATTTGGACGGTTTTTAAAGCATAAAGATCGTAGCCTAAAAGTGGACATATAATTACAATTGTTACTGCATCAATTAAGTCAACTAGCATTTTTTCTTAAGTGAAAGGTTAAAAAAATAATTCCTTACGTGTTACGAGTTTTTGATTATTTAAAAAAACATTACAGGTGTATTATTGATCTAATATTTTCAGTATCAGTAGGGCAATTCTTCATCAATGTTCCTACTTTTGTGCACTTTACAACTAGTAATGTTATATTTCATTTTACAATTTCAATAACTATCTGACGATGCATTTCGACAGCTGAAATCACTGAAGGAGAAGTTGGACTTTAAAACATTTTAAACGTGACACGGGCTGGGGCGATTATGTGCGTTCTCAAGAGCAGACAAAAGAAGACATTCAGTATTGATCAATCAAGTATACCAAGTAAAAGGCCACTCAATTGGGCAAGAATGATGAAGAACCAAGTTACCAAACTATAAATGGCCACTCAATCAAGCGGATACATTAACCAATCAGTTAACGAGTTTAATAAGCCGACAACTAGAGCAACCACGAAATCGACGGGAGTGTATGTGCATTAGTAATTTTTTTGTAAGGTTAATAGGACCAATCGAGATTTTTACTGAATCACAGACTCGTAATAATTTTATGACAAGACTCGTAATAATTATACGACGGACTAATTGTACAAATAATTTCTATTATGAACATAAACGTCAGAATTCAATTGTTTTATCCTGCCATTAATCAACTAAATTGATTAGTGCTAGACGCAATAACAGGCCATAATTGGAAACAATATTCAACTATTCAAGAACATTTATTATACAATGATTCCTGGTATAACATTTTCTGTTACTTTTGCCAAGTATTCATTCACATTATTACTTCATCTCTTATTCTCTCCCTGCTTTTCTTTAGAGGATTAGAGCCTCAGTAATCGCTTATTCTAAAAAGGAGTATTCGCTTTACTTAAAGACTTAGCTATCAGATTTTATTTGCTCTAAGCCTCTTCTTTACGTCGAATTGGCAATTTTCGTCTTTTTGGTAGAATTTACGGCAAGCTTGTAAGCATCACTGGTCTAACAGCGTTGTATCGCATTTCTTTGTTTGATACAGTGTGGCGATTTAAAGGGAGAAAACTGATTCATCTTCATCCAGGTATGCTTCTACAGTAGGACACGTGTTGACGGCGTTTCTCTAAACCAGCTGATCAAGTAAACATTGGAATTTGTGATTTTTTTCTTTGTCTATTCAGTTTCGCTCACCTTTTATTAGATTTTGGACGAATGTTCCTTTTTTCTTCTCACGCTTCTTACAAAGGCCATTGTTAGATTTTTGTCCGTAATGAATTCCAAAACATCTGTAGCCTGATAACCGTATAAAAAATGATTTCTCTTGAAAGATCCTTTTTTGCGAGCGTGGTTGTAGTACTCTTGGAAAGTTAATTATTAAGGTACTTTGCAACTACATACTCCGGTTTGCAGCTTGGTAATAAGACGTTCACGGGTTTTACTCCTTGTTTTAAGAATCACGACTACTATTACAGCAACGACAGAGTTTAGAGATCTCTCATGGTAAACCGATGTAAGTCGTCATAATTGTGGACTACATTCATCAGTCTTTGACTTGTAGGGTTTTCATACACATATCCACTGTAGTACTCAGGTACTTTGCGTGTGCGTCTAGGGTATTGCAATGACGGTAATGGTGACGGTGTAAGCATACCCTGGCAAGGAACTTCAGAAGCTGCACTAACTAAAAACGGTAAGTGAGAAAGTTCATGTGAGTCAGAACAGTCAAGTTGTTGCATTGGGAGGTTACTCGTTGATAAATTGTTAGCATTTGTCACACGCTGCTTGTCAAAATGTTCTTTCCAGTTTTCTTTAGTGATAGGACATGGGTTTTCAGGACTATCAAAGAAATTAATTATTTATTGTTCATTGTTAACTGAAGCCTGGCCACCAGGTTGTGAATTGAGTTCACCCTCAACTCTAGTGACGTCATTGGCCTCTTGGTGAAGCAATGAATTTTCACCAGTTTTTCAGGGGTTAAAGGCTTTGGTAATTCAAGGGTTAACTCAGGTTGCCAATCAAGGATAAGATCACGTGTCGATACGTCTCTTGTTTCTTTGCTGTCAGCAGCGAGGGATGCGGTTTCAAGTAATTCTAACGTCTGAGTCCCAGGAAATTCGTTTCGTATGGGTGTTGATGTCAAAGGAAATCGTCCTATGGGGAAAGGTGCTGGCAGGTCTTTTAGTTTTCCACGACCCCTGGGGTGAGTTTCACTAGGATATGACCCTTCTTCCTGGATAGGACTCAATGTAAGAGAGAAACCCATAGGAGCAATTGGCAAGCTGTCATGAAAACTCGATGAAATTTCAAGATCATCTTCTGTGTCTCATGAACTCGAGTGTCATTTCCGTGTGGCAATGTATAACGTGAAGGTGGCAAAATAAAAGAGTCTATGTCCTCTCCTGGCGCATCACCTATTGGTAATGGTAGTTGTTCCACGGATGGTTCAAGTTGTAAACTTCTGCATTCTTCCACATCAGGATCAGCATTACTCGAGCTATTAGAATCAGAAAGTTCATATTGTTGTGATTGGACGTCAACACTAGTATTAGCATCAGCGTACCATGGGTTGTTCGTAGTTCTTCGAGCTGTCTCCACTCCAAGTAAAACCTTCTGCTGGAACATACTTCCATAATCGATCAGAGTGTACAATTTTTGGCTGTTGCTTTCTATCAGTGAGCTTAATTATATAGGTTACATCAGATAATTTATCTATTATTACATAGGGACCGTGCCAATTGGACTGCAGTTTATTGTTTTTGCCGACTTTCCTTTGAGGATTGAAGAGCCAGACTTTATCACCAGGAGAACAGAGGAGAAGACGAGAGCGAACATCATACCTCTTACGCATTACCTCACCAGAGAAACGCAAATTATTGCGTACGAATTGATGTACATCATACAAATGCTGTTCTAATTTTGGTATGAATTCCACATAGTTAGTACACGTAATGTTAGTAGGGGGTTTTCCAGTTAGTAATTCATACGGGAGTCGTAACTCACGTCCATACATCACTTGAGCAGGAGTGAAATTGGTAGTCTCATGCACAGCACTGTGATACGACATTAACAGCAAGGGTAATTTACTGTCCCAGTCTTTTTGATTGATGCTCAAAGTCTTAATGTATCGTTCTGCAAGTCCGTCACTTTTTGAGTTCAAAAGCAGCAGTTCGCCTTTTTTCAATGCCCATGAGTTCGCAGTATTGTTGAAAAATGTTGCTTTCGAAATTGCGGCCCTAATCAGAATGAATTTCTAAAGGCATTCCATACCGACAGAAAAATTCTTCAACTAATACTGAAGCTACTGTTTCAGCTTCTTGGTTTGGGATTGCATAAGCCTCTGGCCATTTAGAAAAAAAGTCCATCGCAACCAAAACGAATTTGTTTTTACGCGAAGACAACGAAAATGGCCCAGCTACATCAATGGCCACCCTCTCCATAGGTGCTCCTACACGATATTGTTGTAAGGGCGCCCGCGGTTTACGTTGCTGTCCTTTCTTACGACAGCAAACTTCGCATGATTGTGATTGCTGTTGCTATTTTGGGTGGTGCAGGTTTGCAAATGCCTGTGTAATAGTGTTATTGTGTGATGTTTGACGTTTGACTGTTTTGCAAAATTTGCAAAACTGTTTTCGTTTCTTTGCGTGTTTAATGCTATCTGCAGGTGAAATGACTGAAAAGGCAGGGTCTGCAAAGGGGGAGTCAGCACAAGCAGTTGCTAAGCACATGATTACTAAGAAGATAAACCACATAGATACATTAATTGAAACGTGTCCAGATAAAATTCAACTTCCGCCGTTGCAGGGTGAATTACAGCATCTGTTTCAGAACTTCAGACAGCTGCATGAAGAAGTCGTGAAATTTATTCCACAGGAAGATGAGGCTCAAGCTAATGCGAGATTATACGTTGAAAAGGTACAACAAGGTGTAAATGCCTGTTTGGAAAGAATTGGTGATTATGTGGCACAACCAGAGCATATTAAGCCCGATGGGGAGGTACATATAGGAGTCCGTTTAGCACTAACCCATTCCATGGAACACCTAGCATGGTTGCATCAAAGTCCAATCCTTTTTTTGAATAAACCAGCAATAAGTCGCAATCTGTCGGCTCATAATGCATTAGTAATGGGTAGTAATGCAGGCTCACACTCTACTAGTTCACGTTCTGCCAGGTCTAGTTACATTAGTAGTGCTAAGGCGGAGGTTTGTGCACATAAGGCGTCCCTTCTTGTGGAAGCAACCATGATGAAGGAGCAGAACCAGTTTTACTCATGTGAGGTCTAGTAAAGAGGTCATGCTTCTTATCGGGCAAGATAATGCTGAAGCATTTCGTCATTTGGAAGTAAGGCGAGGAATGATAGATCAACCATACACGGTTCGGACACCTCTAGGTTGGACCATTAATGGCACTGTTTGTGAAGCAGCAGAAGAGTGCACAGCAGTGGTCAGTTGCACTAGATGTGATGAGGACTTGACAGATCAGGTGCAGAATTTTTGGCAGGCTGATGCTGTTCCAGAAGTTGCTTATCCCCACTATCTGTTGAAGATAAAAGAGTTTTGAAAATTTGGAACAATTCTGTTCTTACTGTAAATGGCCACTATCAGGTGGACATGGACATTCCCTTCATGTTTAATCCTCCTCAGTTCCCCAACAATTATAGTTTAGCCGAACGTCGTCTTTACACACTTAAGTGGAAACTGACACGTGAGCCTGAACAACATGCCAAATATGCACAAGGCATTGCTGACATGCTACAAAAAGGGTTTGCTGAAGTTGCACCACCGCTCCAGAATGAGGATTAAGAGAAGTGATTAATCCTAACAAGCTGTCAAAACTACGAATTGTGTTCAACTGTGCAGCTGAGTATCAAGGTGTTTCTTTAAACATGCAGGTTTATCAAGGGCCAGATCTCACAAATAAACTAATAGGTGTGTTGTTGCACTTTAGAGAGGGTCCTATTGCTGTTATGGGTGACATTGAGGCTATGTTTAATCAAATAATGGTTCCACCTGCTCATCGTGACGTACTGCACTTCCTTTAGTTTCCGAATGGGGATCGTCAACAAGAGCCAGTCACATATAGAATGACCAGGCATCTCTTTGGGGGAAAGTGGAGCCCAAGTTGTACTTCTTATGCATTGCGAAGAACAGCTCTTGATAATCAGAAAGTCTTCTCAGAATGCATTATTCTAGCAGTGTTAAAAAATTTCTACGTTGATGACTGCTTAAAGCCTTTTCATTCAGTAGAGGAGGCAACTGATTTCATTAATCAGATATGTAGCCTTTTGGCTCGTCGGGGGATTTAGGATCACTAAGTGGATATCAAACAATCGTGAAGTTTTGCAGGCATTGTCTTTGGAGGAAAGAGCTGAATCTGTCAGAAACCTGAATTTTGCCAAGGAGTTTTGCCAGCAGAGTGTTCATTAGGATTGTATTGAGATACTGAGGCTGACCGAATTGGTGTTCAGGCGAGGGTGAGAAGAAAAGAATCTACCTGACGTGGTCTATAAGTATCTTAAGCTCAGTTTATAACCCCTAGGGATTGATCTGTCCTGTTGTTCTGACTGCTAAGCTTCTTTTCCAATCAGAAAGTAAAATGAAGAAAGGATGGGATGATCTTCTTGAGGAGGAAACTGATCTAAAGTGGAGGCTTGGTTGCCAGATTTTCCTAGATTGGATCATTTTGGTGTTGACCATTTTTTGCCAGTGGACAGTGGTGAGCTCGGTAGCTGCGAGCTTCACATTTTTTCAGATGCCTCACAAGTTGCCTATAGAGCAGTGTCCTATCTTCACTTTTTGGATAAAAGTGACAAAGTTTTGTTCTAGCGAGGTCTCGTCTAGCGCCATTGAAAGCTTTAACAGTTTTAGAGTTGAACTCTATGCCACTGTCATGGCAGTAAAGTTAAATCAGGTTTTAAAGGCAGAGCTGGTGATTGGGATAACAACTTACTGGACTGATAGCATGATTGTGCTGGGATACATACGGAATACAGATAAAACCTTCAAAACCTTTGTTGCCAATCGTTTGAGCTTTGTTCATGAAGGATCGAATCTGTCAGTGGTTCTATGTCAGCTCGCGGGAAAATCCAGCAGATTTTGCTTCTAGGGGGATGCCTGTTGAACAGTTTATTGCTTGTAAAAAGTGGCTGTGCGGGCCAAAGTTTCTATGGGAGCCAGTGGTTCAAATAGAATGGACAATTTCCCTAGACTATGACTTTGCAAATGATACTGAAATCAAGCAAGATAAGTCTTCAAGTCCAAAAGTAACATCTTGCATAGCATCCACTACTGGCGATTTGAATTTAGTGAATAAACTATTTAAAAGACATTCGTCTTGGTACATGCTCAAAAAGAGTGTGGCCTGGAGTTTAAGGCTGAGAATGCTGCTGTTGTGTTAGGCTAGGGGTGAAAGTGAAGTTGCTTTCTCAGGGCAACTTTCCGTTGTGGAACTACAGCAGGCAGAGCAACATATTGTGAGGTTCTTGCAATGGAAGTATTTTAAGCCTATTCTCTTGGCACTGCAGAGAAATAGTCATGCTGGCTTGCCTGGTAGTAATGATCTGAGGAAAATTGATCTGATCCTATTCTCTCTTTTGGGGGCCTATTGTGTGTGGGTGGACGTCTGAGAAATTCTGCCTTACCTGAGAATGCCAAGCATCAGGTGATACTGCCTAAGGATGACAATGTTGTCACTCTCATCGTTCGCCACTACCATGAAATGTGCAGTCATTCGGGGAGAGAGCATGTATTATCGTTGATCCACGAGAAATATTGGATAATTAAGGCTAGAACAGCTGTTTGAAGGGCTAGCAGAAACTGTTTTCCTTGCAGACGTCGTTATGCTTCTCCTGAGTGTTAAAAGATGGCAGATATGCCTTACGATAGAACAGTATTGGGGCTGCCTCCTTTCACAAATGTAGGAGTGGACTGTTTTGGTACTTTCAGAGTAAAGCATGGTAGAGTAGAGGCAAAAAGATATGGCTGCGTTTTTACGTGCCTTGTCAGTCGCGCAATTCACATTGAGGTTTTGCATTCTCTTGAAACCGATAGTTTTATAAATGCATTAGGCAGATTCATTAACAGACGTGGCACTCCAAGTTTAATCAGGTCAGATAATGCTACAAATTTTGTCGGGGCAAACAATATTGTAACGGATACAAGAAAACATCTTAGGTTGCATAGTTGCTTATTCTAAACAAAAAAAACAAATTAAGAAATAATAAGAAACAAATTACACAGAAAATTTAAAGCAATTTTCTAAGCCCATCTAGCCACATACCAAAAATTGTGGCCCTAGCCCAAAAACTGTAGGAGTAAATGGAGCCTAAATATATATCTGTTTTTCGTTAGGCTTTATTTACTCTTACAGTTTTTGGGCTAGGGCCACAATTTTTGGTATGTGGCTAGATGGGCTTAGAAAATTCACTCACTATTATACGCTCTAGTATTTTGAAAATATAGCATAAATTTGAGACGGAACGATAATTATTCAAGATGGTAGCATCCAAATAATGTTTTTTCAGAAGTGGGCGTACAGTAGCCAATTTTAAATAACGTTGAATTTCACCTGTAAGCTAAAAGACATTGTAGAGATGTGTGAAAAAGGATGCCAAAGCTGAGACTGACTTTTTCACAAATGATGTTGTCCAATGAACATGACTGGCATGAAGACTCACTGATTAACTTTGTTATTGTGCCTACAGTTACAGGCTTGAAACCCTAAAAAGCATTGCTAGTGTCTTCTGTAACAGGATATTCTAAAGTAGAGATGTTCGCTGAAAGTATCTCCCAAAATTTACAAATTTTATTTTTTATCTTCAAAAAATTTGAAAACCTGTCTACTAACTGTTCACGTGGAATGTCACGAGGAAGTACCTTCCCTGAATGTGACTTAAGTGTCCGAGAGTACGTTCATCATAGAAAAGACGTTCTGGCCATCAGCTTCGTCTGGTAAACTGGTATCTGGTAAACTGTCCATTTCATAGTGAAAATTGAAATCTCCCGCAACGATAAGTTTGCAGGATGGAACTGCGAACTTTAACAAGGTTGAAAAATCGAAACTAAAATCACTTGTTGTACCTCTGTGTAGCAGACTGTCAGTAAATTTCGCGCCTTAAGATTGCGTATCGTTTGTCAACGATATTCGCGCCTTCAAATTTCGCGCCATTTGTCTTGGTTCACTGGCTCAATGTGTTTTAAACAGTAGGTATTATTGACGGTTTGAGTATACGGGAACGTTTTGGTTGTCAGTAGTGTGTGAGAATGTATTTACATTGTTTTTTGCTAGTTTTTTTTCGATTTTATACTGGTAGTGTACCTGAACCTTAACTTGTTCCTCTCAAGACTGGGGCAATGATGTAAGCAATAATTATATTTAGTTAAGTAATTTGAACTTGATGTTTAGTAACTTGAAACGAATTAGAATGTGTGGTAAATATGTAATTAGTCTAGAAAAGATTTCAGTTGATTTGTGCTACAGAATATTGGCAGTATATATTACTTTCTGTACTTTTTAATATTGTATTTTCTATTACGACAGCTTCATTTTCATATTGTGAGTTTCATTATGTCAGACAATAGCACATTTGCTTTAAATTTTCTGTGTAATTTGTTTCTTATTATTTCTTTATTTGTTTTTTTTGTTTAGAATAAACAACTATGCAACCAAAGATGTTTTCTTGTATCCGTTACACTCTGTTTTTGTACTCTTTGGTGGACGACAAATTATAATGAAATGTAAAATTCACCTGGCAACTTTGAATGAGATGTCTATTGACTCAAAGGATGTAGTGAGATACTTTCTCAGAAACAACTAAATTTGATCGAGCAATGATGGCCACACCGCCAACTCCACGTTTCTCACGAGGTTGCTGATACAATGAATACTCCTTAATAGAAGACAGCACTTCAGAAATAATGGGATCGTCTTTGGTTTTAAACCACGTTTCGGTTCAAATTATGCAGTCTAAATTTTCGTCCAGTAGTATTGATGCTAAGGCAGCAGTTTTCTCTGTCATAGAACGAGCATTCCGTAATGCACCCCACATATGCAATTTAGGAAGCAGCTAGATATCAATGCAATCTTAACTAAAGTTTTGGTTCTATCTGAAATCTGTCTTGTCTCTGTTGTGCAATTTTGCACGATACAATTCTTAAGCAAACGGCTGACGTTGACACCTGTCGGTTGTCAATATAGTGACCCCATTTCCGGCTTGTAGGTAGTGTGAAGAAGAAGTGTGAGAGCGATACCGAGTTTGAAAAATTCCAGGTATAATTTTAATACCGAAACTAGCGTCTTGTACCTTTTAGCTATTAATGAAGCTCGGGTACAAGATACCAAGCCTGTGCTGCTTGACATCTTTATATCCAGGTAACAGTATGCCCCAAATATAAGGATAGAGTGTATGATAGGCAGCTCAAGGTTACGTGTAGATTTTCACGAAACGTCTAACTTCCAGGCTTACAGTAGTACTAAAATACATGCTATCGTGAAAAGAAGCCAGACTGATTCCGTTTAGTATGTGGCTTTAATGGAAGTTATTTGAAGTTTCAGCCAAGAAAATTTAAAACAGACTTGCCATTAAATTTTCACACTGATTCTCACTATAATATACTGTAGTTTTCCAAAATCACTTAAACTAACATTCTAATAGCACATAGTTATTAAGATAACCAAAACGCTAAAGTTACACAATAAAAAATCGTTAAAAGTGCGAGCACAGATCGCAAGTTGCTAACACCTCTTATACTACATGTATATGACGATTCTTCATGAGAAACAGCACGAGGAAAATTCGTCGTAAAGGTTACTGTGAAGTGCGACATAGAAAATAATGTGTTCCATTTTCGTGAGGAAGATGGCTGTTCAGGACAATTCATTCAAAAAGGTCTTTAGTCCGTTTCTATGCAAATGGACTCTCTACCTAAATTTTCGCTCTAAACAAATTTTTGTTCCCCGTAGAATATTTTCTAATCTTTTATACGTATAATTTAATGTAATTTTACACGTTACAGAATCGCACAGTTTAGCACATTGCCAAATAAACTCTTGTATGATTACTATGATAAACTCATGAAACCCTTTCCATTTTGAAAACCGTTACGAGTTTTAGTTGTATAATTAAAATACTTACCTGAGCATCACGGTGCGATCTGTAACTCGCCCAGCAACATGCCTCAAGTTGATTTTCGTCTATTCCCCAGTATGTTAGCTCTTCTTCGTACATTGGTCCGCATACGTCGGTAGGCATGTGTAGCTTACCAGTTCGGTAATAGTTCAAAACGGCTGCAAATACAGTTGGATGACGGTCGAAGAAGTACTCTCCCGTAGTAGGTTCATAGTCAACATTCATGGCACTGGCGTTTTCGACAAGCCAAGCAAGTCTCGTGTCCGGTATGTTACGCAATGTAGATCGGTATGTTTCATGGCGGACACCCCCCACATTAATTATAATTCTGTTTTCTCGTTTTTGGTTGTATGAGGCAGACGGGACATCTAGTAGTTCCATGACTGATAATCTCGGTGCTTGAGAGCTTTCGGGAATACCACTATGTGCTCGCGAATTTTTTCTCACAGTACCAATAAGGGCACGTGAATCTTTTCGAAAGGATGATAGTGCCAGAAAGTCACTGCAGTCATAATCATCACGAAGCTCACAATCAGTCATAATCAGTCAAAATAAAGCATGTGCTTTGAAACCGCACTGTAGCTTATGTTGTACCACATGTTGAAGCTATTACGGTTTTGTGTTCTCTAAATTTTTCGTACCAGCTCTCTTGAAACTAAAGCATTAATGTTAATCATGGTTCGTTTTCTATCACAGATAGCTGCTCGTTGTCTAATTCATGATCTGAAAAAAGTCGTCAGCATACAGAGTTTAGAATTTAGAAATTATTTTCATGGAATTTTTATTATTTTTTAGCAGATAGCGCAGTGCAACAGACATATTGTATACAATGGTGTCATTTGTCCCCACTAACAATAGAGAATCAGTGTAAATACAATTTTATGAAATAAAATAAATAAAATAAAATAAAACAAGTAGGCCTATTCACTTAATCAAGGCCTAAAAATATTTTAAATGGCTTATCACAAAATTTAGTTCTCTGGCGGACAATGTATTTCTTACTTGTAGAAATAAGTTACGATGTAAATCGTTTTCAATTTTGTTTTCACTTTATTTTCTTAACGTTCTAGGCATGCCATGAGACCATGCTTTTACGTTAATTTTTTAGTGTCGTCTGTCAGGATATGTTTTTTCAAAGCAAACTTCTACAACAGACGACAAATTAAAGTGGAAGAAGACCAGTAAAATTATCGAACGAGACAGAAGGACAGTGACAAAAGCCCGCGCACACGCACCCACGTACACACACATGCACGCATGCACACATGCACGCACTCACGCACGCACTCACGTACCCGCACGCACGCACGCACGCACACACACATACACACACCTTCGCGCACATGCACACACGCATTTCCAAAGCAAATTTCTGCAACAGGTGACAAAATTAATTAAAGTGGAAGAAAACTAGCAAAATTATCGAACGAGACAGAAAGACAGTGAAAAAGGCACATTACAGGGACGAAATATCATTTATTTTTGACTCCTCCGTACATTGTAAACATTGTAATGGCTCACCCAGATGAAGCCATTGCATAGTGGCGCTGAATATCAGGTATAAAACGGTCGCTATGGAATGGCTCGTGGGGCAACTGCATGTGTTCCGTTATTCAAGGCTACAAATACAATCTACTTGAGCTGATGAAGCGCACAGAGTGAATTCTGATTAGAGGGATAGTAAAAAGTGAAGGTAACGAGGAATAAGTAAAAGGAGACACTTGTGTTTTGTTTAAATTTAATTATGGAGTTCCCACATTTATTGTAAAGATGGCGGCGTGGCAAGATTTCATATTGTCATTGAGTTAATGGGACTACGTCATACTCGTGAAATACCTTTTTTGTAAATAAAGAAAAGTAGAAAGCCTGGCTAACATAAAAAGTAACTTAAGAGTAAATTACGGTGTAACAACTCATAATAGGGAAGATTTTGAATAGTCAGTAATGGAGTATGCTCAGTATGATGACAGTGTATGGTGTAATTATCAGACTTATTAGAACATACATGTACACAAAAACGAGCTGAAAACATATGTAGCAAAGCAATGAAAGGTATCAGTACACACAACTTGTTATTTGAAAATTCCTTTGACTATTTACCAAAAAAAACGTATATTTCACAGAAGCAAAAATGTTTTATAAAATTGTTAATCAGTTAACAGCATTATATTTATTTGAAATACTGCCAACTGAATACTTGTATTCATTGCGTAAGAGAGATGATTTGCTTTGTTCCATACTAGATGTAACTATTTTAAATACTCGCTCTTTCCTGTGTCCGTGACTGAATGGAACAATTTGCCAAATTTTATAAAAGACTCCTTCCGTCAGCGTATTTTGCAGCAGGTACAAAAAGTATCTGCATACCTACATATTACACACATGACTCTCATTCAGGAGCAGTTCCACAAACTCGAAAAAATAGAATTATTACAAGAAATAGACGATTTGCATGAGAAAACAAAGGAAAAATATGGGAAAAATGAAGGGCTGGGGAAAACAGGTAACATAAGAGAAATGAAGACAGAATTCAGACAGTCACAATGTTATATGCCGTATCACCACAAAAGGCTAAGATGTTATTTTGGAAATACTGCAGATACAAACACGGGAAGTTTGGTGAAATGACAACAATTTGTAGATACTATAGAGATGGTAAGCGCTGTTCCTATGGACGGAAGATTTTGACATGAAAAAGAGACAGTGTAACAGAGAAAAATAGTGATGATCGATAGAGATGGAAGAGGATGTGATGAAAATGAAATGAAAATAGATCAAACAAAGTATGGGCGGGAGATTATGAACGTAGAGGAAATGAGTGGAACATTAAAAACTGGATTAGCGATTAAAAAGCAAGAAATGAAGAAATGCAGAGGTTGAAACAACAAATTCTTTTTAGGGACCAAGAACAAAAATGATGGTGCAAATAAGTCAGTATTGTTAGAGAAAAGAGAAAATATAGAAAAAATATAGGAAATATAAGAAGGGGTGTAAAAATAAAAAATGTGCAAAAATTTCAAAATATATTATGCAAACTGTAGATGTATGAAAAGAAAAGAAGAAAGTATCACAGCAATGTTAGAAGAAAAGCATTTAGAAAATAATATGTTTGGTAGAAACTTTTTGAAATGAGGAAGAAGTTGTTTATTTTAACGAAAACAATAAAGTATGAAAAATTTATAAATAATCGTGAAGAAGATAAAGGCTGTATACTTGTGAAGGAGGTAGCTATGGTAACATACCTGTATTCTAGAAAAGGTAAATGAAAATTATGAAGAACTTTGGCTGATCACAAACAATGGAAGGACTAAAATAAAGAACAAAAATACAGAAGTTGAAGAAAATGTACCAACATACATACAGACATGTAGACATGCGGAAAGAGAAAGAAAAAATCATAATGATCAGTGATTATAACCGTAAAATCGGGAAAATAATAAGTAGATTCAGAGACTATGTAGCGCCAGCAGGTAGACCATTATAAATAAATACAAAAAGCAAACCTGGAAGTATTAAATGGTGATTCAAAATGCAAGAGTATGCGGACAGCGCAGAAGGCGAAGCAAAATCAGTAACACAATTGTGATGACCCTGATCCTGTATTTCCTCTAGGGGAATCAAAAAGGGGAATGCTGCGTTAGTTTTACATCTCATAACAGAAGGGAGCTAGTATGATAGTCACTAAATGTATGGATGCAGATCGGCCTAAGGCTGATGTTAAAAATACGGGGGACTATGGCCTATTTGCATTCTATACACTGATGGATCTAAAGAAAAAGAAAGATCAAATGGCAGATATTAAAATAATTAATCAAACAATTTAATTATCAACAAATTCCAAAGTGATTCGATTTAAGCAAAAGTTCAGTAATAACAAAGATATAGCAATATTGACAAAGCTTGGGGTTAGTAGGGTATATACGTTTGCATGAAGTTCATGTCTGCCCACTATGTACCTAGGTTTTTTTGGAACACTTTTCCTTTAAAGCGAACAGTCTGTAGAACGGTAGCAATACGTCGTATAACCTCTGCGTCTGAATACAGTTGTGATTCCAAACTTCGTCAGAGAACTACCAATTAGTCTTTACCCAGCAAGTAGCATCGAAGAACATTGGGCTAGTATACGTGACGTTTACGTTATCAGTGCGATGTTAGTTACGATCGTAACAAAAGCGAAAAGTACCTGTTACCACCCTGGATGTGGTTCTGTAGTAGGTCGATCCATTTGTCCGTCCGTGGGTAACTCCACTATTGCAGACTGCAAGCCAGCATCTCTGGGACAACTCTGGTTGACGACCACAGGCTACACCAACTAGGCTCTCACTGTATCACCATGTACATTACACACCATATCTTGTGTGAAACTTTCTAGTACGGCATTTCTCTTCAAAAACATATAACTTCACAGAGACGAGTAAATGACCTGTCTCGTTCTGTGTCAAGTTGCCGTCTATATCTAAACAGTGTTGAACGAAGTTCATCGAGAAGCCACTCGCTTAAACAGCTGTAATTTTATTCACCTGTACACTATCGTTAACCTTGACTTAGCCACTGCATTACAGCCGCGATAGGGCAGACAAGAGTGGGTCAGACGGAATTCAAAAGGGGGTCTGTTAGTAGGTGCCTACATCCTAACAAATTATCAGTAATTAATAACACAATTAACTATCACTGCCAGTAGCTAAATATCATACATATCAATTAATTGAACATACAGTATGAATAGGGCTTAATGTTGCATAAGCGTAATGTGAGAACTATTAAATCTAGGGCGAAACATGACAACAATGCAATATTTACTAACAGTATATTAGAGGGAGGCATTCATAATAGAGAATAAAAAGTGAAGTGAGAGAAGAGAAGTAACGAGCTAAGAGAGAAAGATGCTAAGTGTTGGAGAGTGTTAACCAATAAAGGAGAATATTAACAAAATGTGGGAAAGCGAAGACAGCTTTCAAGAAAAATATGACAAGTGGAACGGTGAAGCACTTTAATAAAAGAAAGTCTAAACAAATGTACTAAAAGGAAGAGAGGTATTTCAAAAGGTGTTAGAATACTAAAAAAAATTAAAAAAGATTTGAAGTCACAGCAAAATAAGACAGGTATTAGCATAACAGAAAAACAAATAATGGCTGAAAAAATAAACATAGTCGCGCAACACGTACTTGAATAAGAACAAAGTGATCAAACAAGAAGAATAAAAAAAGGTGCGGAAAGTTTCAATAATGGAGCCGGCATTCGATCTAAAAGATTTTGGGAATTCTGACGAGCAGGAAGAAAGAGGTACGTCACATTTTTACTGTTGTGAATAAATTTATAAATCGGCAATTTGGTAGTAAATTAATGGAGTTATCAGCTGAATTAGATTCAGTTGATAAATCTCATGCCTCCCTGATTTTCATAAGATAAATTTATTGGTTGACAGAGAAACTCACCCAGCTGATAAGTACGGATTTAATGCGATGCAAATTATTGTACATTTTAGAGAAATACAGGTGTGTCTTGTATAGAAAATTGTAGGAACACAGATGTCTTGTTTAAGCGAAGACACTATTGTCTCGTATAGCCACATGCAGAGTTACAGTTAATTAACGGAAGGTCGGTAGTATGCAGATGTCGTATAGAGGTGACTTTATGATTGTCACCAAGGTCTGTGCTCGGAGACATTGGAAGAGAGAAATCTGAAGATTTGCCGACGACGGAAAGAGATCTCACGGAGCGAAAGAATTCGAAGAAACACCTTGCTGATCGTAAAGTCAGAAATCGCATGGCGGGTGGTGTCACCTGCCACAGGTGTTGCCATATGGTGCAATATTTAGCAAGGTCAGCTCTCCGAGTTATAAACTCTAAGTTTTAGACTAGCGACACACACACACACGAGGAGCGACGTGAGTTACACACACCCACGCACATCGAGGAGGAGAGTCTGACAGTGTGTCCGAGACAGCCTTCTAGAAGAGAAGAACATCATTTGACACCAGCGTAGAGGAGTCTGCGTTCTCAGCAATAGACTGGGCACTGGATCAACAAAAGTCTCGTTAAGCTATTTGGAGTTGACCAAGTGTAAGGGTACATTGGTCAATCCGCAAGTTAAGTGTACTTTCACATTTCTGTAGTTTCACATTGTATTAAGCACCATAAGTGCAGCATACTGAATCGTTGTCAAGTAAAGTGAATGAGCATCTTCTCTGGAGCTATACACTAATTGTAAGCGCTCACCAGCGTATAGGGATAAATCTTGTAAAGCAAACCAGGTTAGATAACGTGTATTCTGTAATTGAATAAATTCAATTCACTGTGGTAACGTCGATAACAAGTTCTTGTATGATTAAGAGCGTTCAAAGTAAAGCAACACTAAATCCTAGAAAACTCATTTGCGGGAGCTACGCTCGATAACTTGAGGGAAGAAGACCTCCACTCACAACGCAAGGTCAAAGTGACAGTCTTGAAGGACAGTATCATTGCCTGATAGACTTAACTAAAGCCCTCGGAGTCAGGTGACAGAATCACCTTATAGCGAACTGGAAGCGAATCTGTAAAATCTAAATTAATCAATATACAATCTATACAATCTATAGATTCAATTCATGATCACTCGATACGGCTAGATAAAACTATACGATCAATCTATCGAGAAAAAGGGGTCGTGATATTACACCTCCTTAGCTCAGCATCTCAGCAACAGGAGTGCAGAGGTTACCTCTTTCATCAACTGCATCCAAAAGTGACTGCAGATCTTTCTCAGGCCTGTATATCGCCTGTCAAACAGAAGATGGAAACATTGATAATTTTCTTCTCTCGTGAAAACCATACCACCCTACCAGTTCTGACCACCAATAGTAAAACACGTTGCAGTTAAAGCAGACTTACTTCATTGTCTGGAATCGTCTGTGCCAGAAACCGTCTTGTTGTTATGACTGATGCAATTATTATTTTTGGATTATAGGTAGACATCCCAGACGAGGACAGTATGATTGTATTTCGCACACTGCAAAGAACGTTATTGGCATCTACATCCCAGTGTACGCTGGCAGGTAGTAGGCCTCGTATAGAGCGTATGGTTGACTCCTGTGCTCGAGTTCGAGTTGCAGTTTGGTCGGTAAAAATGTAATCTCCATAAAACGTGGTCTTGAGGCGATTACGATGCGGATAGGTGTAGAGAGGAGGTGAGGGACGCTCGCGATCGTCCAAGGATATATCATAGAATGTCGGAGGGGTGATACAAGGTGGTGTTAGAATTAGGTCATCTTGATCCGGAATGATAAGTGAGGAAGGTGAAACTTCATGCTCAGGGTTAGGAGAGGGAGAGGCAGTAACCTGGGTTAATAACTGATTTTCTTCATTTTCTATCCCAAAATCCAACTGGTCGTAGATTATTGTCTCGCAACTTTCATCGTTGCTCAAAATCGATTTCAACTTTTGTGGACTCACGTCCATCTCTACCGACAATGAGTTTACTTCTTCTCTGGAATCATTAGTTCCGTTTCCATCTACAGTAATTGGGATAGAGCTAAGTTGTTTATTCGGAGTGGAAGTACGTGGGCGGACTGGAGAGAGGTGGGCAGTGAAAGATCGCTAGGGTTGAAGAGAGTGGGAGAGTCAAGCTGTGGTGAGAGGGCTGGAAAAGAAGGGCTGGAAGTACTGGGCATCAAGGCAGGAAAACTCGAAGCAGTATCAACTTCTTTATTACCGACCGAAGCTTGTTCTGGTGAGTAGTGAGTCTGGTGGAGGTAACCCAAAAGATAGAGACTCATTAGCCTGACTGGATTCGGTGCTGATTTCCGAAGCATCGTAGATAATTGTTACTTGCGCGTCTGCGTTAGGTTGAGTGGAATTATTTTGCGTTGCATTGTCTTGTGCATTCCAAGAGAAGCCCGTGGGTGGCGCATATTTCCAAAGCCTATTGGCATGCACAACTTTACAATTTCTGGCGCCTGGAAGTTTGATACGGTATACCACATCTGATAATCGTTTGACTACAGTATAACGTCCATCCCAATCCATTTGCAGTTTGGGTGAACGTCCAACCTTACGTTGAGGGTTGAAGAACCATACTAAATCATGTTCTTTAAAACGAGAACGTTTAGCTTTAACGTCGTGCCTTCGACGCATTGTTTCACCTGGGAAGCGCAAATTATTTCGAATAAAATGGTGAACATCATGTAGACTATCTTCTAAGTACTTTACATGGTCAACTACATTATGACAGACAGATTCAGGAGGTCGGCCCGTTAGCAAGTCGAGAGGAAGACGTAGTTCCCGACCCATCATGGCTTTGGCTGGAGTAAACCCTGTAGCATCATGTTCTGCTGACCGATAACTTAAAAGAAATAAGGGCATTTTCACATCCCAGACGCGCTGGTGTAAACTTGCGAATTGTGCCAATTGACGGGAGATTTTAATGTACCTTTCTGAGAGGCCATTTGATTGAGGCCTTAAAGGGGTGGTACGCGTATTGACAATGTCTACATCTATTGCTATGCGCTCCATTGGAGCTCCTACCCCGTTTTCTACTTTGAGCGCGTCCCATTGGTGCCAAATAGCTTTTGATTCAGGGCTTAGAGCAGAAACTTGCGCCCATGCAGGTTTTTGGGCTGAAGTTTGCAAAAATCCCAATATTGGGGCTATGTCTCTGTCTTTGGTCTGCTCTTCAGCAAAATCAAGATTTACATCTCTTAATGTTGTGCCGATTTTATTAATTTTCGCATTTTGTTGCATTACGTTACACGGTTCTCGTTCGCTACAATGTTTGCAACTGGCTTCGCAGGGCCGACGAGAAAGCGCGTCCGCATTTCCGTGGCTTTTGCCTGCACGATATTCTATTGTGTAATCATACTGGTCTAATTTGCAAAGCCAGCGAGCTAACTGACCTTCTGGTTTACGCAAAGTTCTCAGCCAGCGAAGAGCAGCATGGTCAGTGGGTATAACAAACTGCCGTCCGTAAAGATAGTGGTGAAAGTGATTCACAGCTTTAACCACTGCAAGAAGTTCGTTGGCATTCCAGGTCAGCTGGCTTCTCACACCAGGTGTAGGCCCAAACAAGTCGTCTGGACCTACAAGAAAGGGGTGAGTCGCTGCTGACGTGGAACCAGGGCGTGTAGAGGGCCCTACCCCTGACCCGACACAGGTGCCTCCGTAACAATATGTTAAGCAACTATTAGTAGCGCATCACAGGAAACGGCTTGGGTCGTCACATCCATCAATACATACCACATCACTGCACCAGTCACAGCAAAAACATTGTTCTCATGCAGAGATGATGCCAGACTACAAAATAAATCTGCTTTAAAAATACTCTGCATTTTACCACTAGTGGACAAAGCTGATGGAGTGGCCTGGTCTTCATGAGAGAAAAATTGTCAATATTCTCCAATTTGTTATTTAACGGGAGATATAAAGGCTTGGAAAAAGACAGCAGTCACTGTTCAATACAACAGATGAAAGTGGAGTTTGTGGAATGCACTCCGGCTGGTTTTTGCTTGCCTGAAATAGCACCCTTTTTACATGTGGAGGTGACACACGCAATTTTTGCATACAGCAGATGATGAGCTAAAGGATGTAAGAATGTGACAATGCATACTGTTGATACAAATGTGGTAGTGTTTGCTGTGGCTGTATTTAATAAAATGGAAATTGCTGCTGATGAGCTGTGAATTACGTCTGGAATTGGTTACAGTTTATGGTCTATACCTCTTCACGAAATAGTTGCCACGTTTAATCTGTTTACTGACATTTCAAGTCTTCTGTGCTTATATTGTGTGACTCTGTCTCTGAATTTGCTCGCAGAGGAAAGACAGCTTCAGAAACCTGAGGTAAGCGAAGCATTTATACAGAACTGACAGACATGGCAAAAGAAATTACTGGCGAATTAGTCACACTGCTAGAAATATGTATTGTGCTAAACTACGATTGTAGTACAGGGAGCATGGTAGTAAATAAAGCAAAAAGTAGTTATTTGCACAAAACGCAAGTTCTTTGGAGAACATCCAGCACAACAGCCCTAAGGCAGCACATTAAACGCATTTGATACCAAGCCATTTGTTAGAATCAGGCATCTGACTGGGGTCGGACAAAAGAAGTTATTGAGTGGCATTCTCTGTGGGCTTCCAGAGCGATCTGATTGGAGTTGGACAAAAGAAGCTAGTGAGTAGAAGCTTCTGTGGACCACCCTCCCAGAAACATCAAAATCATGAGTTTATTAACTGCAGCTGTGAGAAATGGAGTAGTGGATGATGTAAGTGCACTTAGGGCTGATGCTGTAACACTAAAGCTGGGCTAAATTGTACTGCAGTGTTCGTAAGACTACTAGAGCAAACGTCATAGCGCACAACAGAAATATTTATACCCTTAGTTTATAGACATTGTTTCTGTGCATTTATTAAAGAACCGTTTTGCAATATACACGTCACTTGGTGCTATAACACGTTAAGTTATTGCAATAGGTAAGTTAGAATTCTCATTTATCGAAGTGCATAAAGAAATTTCAGAAATTTTTAAAGTGAGTGGAAATCTTATTTTAGTTGAAAATGATGCCAAAGTATTTCACTAAACGATTCGTTTCCAAAATTGGGTATTTAAGAATCGGAGTCATAGATGCCATCTTGGATTTCTGTCAAATGCAAAGTCGAATATTCATGATCCTTTATTTGCTGCTCTACATTAAATATTGGGGCGGAACTGTGGTTATTTAAAGAGTTTCCTCATTTTCAATAGCGAATTTGACCTCTAGGCCTCTGGCAGCCCACAAAGGTAAAATCTGATTTCTCTCTACATCTAAATTAAAACGCTGTGAATTCGCTTGTCTATGTTAGAAATGTTAGAAATTTCATAATTTTCTTAAAAAGTGCATAATTTTTATGTTTATGTGCTGTAATAAAACTTCTTTTCATTTATTCATTTCTCTGAAGATTCTCTGTAACTGTCGTGATACGGCGGTATCATCCCGCCAACAAAACCTGATTGTTAGTACGTCGTCGTCGTCATCAAGACGTTAACAGCATCATCAACTCACGTTATATAATTCATTTCAAAGTTTTGATTTAAAATGACACCATCGAAAATAATTATAATTTAGGAACCAAAGATACAAATGTTTCTAGAATAATATCAGGGAAAATGATAAGTTACATTATAGCCTAATGTCGAATATTTGATAGTGAGATATTCCCACTCAATTATTTAACATTCGTTAGATTCTCGCTTGCAACAGCAGTACTGTACGAAGCAAAACTTTACAAAGATTATTATTAATTTTAGTCGTGAATTAAGACTAAATCACTATATAGAGTCATTTTCGTAGCAGATTTGCTGCTTTAGTGCCTACAGTGGTTAACATGCTAGTGGGCTCTACCTTTATATAAATTATTCCAAGATATATAATAAACTTCGTACTTTTATATGATTGAAGACATACAAACCGTCTACACAAGATGACAAGCAGGTGCTTCTTGCTTCGTTTTTACATGATTAAGTGTTTCACATGCGCGCACATTTCTGCCACCAATTTGACGATCCATACTGCGCTGTGGATTGTATCATGGAGCAAGTGAGATCTGCCATGCATTCATAATGCGCATGCTATTATTATTATTATTATTATTATTTATTATTATTATTATTATTATTATTATTATTATTATTATTATTATTATTATTATTATTATTATTATTATTATTATTATTATTATTATTATTATTATTATTATTATTATTATTATTATTATTATTATTATTATTATTATTATTATTATTATTATATTTATTATTATTTAATTATTCATTTATTTTTTTATTTAAAAACAAATATATACAAATGCAGGGATTTGGTTTAAATACCTACATGTAAATAAAATTCGCATATATTAACACATCACAGATATACAGTTACACATGCATGTTACACAGAAGCACGCGGCAATAATTTAAAAGTAACAATCCTGACTGACATAAACGACATTAATACAGACAACAATTTTAATGTTGTTTATACAATTTTATAGGCATAATTTGTTAAACGGAAATTTCAATACATAGCTACAGAATTACATGGAGAATAGATTGCCAGAAGCCAAACACAGACACATGAATCAATCAATAATTTAAATTGAACAAACCTTACATACACAATTAGGTCAGATATCAAATTCATTTCATTTGTAAAAGACGGGTATTTCATAAGACGACACTACATTTCACAGATACCGAATTTTAGATCTACAGATAGACTATAGATAACATATTAGATATTTCACTGATGTAATGACAAAATAGTTTTAAGCTTGTATTTATATTATAAAGGTGACGCTTGAGTCAATTTAATTTAACAAAGCTGACTAACGTACAAGGACTACAACATTAACACAAGTCGTAATTTCAATTACCAGGTCAGAGATGAGATGAAATTGTCAGTAGTTAAGTTAGCAAAAACAGCAACAGAATTATTATTTCTACTAGAAAAAACATAATCTGCGTCTAAAATTGGCAAAGAGTTGATAAAATCATTTCTTAATCTTTGATCAAATAACTTGCAATCAAATAGCAGGTAAGGAATAATTTGAAGACTCTTTACAATTACATAAGTTGTCAGGACAAAATCAAGTTTAAAGTAAAGCATTTTTAAAATTTCCTAGCTTAAGTTACACACTTAGTGCTGATACTTCTAGCCGCCTTTTTTTCACTGCAACTGAGATCTTAATTGGTGTATTGAAGATTCGTTCAGGGCTTACACCAGTATTCGTACATTGATACTTGTGGCGACATCTATGACTAGTCGACATAAGTACATTACAATTTAACTATATTACCGTAGAATCCATAGATGATGGCAAAGAGGCTAAGTTAGCATTACGCGAATTGTACTCTTTGCATTCTCCAGTTATCGCTAATAACTGACGAGCGAGGACCGCTATTTAGCACATATAACATTTTCACTACAAATTTTGCAGCAACACCCATTAAAGATAATATCAAGAGATGGCTATCCGCAAATTAATTCTAATTTGTCACAAGAGGGATAAAAATTGCAGCCCGTCTCTGTTTTCATGGCGTGTATGATATCCTCGAAATAGCTGTGTCAGCGCACCATCAACGCTGGTACACTGTATAAAATTAAGGGGTGCACTAGGGTTTTGAATAGTACTAGAATAGTACGAAGACAAAGATTATTATAAAGAACATATTTTTGTTTTATTGATATCCAACTATTCCAACCTTTTTCTTTACGCTATTTATTTGTTGCTAAAAAGACAGTTATTTGTGGTGATGCTTATTTATAGTGACACCTAGGACTTTACTGCTCCGTACATAATTTATGTTCTAGTTCCGGTCGCCAAGTTGGTATCTTGATTATTATTCCTGAGAGGTATCACTTCGGTTTTACCATGTGCGTAAGGATAAATTGGTGACACTTTCTATATCAGTCCTGTATGTCACAACATAACTGCGCTAATTGTATTACATTATTGTTAAATTTTCTGGAGGCGAGGATTGTGCCATCGTCTGCATATTTAAAAGTGTATCCACACCTGGGTTGACAAAAATTCTTTATACATGTTCGATACATTAAATAAAAAAAGCAAAGGTGAAATAACTAAGCCACGAAGCACCCTTATCTTGCAATCATAGTCGTATGAAGTATAATCACCCAATTTAATGTACACCTTTCTCTTAAAAGGAAATAATGGATTAATCTAAGTATTCGCCTAAGATTACGACAGCATGAAGCCGGAAAACAAGACTGTCTAATCAAACACTATCAAAAGCACGTTGGAAGTCACAATAGATAGCAAGAGAGGGAATTTTGTTTAACTGATTTTCTTGGATAGTAGATATTAATCGTATGTGACGTCCGTGACGTCAGTCTGGAATATAAGAACTACCGACCAGCATTGCAACCCCTTCTAATATAGTATTCTAGTATGATTTTGTGTATGTCCCTTACTTAGGCTGCATTAATAGCTTAATTTAGCTAATTGCTTATGTTAATTAAATGAGTCATTAGTTAATTACTCATTAAGCGAATTTATCTACTACAATAAAGCAAGTTGTGACTGTAAATATATGGGCATGCACCTAGTTAGCTCTGGGAAGGCTCCCACCTCATACCTGTCCTAGATCTCCTTTACAAGAAAGTAAGTGATTGGTCATACGCTCAACTGAACAGGCTATCTGGCAAATGAACCGTCGTGTTAAAGGACAAGGTCATCCAGTTTTACCTGTTCTAGAAATTGAAACCAGGTTCAACACAGTATGGCGAATGTGCTAGGCCAGTGAAGTCGTCGAATATGGCTTCCGACGAACATTTATTAACAATCGAAGTCAAGACTTAATTACTGTGGTGACAGAAAGTAATTAAAGGGCACTGACACACCAAAGGATTAGGTGTTCGAGCCGTGAGGCGAAAACATCAATAAACTGGCTATTATTCGTTATTTGACGTACTGCTGTAAACGGAAATTCAGGAGATCTGGTGCAGAAACAACCAGGCGATGACCAGACGTTGTATCAATGGTGGTTCCACGAGCTCCGCGGGTCAGGACTCCACTGCACTCCACTAGGATGGGAGAAGTAACCACTTACGACTTCGGTACACCTGACAAGCGGCCACGTAAGATTCCACCCCCTGCTGAGCTTTGGAAGAGTAACTACTCAAGATTCCACAAAGTTCGCATAACCGGTTAGTCACGTTATTCCAGCTTCCAGAGTGATGGAGATCGTCAAACGTTGGAATCCGACAGCTTCCGACTGCAGTCACTATAACTGATAAGTATACTTACCGTGCATCCTTCTCCCTCACCTGGGTTGGGGCTATCGGTAATATTAAAAACTGTTTTGTTTGCTTCTATTCGGTATACATGTCTGTGAACTATGCTTAAATGGAAAGGTTCACTGAACCCACGTGTCAGCACATATCAGAAATTAGTAGAAACAAGTGTTTGTGGTGTCATAACGAAAGCGCCCTATATCACAGGTGGTACACCACATATCAGATCGTACTAGGTAGCGCCCGAATTATGCCCTGGTAAGAACTCTTCCTGTTCTTTGTCTATGAGCCCATTATCAAACATAAACTTTTTTAAACGGTTTGTAATCAGCAGTTCTGCCAACTTGCCAAAGTACGATGATACTGGTCTAAAGTTCCATGGGTCAGTATAGGATTATAATCTTTTTTAGTAAAAATTAATTTAGAGTAGAGCCATATCCAAGTACCTTACTTTATGCAAACAGTTGCAAACTGACTTTTCTCTGATTAATTACTTTAATGTGCAATTAAATCTAAAATCTTCCATCACAAGGCTGTTTTTAACTATGTATTTTTCTATCTATTTTTACCTATCTCCTATGCTGAACTTTTAATGTTTTTTATTTTTTCTTCTTTTATCCGCACACGCAGAGTGCTTATTGTTGTAGAGATCCATTAGAATTGAATAGAAAACTGTAGAATGTTATATAGTATAGTAGAACAATCTTTTTACCTAGTAGAAGCAATCGTAGATTCGAGAACTTTCTATACGGCTAATACGCGATGCACGTAGTAGTTTCTAGATTGTTCTGGTGTTGTCCATTTGCACTGATATATAAGGTGGAGCTGGCCGCTCAAGTTTATTCTCACATTCTCAGATTAATCTCAGATTCTCAGCTTATCATATGCTATTTTCCTATCACTTGACTGTATATATTTTGCGTTCCTTCATACTTTGTGTTGTGGAATTCTCACACAGTAAACCTGTATAATTTGACAACATGTTTTCTTGTTTTCTCTGCGAGCCTTCCGAGAGAAAGAAACACAACAATTATTCTCACTTTTTAAGCATCTGCTCTACACACTTTATTTTTTAAATTTTGATACGGTTTATGCCTAGTTCAATATGCATATAACAATTATGTTAACCCAATAAAGTGTAAAGCTATAAACCCAGTAGATAGGTAGAAATCTTAACTGCTGCACAGAAATGGTGGGCATATTGGGAAGATGTGAGTGACAGTTAGAGAAGCTTGTCACATACGTATAACCCAACATAGACAAAAAGAATTTTAACTCCTCCCACAGAAAGGGACAGAAGAAAGATCCAAGACAATAGTTACAGTAGAAGAAAGTGTGACTCGTCAACTATTGACAATCCAACATTAACAAAATCGTTTAGCTTAAACAATACTTTTATTTGATAAGAAACATTACAATCATCAGTACATTTATAATGAAAAAACAATGGGCAATTAATCAAATGCTGATTGGCTAACAGGTATAACCTATACAAAAGTCCTTCACTGAGTAATTACGTCATTTATAAGTTTAATAGGCATATGATTACAAGAACTACTCGTTATACATAAACTAACTAACTCTTTGAGTATAATTAATTTGCCCAGTATGGTAGAATTCAGAGATTTTAATGAACTATTGTTTTAATAGTTGGTATAAATAGGGTAAAACAAAATCATTTTGCCCCCCCCCCTTCTCCCAAATGTCCGTCCAGGATTCAAGTAATTGCAATTATAGTGTTTGAAGACGGCAATTTTTGACTCTCTAAATGTCAAGTTTGTATATCAGGCGAAAAGTGACAATTATTGCGCAGTAGGCTGCAAAGATCATTCCATCTTCGATCGGGAGATAATCCAGGATGGTGAATGTAGTAGGAGAACTAGCCAGCTCAATGCGAGAAATTACTGTGACCTGTAAACTGTTGACAATCCAACATTAAAAAATGTTTTACCACTTCCTGAGAGAGAGCAGATCCAGGATTCTAATAACTGAAAATATGAAGGGATGAAGCAGGAACTGTCCAGCAAAATATTAACTCTAGGTATTATGTGATAAGTGTCAACTTTTGGGTGAAGATCTGTAATGACAATTAAATTATGGTTTTTTAATAAAAGTTGTGTTGTTTTAATAAATATATACATTTTAAGATATTCAGTAAAATTACACACTTTGTTATAAATGACGTTATAACGTTAAATCATTGAAAAGCATATAAGCATATTACTACGTAGATTATAAATTCACCTGTTAAACTGCCAGGGCTGGGTCCCCTGTACTCAAAGATGTTGGAAACCATATCTGTGCCCGAACCGCTAAGAAATTGGATGCGCCTGTCAGGTAGTCAAATCCTGTAAGACAGTGAAATCCACCCAGCAAAAACAACATGGCGCTGTATGGTGATGATGGTGTTTACAGCGAAACCGTGCAAACATTAGCTAGATCTTTAACAGCCATAAAAGACGTGGAATGGGGAAAGGTATTTATTGTGTGGGAGTGTTTGCAGCAAATTATTTTAAATAGAGGGAACGCAAAACGTCAATCAATTAGTGGAAGGGCAGCTCACGATGGCTAATCACTTTAATTGACTGGCTATTCCACTTACTGGCGACCATCAACTTCTAAATGGCAATGTAATCGGTGGCGATGGTAACTGAGACTATAAGGTTGGACTTGTTTGTGTTGTGTCACTCAGGCTTCTTCAAGAACTCCTCCAAGTGGCTCTTGAAAGCGTTTACACTGGTAGATTTCGCTGCTTCCTCCGTTAACTGGTTCCAGACATTAATAATCTTTTGGCTAAAATTGCATTTCCTAAGATCAAGTCTAGACGCTCTCTTCACTAATCTTTAGAGTGACCTCTTGTTCTACTGTCATCACTTACAGTTAAAAAAGTCGTTACATTCCAGACTTTCGAATCCATCCACAATTCTAAAAATTTCAGCCAGATTCTGCTTTGAGTTGACGGTGTTCTAGGGGCATCAATCTGCATCTTTTCCTCTTCTGTTCATATGTTAACTCTTGCAAAACTAGGACACTCAATCAACTTTATAGCTCTCTTCTATACACCTTTAAGCAACCTAATATCTTTCACCGTATTGGGTCTCCATGCCTGCATGCAAGTGTGGTATAACAAAACTTTTGCACAGTTTCACAATTACATCTTTGTCTGTGTTACTAAAAGACATTTTTATTATGCCCAAGTTTCTGTTAGCCTTCCTGACTGCTTCCGCATATTAACTGCACGACGTTTATTAACAACCAAACGTTGTCTTCCTCCATACAACCACTGCTCAATCCATTTCAGCACCCATCAATCAATACTTGACATTTTCAATTTCAACAGCAGATGTTTGTGGGACCCTTATCAAATGACTTGAGAAAATCTAAATGAATAGCGTCAACTGGTTTACCATTATCAACTACCTGAGCAACTTTTTCCAAAAAATACAATATAATAATAAGACATGGTCAACCCTTGATAAAACTATGCTGAGAACCCCTAATAAGATTGTTATTTTCCAAGTGCTCAGTGATGTGCTCTTTTATAATAGATTCCATCACCTTATTAACAAGGGATGTTAAGCTGACAGGTCTATAATTCTTCACAAATTGCTTTTTTCCCTTTTAAACAGAGGTGTAACATTGGCCAGTCTCCAATCATCAGGTACATTTGCCTCACAAAATGATTTGCTGAACAAATAACTAAGAGGTTTTTGCTAAAATCGATGCCATCTCCTTCAAAATAGCTGGATTTATTTCATCTGTGCCTGAAGCGTTTTCTGGTTTCAATTTACTTAAGTCCCTTCAACAATCTCAGGAGTATAATCAGTGGACTTTAATTTAGTTTCTTCACTGCCTGTAAATATTTGCCTAGGAGTAGGAAAGTTATTGCAGTCCTCATACATAAACACAGATAAAAAATACTCATTTAACATGGTTTAAGCTTGTAAATCATCCTCCACAGTGCTACCATTCTCATCGACCAATGGCAAACCATATCCTTTACCTTCAGCTTATTCTTGGCCCTCTTAGCTATTCTTCTTTCGTATTTTTTTCTAGCTTCTCTGATTTCTTCAGTCAATTTATTTCTTGCTCTTCTGTATGTCTTAAAGGACAAGAAAAGGGGTCTGTAAACTAGGTTTCAGAAAAATCGACTTAAAAAATTGTATTACTTTATAGCAATCTTAAGCGTATATCATACTCACGCTAAAAGAAACTCCCTGTAACTAAGATAGCTATGGCGGGTTGAGTTGCAAATTATTATTAAAGACTACCGATTCACCAGATGGCAGCGAAGAAATACTAGGGCTTAAATGTAGGACCTAAAAGCGTATACACAAATCTTTTAAAAGCCTTGTTTCCCTTACTGATACATAGGGCCTAAAAATATGTTTGCTTCCGGTTTGCTGTCATTCGGCACTATAGGGGTAGGTAGGAGTAATATTTTTTTCACGTGACAGTGTCGGTGTGAATATACCAGATTGTCTAACTGATTATCACATCTTATTTCGATTAGTTCACCAGTTTTTTACATAAATACATATGTATTTAAAAGTGTAATTTTATTAAAAAATAGTTTCTAACTAATTAATAAGAGATAAATATAAACACGTCACTGTAGCATCACTACCACTTGCCATCGCCACTCTCATCATCAAATCATTCACATTTACTTGCTTACTTGCTGCCCCCACCAGGTGGCAAGTACTTATGGTAAGTACTAATTTACGAGGTGAATTTGCAATCTAAAGGCAAAAGTAGCAGTACTACATTGATGAACTAGGGACAATATTTTGCATTACATAGGCGAATCAATTTCTTACGTTCCTGATCTCAACAATTTCTGTTTGTTGGCCATTTGAAAAGTGCTAGTTAAGAAACCATGTCTGCCAGATTGCATGCTGCCTAGCAGCACAGAGTCCCAAACTCCCTTTTACTTTACATTTACTTTCACTGTTGCCTCAAGGTTCCTGGTGTGAATCTCGATAGACTCACGTTTTTTCAGAACCTTCCTCTCTAAATGTAACTACTAATTTTACTTTTACACAAATTCAAAATTTCTGATTAAAAATTGATCAATAGGTCTGATTAAATATTGTTACCAGTCTTCTCTAAAAATGGAAAAATGTATTCTCATTTAACATCTTACTTTGCAGAATTTAACTTTCTAAACTCACGGCAATTTGGTTTTCAAAGTGGAAGTTCAACTGGCTTTGCTCTCTCATCCATATAGTCAATAACATTATAAACAAAATATAGTTAGGAATATTCTGTGGCCGTCAAAAACATTTGGCACGTAGATAAATTTAAAAAAATTGCAGGGGAATAGGTGTCAGAGGAATAACAAAGACCTGGTATGAAAGCTACTTTAACACACACAAATGGTGAAATCCAACAATCATATGCCAGAAATTGAATACGGGTTAGTATTAGTATTAGGCCTGGTACTTTCCCGTATTTACATAATGCTAAAGATAAGGTAAACATATTCCAGTTTACTGATGACACAAACTTGTTTTTCAATGGGATAAAGCTTATTACTGACATCATCAGGCTAAACAATATCCTAAACAAAGTTTCAGTCTGGTTCAAAACAAATAAATTAGCTTTAACTCCTAGCAAAACCAAACGTATTTTGTGTAGATCGTGAAACAAAACTTTACTTTAGATGTCAATTATAGAATGAATAATGAAATTATAGAAAAAAAGAAGCAAAATGAAATTGTTGGGAGTTATTTATGAACTTTTAAATTCAGGGCCCTATATTAAAACAGTACAAACAAAGATCAGAAAGAATATACGAACAACAACACACACAAAATATCAATTAGCTTATCTGTTGCTATTGTCATTTTACAATTGCCTTATCTTACCGTATTTCAACTGTTGCAATATAGTTTGGGATTTGACTTATAAAACAAAGCTAAACAAGTTTAGATAACTACCAAAAAGAATCCATAAGAGTACTATATTCCATAAACAAAATGGAATACACCAATGACATGCTTTTCAGGCAGCAAAATTATTCAACTAGATGACCTTATTATAGCTTACATTATGTGTACATACAAAACCAACAACAAACTTTTTCGTAACTTCTACACTAACCCCGTTACACTAAGTGACAGAAGATACTACACAAGAAATAATGAATATAATGTACCTTACTGGAGGGCAGACACAGCCAGATTATTTGTCATGTTCTAGGGACCACTTACTTGGAACAGGTTGGACAATACCATGAAATCACTGTTCTCTTGTGAACTTTAAGAAGGATTTAAAAAATTACAGATAATTACAAATAAACTAAATAAATTAACTTTTTAAAACAGCTCAGTATATTCCCCATACTATAATTCATAGCATAGTTAGTGTATAATATTATAATAATGGTTAGTATAATATTATTTGGTACTAGAACACTGACGTTAAAGTTCATGTAAATAAGTGTACAGTGTTGCTGGCATTTAACATAATTATTTTGTAGTCAGCCATATTTTCTGTTTTCCTTGTTTCCTATTTTTTTCTTTTCCCTATCCTGTACTAACCACATCTTTGGCCATTGCTTACCTCTATTTGACCTTTTGAGTCTCCCGTTAAGTTAGGCTTTAGGAGGACTTGTAACACAACACATTATCGTAACTTTCTTTGCTCATAAAATTTACATTATTTTCTACTATAATATTGACTCTGTTATGTGTTGCATTATGTGGAATAGACGAACCTTGAATTGTTAAATGTAATAAAAATCATCTAAAATCTTATTGCGTGATTCGGTGGTAGCGGTAGTGGTAATAAGATTTTATTTTTAGTCAGGTTAGTACTAATTGTACAATAAAAAACATTAGTTATAATAGCTGTTTGTATTGAAAACACTATGAAACTCTGTACATGTATGTCATAACATTTGATCATTATTATTTATTATACATTGCACCCATCATCCCTGCAAAGGTAGCAGATTCAGACTAACTTAAAATTACACAGCCTATGAAACTGACAATTCAAATTATAACAAAGAAAGTTATAAGCATAAATTATCCCTAACATTACCAATGTCATTATCCTTGGAATCCGAAGCACTTAGATTTGGTTATCTTTTGGTAATCACTTAACCTGTTTTTTGCATAATTTGTAATAATTTGCTATGTTTCTTTGACAATCAGTTATTGTTAACTATAATTTTTATTTTTTTGACAGGTAGCACGATTACTTGCAATGTGTCCGCAAAAAAATTCTCTAGGTGTTTTTGTGATTACATTGAGATCTCAACAAGCAGTCGTAGCTCTTGGTGTATATCTGCTAGAATCAAATTTACAGGTAGGTATAATGTTTACTAAAACTGTGTTTTGAAAGTCAAACTGAAAAATGCTGTTTTGTTAAGATTCTGCTACACAGCAGAGTATTCTTGATTTAGCTGAGCTTGGTTTTAATTTCTTTATTCGTATTGCTTTTTTGCTTCTTTAATACGTTGCAAATGCACAGACATGCTTCACATGCATGGGGTTTATGTTCATATGTAAACATGTGACCCAGTACATCGGAACAAAAGTCATGGAATAGGAGGATCTTGGTTAAGCTAGTTCTCTTCTGCGCTTTTGTCACGATTTTTGATATGTGACTAGATGGGGTCAAGTTTTTGCTTATAGCTGAGTATGGGTGCATATGGGAAAATTTTTTGAGCCAAAATCGGCACCTTTGGTAAGGCACAGAAATTATTTCCAAGTTGAGCAAGAGTAGCTGGTAGTAGTTTATCAGTATAATTGAAAGGTCTCGCCCTAACACAAACTTAGGGGTTGATCCGAGATTGGCTGATGGGAAATGATTAACAGGGTCATAGGTATAATGACAAGTTCCGACTTCTTTGAATTTAAAATGCAATTTGTTGATAATCAAGGATAGCAAATTCAAGATGAAGCAATATTACTACCAATAAACAAATTTTTAAGGTCATTTCAGTGTCAGTTAAGAAATAATAGGTTTCGTGAAGTGAAGTGCAATTCCTAGATATTCAGGCATTGTTAATACACCAAATTCAATGAAAGAAAAAATTTTGATTTTCAAAGAAAAAGTTGATGGCAATAAATATTTGAAGATGAAGTTATCGGGGTAACGTATTTCTTTGAGATTAAGCACAATACTTATTTAGTCAAGTATGGCCAATTCAAAGAAAGTTGGAGAAAAGGAAAGTTGTGACCCTGATTTGTACAATTGAACGACATCTAGCACAAAATTGGGTACATACATGTTCAAATGTGTTCTTATTTTGAAATTGGAAAGTGAGAGAACAGGACAGAGGGAGAGTGGGGGAGGACAGAGAGAGATACTTTTTTATGATTGAAAAAAATTATTATTATAAAATTACAATGTTCAGTTATTTTGCTGTGGAAACAAAATACTCATTTAGCATTGATGTTAAAATGTTTGAGCAACAATGAATGCTTCATTCATGAAAATGTACTTTTCAGTAGTGTTCATTTGCAATGTTCATTTGCCTTTTCAGCACAAAGATCACATTGTCCCATATTTGTTGAGCTTGCTACTGGGTCTTTTAAAGGCACACTGGGTTGAAGAACATTTACCACAATCACAGGACAGTATGTATTACAGTGTAATAACATTTCATCTCTTTTCTTATGTTGTATTCTGTGAAAAGAAGAGAGACTACTTAGCTCTGAAATATTTGTTTTGTTATGCTGTATGAATTTTACTTCATCTCCCGTGTTTTCTGTGAAAAGAAAAGAGACTATTTAGTTTTGTTGCACGTCTTTTACAGTGTTTATAGCAATTTTAAAGTACACATTCACTCATAGTTAATATACAGTTAATTTTAGATTTTTATAATTAATTTTTGTATAGATTACTCAGTTATCTATCCATTAAGCAAGACATGCCATGCTTTAACGTTATTTAAGGAGTATGAAAAGGGAATTTTAAAGCTTACATACTTTATATTGCTTTGCACTACTGTTACCTGTTTGAAAGATCACATGCGCCTGAAAAAGGAAATTCTATATATTGTAAAATATTTGTAACAGCAGCTAAAACATCACTGTTTCACTATTCTAGTGTGCACCAAAACCATCATTGGTTCACCAATAAACATATTAACATATTAATTTTTTTAACCTAACTCAAATGATAAAGTAATTTATACTTTTGCTTAGTAAGAGAAGTGTGAGCTACAAATGTTCTAATTATATTTTGGACTTTGTTTAAACTTGTTTCCAATGAACGTAAGTTGAGGGAGTTTCAATTTTCTGTAGCGTTACTGTTAAGACAAGTTCTGCCTGCCATAAAACAGCTTGTAGGTGATTCAAAATTTCAAGATAATTTTTATATAAGAATAGTGCTTTTTAATAACCTATTAATAGCCACACATCTGTATTGCCAAAGTCATAGCTGTTCCTAGAGTGGCATTTATCAATAAAAATAACAAGGTTATTATGTGTAAAATCATACTTGAAAAAATATGCTGTTAAAAATTTTTAATTAGAAGGGTCTTATTTAAACATTATAGTTTTTTAATAGTCATTTTCATAACAAAGAGGCACACTTGTTCCTTTCATTGTGTTCCACGCATTTGACTTGTCATTAGATCTATGCAAGTGTTTGAGCTGGCGTCTGAGAAATTAAGTAGATAAGGTAAGCTTCATCAAGTATGTACAATATTGTACATGTAGTTATGGTTTTGTCATATAATACATGTCCAGTTGTCCAGTAGGTATTCGTAGATAGTGTAATAAAAAATGTGTGGGGATTAAAAATATTATAGTAGTAGTAGGATGTGCTGCTAAAATATGTCCAGAACTACTGACAATTTCTTTTAGTAAATTAAATATACTTAGTTAAATGGGTTCATGATGACTTTATGACAGATTATTCAGCACGTCGATCACCTTGCCTTAACCATTCTCAAGAATACATACAGATTTAATCTAAATTGAATACATTATAATATTAGTTAGAGAAGCTCCATCAGTGGTCTAAGGACTATCGTAAGCAGATAAACTGATATTACTATTGCTGATAAACAGAAACAAAGCTCCTTCCAATATACATTGCAGATGTACCACTAACAATGGTCAGCTCACATGAATATCTTGGAGTTATAATAAATCAAAATCTCTGTTGAAATGACCACACTGATAGGATTCTGTCTAAAGAAACATCACTTTGGATCCATTAGGTAGAATGTTTACTGATCTGAGGAAGTAAACCAGACTGCTTATTACACATTAGTCAACATACACTAATAGACACCTAGGCAGGAATATGCTGTTGTGCATGGAGCCTTTATACCCAATATAATATCATCAACTTGGAGAAGGTTCAGCATCAAGCAGCACTTTGGAGAATAGACGGCCACTTTACCAAGCCACAATGTTTTATAAAATTCAGCATGAACTGTTGACTATGCCCTCTCCTGTAAGCAGATCCTTCTTATGCACCCATTCATGCCATCAGTACAAATATGTCCAAGTCCCATCAAGTCCTTTTATCCTCGTACAATCAGGATCTAGAACAGATTTCCAACCAAAGCAGTAAATGCTAGTTTTACTGAAACATTTTGGCAGGTGATACTTGATCTCATCAGAGTCAAAAAGCAGCCTGCTCACATTTAATTACTGTCGATTCCAACTTATTACTGCAGTAATTTTCAAGCTCTATCGATTAAATCTTAGCTGCTTGGAGAGTTAGGGAGATTTTTCCAGAATTGCCAGCTGGAATCCATACAACACAAAGTCGTTAAGGCCGCTACACACAACTGCACCACACTGGGAGTCATCTGGAGGAGCCTGATCAGGATTCTGATTTCGACCACTGATTGTAAAGTGATTGATTGATGTCTTGCAAAGACATTTGATGCCTTATAAATGTAGTTTTTATTTTCTTTTTCTGTTTTTTTTTGTTGACTATTAATTATGGACGAGCATTAATGGTTAAATACAACACTCTAGTTTGCAAAAATCTTCATTTTTTTCTGTCAGCAATATTTTCAACCTGTTTCTTTGTTTGTATTTCTGTTTCTGTCACAGTTCTGAATTCGGAAATTTGCTGTTTTGTTTGAATTCCGAATTCTGAAAAACTGGGTTACATTTAAAACAAACTTTTATATTTTTTGGTAGCACATGCTTCATTAATGTACGTCATTTTTAGGAATTCCTCTAAGTGAAAAGTTCGGTTTTTGTCTTGTCACACTACTGTCAGATGTAGCTAGCCGATGTGAATTCTACAAACAACAGGTAATTACAGATCTATGAAATCACATAGCTGTCATTATGCAATTTACAAAGTCTGTATACACTATTTGGAAAGTGTGTATATTATTAATATTGGTCAACGGGTAACATTAATAGTTGATAGCTTATTAGATTAATGTGTTGTTTGATTTGCAACCAAGGCTCTGACTTTTCTAAAGTAAGCTAAAAAAGCAATCTCGGCCATAGTTGGACACGATCCAAGTTCCAGACTCGGAATATTGAATAAATAATCAGCGATATGTATATTGTTGTAACAAACGAATTTTTATAAGCAGATACGAAAAGAAAACAAAAAGTGCCAAGAAATCTTGGTATTGGTTGCTGAGGTAAAGGCCTATTGTGGGACACTAATCTTAGTATATTAATACAATTGTGTACTCGGCATTGCAAAATAAACTATGACAGTAGCAATGACAGTAATGAGTGCACCAGGTTGCCCTTCTTATCATCATTGTTATTTGTTTCTGTACAGTTTGCTCTATTGTCACGTTATTTCGCCTCTGGAGAGCAGTGAAGGGCACACATAGGCAATGTTTCTTTTTGTGTCTTGCAGCTTTTTCCTCATTTTGCCATCACACTGTGCAACTCCTAATCTTAATTACTTAATTTAAATCTAATTAAAATTTAAGTTCTAAATTTTACAGATCATTAATCCTAATAAAGTTTTTCTCCAGTTACTAAAATTCACAATAAATCAACACTTGAGTCCACAGCTTTATTCTGCCACTAATAAATTACCGTGAAATTGGTATTATAAATTATTAAAAAAATGTTTTTACAAACTGTAATACAAGTTTATGCAGTGATTCCACATGCACATATGATGGGAATACTAAAGTTACTGCTAATGACAGTTGCTTTTTACTCTCAACTTTTCTATGACTTTTGTTTTCTGTTAATTGTTTCTTGCTTTTATGTCTTAGATTATAGTAAGTCAAATTGAGCTATTGAAAGTAGCTACTATAATGTGCAAAGGTTTTCGTGAAGAACGTGGACCAAGGAGCAGTACTGCTAAAGGTAAAACAAATTTGCTAGTATTATTTTTTTGATAAATAATAACAGCTAAATCCATTTTACACGTAGCATCACCATAATTGATTTGATATGATTTTAGATGAGTTTTAAGTTTTATACCAAAGTCTGTGAAAACTTTCACACAGTGCAAACTGCAAAATAGAACTGATTTTTTTTTTTGAAAATGTGTTCAAAATTGTGAGATTTTTGCATCAAGTCTAATGTGAGGTAAGTGTAACACCGGTAATACTCAGATCAATATAATGAATCAATTATAGTTTTGAAAGTTTAAAAAATTAGAAACAATTCAAAATTAACGTATAATTCGCTTATATAATTTATCATTTTTTGTATAGTAAAAACTACATGAAGTCTGGTCTCCATATTTAGATCAACTAACGGTCATATCATCCAGGACTTGTGATCATAATGATATATTAATACTACTACTAGTATTACTACTACTACTACTACTAATAATAATAATAACAATCATTACTGTATTGTAACAATTTATTACAGTGCTTTTCCACTGTAAAGTATTTTATTTTATTTATGAAATAGGTAAAATGATTAAAGCACTTACGAATCTAAAAGTAAAAATTAGTGCACCGTAGGAGAACAAACTGCAAATCTAAAAGGCATTTACTACAACAATTTAAAAATCTATAATTTCTGTTATGCTACAAAAAATAATATTCTTAAATGAAAAGATAAATGTATGTATATGTATTATATATCAGACAGAGATAATCTGTTAGCACTTAGCTGTTATCCCAAATATATTATCTGAAAACAAATTATCTTATTTCTACCTAATGCAAATGGCAAGTGATTAAATTATGAAATCTGTGTTATTTGATTATAAAGCTCGGACACTTCTTGCATAATTATATTATTCTATTTTGTAGTGCATTTGTGTCGAACAGTTGTACCAATTCTTATTGGTGTTGCTAGAGCATTTGGACGAGCTGCTGATGGCGACCCACCATTGTTTTGTCGTATATTTCCACCAATAAGAATGCCGCAGAACATCAAACAACCAGTTAAAACTACAGTAAACATGACAAAGCAACGCAGCTTCAACACTTTTCGCTCAATTATACCAAAGTCAATTTCGCAAAGCTGTTCAGTGGGTCAGGATTTTCTTTCCTTAGCTGTGAAGAACAAAAGTGAGATAGATGCTACCACCCATTTAGATTTTTTCCCTATGGTTTCTCAACAAGAAACAGATCAGATGTGGTAAGAATTATTATCAGTTTGATGCAACTTGAGCTGGCTATAGCTTTTGTAGTGTTACTGAAAGAAACTATTTTCATTAAAAACTTTAAAACATAAAGTACTAAAAGCATGTCAAACATTTCTGCTGCATGGCGTAGTAGTCATTTTCAGTATGATAGAATTCACAAACTGCAACAAATTTTGTAGATGAAGCCTGCAATATTTGTAAATGTCTAGTAAATATAATATATAGTAACCGAAGATATAGTAAAACAAACTAATAGAGAAAAAGATATACAGTAAAATATAATTAGGATAAAAATAACTGCCAGCACCCACTTAAGTAGATCTTGGCCTGCACTGCACTGTGTGTCATTGTAGTTAATTTGTACGTCAGTTGAATGAAAAAGGGTAAAAGTACATCTGTATAGTAGGAGACAAAATAATGGTATTTTTATGATATTTTTTCCGACGAATATTGTTGTTTAGTTACACTCAGTATCAGAATGAAAGTTTTGTTATTATTTGCTGAGTGCAGTCGATTCGGGTCAGAAGTTAAAAATTAAGCCAAAAGAAATCAGTACATTTATGACACTGAAATTACCAAGGCACAAAGAATGTTGCAAAATTAAAAGAGTAAAATTTCAGTTATCAGTATTGAAGTAGAAATACCCTTCAGAGAGAGAGAGAGAGAGCTAGAGAATTTATAAATAAAAGGGGAAAATTTTCACCTTTCACGAGATTTGGGCAAAAAATCATAACTGCACAAAAGCAGTTACTCAGGCCGTGTTTCCACTGCTTCCGTATCTACACGCACACACACAGTTTTTTTTTTGTTTGCAAATTTTACATCCGCGGAAGCTTTTTCCAGTGCATCTGTATTCATTGTGCAGTATTCATATAACAGTGCGGCAAAAATTTTAGCGCGTAATCTAGATTTGGGAGTTTTGAGGCGAACGAAGCATATATTTCTTTTTAAAGGTTTAAAAATGGCAATAAAGCACGTGACAACACCTAGTTTTCAAAAACCGTGAATATTGGAACAAGTTATAATGGGTGAAAAACAGTGCCTAAGTTATTTAAGAATGTAACCTGCAACTCTTTGACTTAATTTGCAAATTTTGCACATTTGTATATTGTAGCCTTTTAAATGACGTATACTAAGTTCTCACTTAACGACGCTAATGCATTCCAGTGCAACGCTACGTTAAGCGAAACTTCGTTAAATGAAACCAAGATTTCCCAAGAAAGTAATGTAAAAGCACTGAGATATGTTCCACAATGCTGCTTAAATCATATAAATTAAACGTTTTATGAGTTTTATTCATATTTTTACTTATTCGTTTCTTTCTGTTTGTTTGAAACCACATATCTTTCTTACCAGCATGTAGCTAGACTTGCTAGCAGTTTCGCTCTCCTTAGCATTGAAGCCTATATAAAGGCAGCTAGCGGTTAAACAATGCGGGCAAAAGACAAGCCCTGTATGGTGCGACCTTGAGACAATTTCAAGTAGTAATAGTCTGGTTATAATAGCAAAAGGTTGCAGACAAAATTCCTTGGTATAAAGTTTAAACTAGAGTGTCTGGAGGTGTATGAACTGGTAAATAGATGTCGCTTGATACACATGTTTAGAAATTAATTTGTAGTCAGTCGGGAAGCAAAAACTTTATAATAATTGCACAGTTTAGATTACTAATGCGTTTTTAGAGCAGAATAGTGTAATTTGTATCAGTTTAATGCTTCCAGTTAGGTAAAAAAAGTTGTTGCTAAAATAAAAAATGGCTGCAAGCAAAGTAAAAAATGTCATTTAAATGAAACGTGCATCATTAAGTGAAAAAAGGGTGACAAATGTTCAGCGTCGTTAAAACGAACTGTCACTAAATAGGGAGTCATTAAGTGAGGACTTACTGTGTAGTTATATTCTCTTTGATTCTTTGAAATAAAAAGCAGCTTTTATGTTATACAGCTGATATAGTTTATCTCTAATAATTTTCTCCATTGTAACTAAAGTTGCAATCATACAATGTAATTTTGAGGAAGTACAATAGGCTTATATGTTTTGCAAATGCAATGGGAATACATCAATGGGAAAAATTCAAAATTCTGCAACAATAGCTTGCGTAAATGTTTATGATGAATTTGACAAAATGCACGCGACAAAGAAACACAAAGTCAGACCCAAATACACAGAAGCATTGAAAAAAGTTAAATCTATATATCAAAACTGAATATTTGTTCTTCATCATTGATCTCTAAAGCTATTACTACCCACCTCTGTCTAGTGAAATATCTGTGACTGTATTTAAGGTTATTTTGTTTGCAGAATGAAGGTTTAAACTCTACAGTGTGTATTGAAATGAACTTTTACGTCCGCAGAAAAAAGGGTTTAGCAATTAAAGCGTGGATATTTGCGTGTCACACCGCTTTCCATGCGGATGCAGTGAAAATGACAAGCACAGAAAGCAATGATTTGCAAAGGCATTCTTTTGCTTCAATTTTTTTCTGTCTGAGTGACACAGAAAAATTCCATGCGGACACAGTGGAAATGCTGCCTAATGCAAGAAAACTAATTTTTTATGTTTTTTTAAAGTTCTTTCTCTGAAGAGTATTTCTACTTGTTTACTGGTAACTTAAATTTCACATGTAAGTTTCTAATGGTTTTTATGCCTTGATAATTTTAGTGTCATAACTGAACTCATTATTTTTGCCATTGATAATGACATTTTTTGCTGTAACAATCTGCATTCAGTAAATAGCATGTTGATTCATAGATGCTGGCTTTTTCATGTACTTAAAGTTACAAAATAACCTTGGTAACTTGCAGTGTAAATCAATTTTTATAGCTCTGTAAATTATGCATTATATTTGCACTCTTGTTTGTTGGTAGTTGTGATCTGACGTCCATATTTTTCACAAAGTGTGGTTCCAGCTTTACGTCTGCAGAAGTGAATGGCTTGGTCAAAGAGAACAATCCGTTGCAGCTTTCTATCATGCATTTACAAGATGTTTTGGAATCAGTAACTATTTTACATTTCATATTTTTTCTGTAAAGTGGCATTTCCTTTTCAATTCTAAGACTTAATGGTGTGGCATCTTGTGCAGTTCAGTCTAGCTCATATTTAGATTTAGAATACCTTATGGCATATATTAATTAACTATTTTATATATTTATAATGATTCGTCTTCAGTTTGAAGAATTACATCTGCCAGAAAGAAAAGAGGCTGAAAAAATGCACAAATTAGTTATCTATATAGTACAAAAATCTTATTTTGTTAGATGGTTGCTTGTTTTGAGGTTTGTTTCATGATAAGTAATGTTATTAAGCAAATGTTGGCTTTTCTGTTTATTGCAAAGTTTTTCTTTGCAAAATTTATTCTGTTCTAGGTGAAAATAATCTTAAACAAAGATTTATTGACAAACTTGGATAAAGTGGCAGACGAAGTTTTTATGGTGAGACAGTTTGTCGTATTTGTTGTATTTTTGACATTTTTTCTGTTGTTATAAGTTATTATTTGTATTGTGTTACAGTTTCTTTACATTAAGATTAAATATATATTGATGTGCATGGCAAGACCAGAATCTTGCTCATTATCAAGACAACCCAATAAAGATGAGCTACTGAACTGGCAGAGGTGTTTGAGCCTTGTTCTGATGTATGTAAATCCTCTCTCTATTAGGTAATAGTTAAGGATATAAATGTACAAGCAAAATCTGTATAATAGTCCAGCATGCGCCCAGTAACTGAATAGAAAACTTGAACAGTTTTTAAGCATATTTAAATTAGCTTTTTTTACCATCATTTACATTTAGTTTATTTCAATCATTCATTTAATATCAGTCTAAAAGTTGACTTCATGTAAATGAGCAAGCTATCAAATAGCACAGACCTAGTCTGTTAGTCCTGATATGCCATTACCAGGTAACTGGCATGTGACTGGTGATTGCATAGATTTTGTTTGGTGCAATCGATTACCAATGACATACGAATTTGTCGATGTTTAGAAAAGGTTGTTCACGAACTACGTAATGTGAAATAGATGGATTACGTATCATATTTTTTGAAGAAAGTCTAGCGAAAATTCTAATATATGTTTAGAATTGGTTGGTAGCTGACTCTATATATAAATTACATATTAAAATATATATATATATGTACGTATATATACATGTGTATATATATATATATATATGTGTATTGCAAAATATATTTAACAGCATATATATATACCTGCTGTTAAAATATTGTACCCAGGCTATGCCCCTTTTTATCCTTTTTTGGCTAGATTATTTTTCCCTTTCGGAATCTGTGACAAAGGGATTTCATGATTCCTGTCTTTCAAAAAAAACAAATCTCAGGGAATATTGACAAAAATGGATTTTTCAGTGTGGCTGATTATTTATATATACACTCAAATTGGCTTACAAAGTAGTTTGCTAACTGATTAACAATTGATAATATCATTTGGAAACCAAAAGAAAATGACTTTTCATCTACCTGCCCCGAAAATTTTGTTTACATCATATTTCATAAATTTTATTTGAAGAAGGATAGGAAAATTTGTTTTTATTATTCATGGTTGCTATAACATAATTTTACATTGGTTGCTATAATAGCCAAAACTTGTCCATGCTCAAATGTAAGATTTTCAAAAAGAGCACACACTTATAGGCATCCAAAATATGCCACTTTGGATGCTAGAGAGGGGTTGCTTTCTGGCCTGGTACCTACAGAGGCATACAATTTATTTCTTCAAGTTGATGCATTTTCTATTTCTCAAACGGATTTTTCTTCTTGTGGATCAGTTTTGCATGAAATTGATTTTTTAGAACAGTATTTTGATGACTGGCATGTTCAAAACAAAGTTGACAGATACAGAATGATTTTTCCAAAAGAACCTTGCTCAAAACCCTTATCATAAAAAATAAAGCCACTAAATATTACTTTATGCAAGACATTGTGTGATGACCCAAGTAAAGCTGAATAAAATTTACAGTTTTGTAAACCACTATGTGGATTCTATGCCAAATTTCCTGCAAGTAGGTCATAAAATTATTTATGAAGCATTTGATATGGTAGTGTTAGGAAATCTTTGGTGTTGCTCTGCGAAAACTGACTTTTCAGTTGCTATTACAATATTTTTTGTATTTATGAGCCCTTGAGAAAATATTTAAAATGGCACACTTGCTGACATCTTGCTTCAGTACATCTTTAAATTTTTAACTTGAGTTTAAGCATAGAAGAAGCTGTTTAGTAATATCAAGCGAAATATATCATATTTACAGTTATATTGCATTGTAAAATTCGTTATACACATAATATAAACATAATTGTAATTACGTAGTAAATTTGTTCATAAAATGTTTGATTTTGAATAAATTGACCATCATATTGAGACATACCAGCATTTATCTTTTACACTATTGTTTTACAGAAGTGCGATGATTCACACTATCCTTATAGGTCATTTACTGAAATAATCACTGCAGTTATTCTGGCAATGCTGAAAGAACTGCTTCGTCATGAATCTGGTATGCTTGTTTTGCTTAAAAGTACAGAACTTTTTTATCAATATTAAAATGTTTGTGAAGTTGCTTATTGCATTTGTCTCATTTTGTTGTGTGTTGTCTTATGATAATGTGGAGCTTTGTTGTGTTAGCTAATTCCAATGATACACCAACGTGCCCAGCGTCACTCTGGTTGCTAGTTTCCAGTATCCTGTGTCTGGCTTCCAGGCACTGAATATGAGTGCCAGGTGCACTAGCAGCCATTCTTAACATATCAAAACCTACAAATAAAAACATATCCTATCTAATTTATGAATTGAAATTATAAGCCACAAAAATGTATGAGCCATGTTTGGAGACAAATAATAATAGGAGGAAAATCCACTATGAGAGGTAACAGCAGCAACGAATCATGTACAACAAAATAAAGTCCTATAGATACCATACTGATACCATACAAAGTCTTAAGGCGTAGTTTTGAAGCAAATTGAGATTTAAGTAATTTTCTTTTTTAGTTTTGTGAAAAAGCAAGCAGTCTTATAAGAAGTGAGGTAAAATTAATGTCTTATATATTAAAATCTTAGTCTGCTTGGATAGCTGGCCCCTAACCTGTTGAAGAAAAGATGTGCTTGAGGCCATTTTGTTGTTTTGTGTCAGCAAAATGCTCATTCCAAGTAAGTTTATTATCTACATGAACACCTAAGAAATGTACAGTTTTTGATTGATCTATGACTGTGTTTCCAATTTGTAACACTATGTTCGGTGAGACAGTTGAGTTTTGAAATGGTGTCATAAAATCAAGAATTTAGTTTTATCATTGTTCGTTTTCAGCTTGTAATGTAGAAATGCTGAATTTATATTAATAATGTCTTGTTCAAGGTACTGTAATGCCACATTGATATTTTTATGTGCAAAATATATTGTGGTGTCATCGATCAGCATACTGGGTGATGTGAGCATGTTGTAGAACATGATGTCTATTGTTTACGTATAAGCTAAAGAGTAGTGGCCCATGAAGTGTACCTTGTGAAATACCTCCGTAGCCCAGTCGGAATAAACATTTGATTTTAATTTTACCCATTGCATTCTGTCTTGCAAGAATCTTTTGATAAGGTTTATAGATGCCTGATTAAATCCAATTTGTTTGAGATTTTCTAGCAGCAACAAGTGATCAAGACTATCAAAATCTTTGCTTACGTCTAAGAAGGTTGTTAATACATACTTAATTTTGTACAGTATAGATCCTAAAAGAAATATAAATTTGTTTTTCATTTGACGTATTATAGAAGTCTGAACACAAGTTATTAATTTTACTGAAAGAGGCAGATCGTAGGTGTTGTTATGTTTTGTGCATCGTAGTGACTCATCTCCTATTTCATCTAAATTGCAATTTTGACAAATTCATTCTTGAAGTGGTGTCTTATGTGGTTTGTCATGTCTTCCTGTTTTTATAGCTTGTGTGTGTGAGCTGATGTGTAATTTAGTGAATGCAATTTTGTCTTGTGGTGGTATTGAATTCAGCACCAGATAATTCTCAAGTGTATATGTATTTTTAAATTTACAGTAGTTTCTTAATTTATTGCCTTCACCATTATTATTAGTATTTTTGTTGATCATCTTGCAGCTTGTTTTTAATTGCTAATAACAAATTTCACTTCTTTGCAGTTCCCTGATTGTTCAAAATATGTGTAAAACCAATATAGTTTAATAGTTCTTTTACCGAAGTGGCCCAGCTATATATTCCTAGATTAGATTGGTTAAGAGAGTTTGTGTATGCAGCGTGTACAATGGTTGTTCTAGGTGAATTAGTGACATGTATCCAGTGTCCTATATTCTGCGTAGAATATCAATACCAGTGGGGTATTGCCAGAGCTCACCCCTTGTTGCATTTTTTACTGATTTTCAATTTACTTGTAAAATAGATCTTATAGATAGATATCCACAGATCTACAGAGTTTTAAATTTAGGGCTTCACTTGTAAAATCATCGTAGGAGTTAGATCAATTTTTGGTAGCCAAAATTCGTTTAAAGTTAGTGCAGAATGGACCCAATGTTTCGCAACCATAGAGGGCAATCGGTTTAATTAAGTTATTGAGTAATTTCAGTGCCACATTTGAACTACGTAGGTCGGTATGTTTAAAGATTTGGTGCCATGGTCTTTTAATTCTATTATAGACTGTCTAAAGGATCCAGAATTAAAAATTTATCCCAAGATATTTGTATCGTTTTTCAACCATTGCGAATTCGTTCTGAAATTTGTAAAGCTGGTTAGCAGGCATTCTCCCTGACTTATTGAAAACAATTATTTTGGTTTTATCAGTGTTAACTTTAGTTCCACTTGTTACAGTATGTAGACAGATTGTGTATGGAAATTTTGCAAAACTTCTGATTTGGATAGGAGCACAATGTCGTCAGTATAAGTGAAAAATAAAATCTGTCATATTGTGAAACAACATATTGTGTACCCTCCATATTCAGCTTCGTATTGTGTTAAAATCTGGCAAAATTTTGGCTCTTTCTCCCATTTAAAGACATAATATCCACACTCTGTATTATTTACAGTTTTCAGTGCAGCAGCTGCAATGCTGCTTACCATGGCAAAACATCCAAACACTTTAAAGTAAGAATTTGTGAACATTGGGGTATTTCGTCTAGAACTCGCAAAAAATTGAAAAATTCTCTTCAATGGAGCATTGTGACCAGAGCTACAAATAACTGGGACTTATTAATAAAAGAAAGTTTATCTATGTACCCTAATAAGCCTTCTCTGAATGTGCAAAGCAGTTCAATTCCTTTAACTTTATTTTCAAACACTTAGTTATTTGTTGCTGTATCAGTTTCTTTTCTTTGGGTCTGTTTACCTATTTGGCTTTTGTAAACACATAATTAGTGCTTAAGTTGCTGTATCAATTTCTCTACTGGTCTGTTTATTCATTACATGTTTGGCTTGTCTTAACTACTTAATTAGTGCATAATAAACACTGCTTATATAAACTGGTTGTATGTTTGTAAATTCTCCACTGATGATGACAGCAGCAGGTAGTTGAAATGCTTGGCATGATTTTAACTTTTAACTTTTTAATGTAAATGTTTTTAATAAAGTTGTGTTTAACTATAAGTAATTTACATAGTTTATTGGTTTATTTAGAGCTTTACTACAGTCCTTATCAAACCAGGCTTTGTTTTTGTTACATTGTTTGATTTTTTTTGGTTTGTAGCTGGCCCTATTTTGTGGTTTCCGGTTTACAGCTGCGTAGCTGTATTAATTAGCGGCTGAATTAACGCCATTAACGAGATTTTGTCTGTGAAAGTTCTTTATTTTTTGTAATACATCTAGTCTAATGCATCTAGATAACATTTCTGTATCAAAGGTATGCATTTTGCGTTCCATTTCAACTTATTTGGTTAACAGACGCAAATTAGGTCTGCTAGTTATTACATATTACTAGAATTACATAGTTGAAAATTTCGCATGACCAGAATAAGGCATTTTTTCATCAACTTTAAAGTAAAGTACATTACGTAATAAATCTTTGTGTACTATACAGTAATCAATTAACGACGCTCTATTTGGTCTGGAACAATTTTGTTTGCCTGATACATCGCCGAGACATATACCGTTTAGAATACGCAATTGTTGGGCTTTACAAATATCAATGAGTTTTCTCATAATTACATACTGGGTGTTTGTCTTGAGTGTTACGAAAGGATAACAAGATATCATGATCATAGTTGGAGTCATGGGCACAAATCTATCATAGCTTTATTGTATGAAATCTGGTACATTATAAGTTCTTGCATTCATGTCTCCAATTAAAAATATTTTTCTGAGTAGCACAAACATAGACTTCACTCAACAGATTAAAAAGTTTTTGTTTAGTTTTAACCAAGCTAATTGAGAGCATGTGACTGGCAAGAACTTAACTCCCACACGAATATTATTCTTAATCAGTAGAGCAATACCTCCCCACTTATACCTGAACCATTTGGCGTAGCCTTGAGACTTTTGTATGGGGTACCTTCATGCAAGATGATGGTCAAGGTCAAAGGTTATCTCAAGGGCATGTCCAAATCAAAGGTAAACAGATAGACACTTCAACAGCTACCTAGCAATGGTGGGCATAGTGGGAACGTCTGAGTCTGCTGAATGCAAGGAATTGGAGTGGCCTGTCAACTTTTGACAATTCAACATTGACAAATATATTTTAGTTTCCTCTTCTAAGGAACCCAGGTCCAGGATTGTAATAGTTGCAACTATACTGTTTAAAGGCAAATTTTGTGCAATTTTGTGTTAAAGGCACTCCAACAAAATGTCAAGTGTACATGTCAGGTGATAGGTCAGACCTTTTGGACAATGACATTCGATGGTATGGGATAAAGGTAAAAATTGCAAAATGTTGCCTAAAACACTAGTTGTACGCATACGCAACTTGCTGTACAAAATTAGGAAAAAGTTTGACATGAAAACCATTTCACTTTTTTGTTTGAGTAGGAGACAGTACTGGGAAACTAGTGCACTTTGCTTACCATTATTGCTTATGAGATTTTGTGAACCAAATTTGGCTGTAAAGAATATTCTTGTATCAAATGTTAAGATCCTCAAGGTCAGGTGAGATTCAGAGGTTTTGGTTTTATTATGAGTTCGGTATATTTTTACTTGACCAGATTATTCATTTAGTCCACTGTTCGATACAATGTGCAAGCTATAAAATTCCTTGGCATTTCATATAACGCCTGTGCATTTTGCGAAAAGCATGAAATAAATCTTTTTGCTGCCGTGCTTTTGCACTTTAGCCAGATATTTTGTATAATAGTTAGGGTCTGTGTAAAATGCGTAAAATGACATCGACAAAGTTGATAAATTACAAGAAAAAGCAATGACCATAAGGCATCATTTTGCAACTAGTATTGTAATACTGTCTATATGTAAATTTAACTTAGCAATTCAGAATTTGTTTTTTATTAGAGCTTCCTGCTTCATTTACAAAAGACGTTCGAGACATCGCCAAAGATCTGTTTCAGCAGGGCCAACAAGAGCTTCATAGTTACCATGATGCTGTTGAAGATACTAGAGACAGTTTCTCAAAAAAAAGAAATCAAGTTCATCAGTTTTCTCTGAATGTAAAAGGAAATGCTACATGTGTGGAACTGATGGTGTGGGCTGTAAAAGATGAAACAGGTACAAATTTCTTCTTAAACTTTATGTATATACAAAAGGAGCCTATCTTTACCATTTGGCCTTTGTCATGTGACTTCTTGTCATTCAGTCTTGTTTTTACAAACAGGACAACACTTCCTGTAACTACAATGTCGATAGTGGCACTTAGTGTTTCCCACATACCGAAACATTCCACACAGTTTCACTAAGACTATGTTAATAGTAATTATGAATCCTGCTGTAAAATTGAAATCTGTGGATTTTGAAGCAGCGAAATAGAATTATGGGGACTTCGTGCAAATTGCAAAAAAGGAATTACTGCACTGAATGCCATTGTCTCTCAAAGTTTGTATTATTTAGACTTCACTAACAAAATTGTTATTTTTTGGTGTAAAACGTATGATTCTGCTACTTGTATATGTTGCATTTGTACAATTATGTTTACGAATTGAAATTTGCTATTATCAGAAGAAATGCAGGCCATTTAGATAGAACAGCTGTGGTATGCTGATTGGTTAAATGCATAAATCCCTGCTTATGAAAAACTTAAGCCCAAGATTTAGGTGTTATTCTAGTAAACACATGTTGTACGTAGCCAAAGTGTGGTACGTCGAATTCATCGACATTACCTGAATGTGCATGCTTATTTACCTAACAGCTAAGATGTGACTAACATGAACTAGCCGTAGTCATCTTGTCGGCGATTTTTAAAATAGGTACCCTGGACGATTTGCGATTTGCGATTGGCCCATGTTGAAATTAATCACCTTGACGAGTTCTAGCATTGTGCTGAGTTTCATAACTTTTAGGCAAAATGGGCAATTCTGGTGTGTCAAAACAGTGCTATGTCAAATAACTTGAAAAATGCCTGAGTTACAGTCACAAAACCTGTTTTGCGGATAGTTTAAATAGTATCTGAAACAATAGTATAGCACACTCTGACATTGGATCAACTAGTCAAGGTCACTGGGTATTGTTATTTTTTACTATAGCCTCTAACTGACCCAAAAATTACAACACTTAGAGTAGTGTAATTTGTAGGATGGATACGTATCATAAGAGGTAAAACAATGACACAAATTTGTTGACCCTGGCTCTAAGATTTAGCCTTTGTTAGTTTTTCCTATAGCTGGAAATAAATCAAAAGAACTTCGAAAGTTTACAGGTGAACATTATCGCACTGACAGTATGAGTAGCCTTGCACTGGAAAACAACATCAGCATTCTGAGCTTTGACTATTATTAGCATCAAGGCAAAAATACAAAATTATACAGGTGAGGGTTGTCAAACTCATAACTTGGGTAGCCCGGAGAGGAAAACAATAACCTTGGACCACTTTTGACAATATCATAAGATAAAAACGACAAAGCTTTCAGACAAAAACTGTTTTCAGACATAAGATAAAAATGACAAAATGACACAACAAACTAGTTGCTATATTTCAATATGTTTTTATACTGAAATAAAGAGTAGTGCAGATTTGGTCAGCACAGAATGTAAACTTTTAACTCTTTCTAATAGCTCTTTTACTTTTTGTAATTCTTGCATTTTTCTGGATAAACAGATAAAATGAAGCCAAAATCAAATGTTGAATATAGAATCATTTTTCTCTCAGCAGCTTTGTTGCTTTTATGGATGGGGCCCCTAGGATAATCAGATCTGGTGTGGCTTATATAAACAAATGGCTTGTAAAAAAAGAGGAGTCCACGATGTATTGCAGAATGCTTAATAATGCCTTGCGTATGCAAACAATGATTTTTCAACAGTTGGATAAATGTTAAAATAGAAAGATTCTTCAATATTAAACAAATTTTTGTACAAGCTAGAATATTATCGGGCAGTTATTTTGACATGATGCTTGCTTAGTATTTCAATTTTACTAAATTAAATTATATTTTTTTTGTAACTTGATAAGTATTCTTTCTAATGTAATTCACAATGATTTGCTTGTTTCATTTGTCTGTAGGAGCTGATAAATTGTGCACCAAGTTATCAGAGAGATTTGGGTCTGCCCATGGACATAAGTTGTATTTGAAACATATGCCTCTTCTTTTAGTATGCCTAGAGGTAAGACAATGTTGAATTACTTTCAAAACTTTTACTGGGTCCAAATATGAAATAGTAGAATCAGCAACATTGTGAAAAATGCCTGGAATTTATTAATCTCCTACTATGTGTATGTTTTGAATTCTCTCAGTTAAGGCACACAAGTCTGTTTGCAAAATAAGCATCTCAACAATATTTGTACTTGGGTCTTGGTCAAATAAGCTAAATCAACAAGTAGCGTACGAAATTACTACTTGGCATACAGAAGCATGGCTACATTGCCTATCTCTGCAAGTAGAATTTCACTTAGGTGGCGATTAAATTTCTATAGCAATACAGATTGATTCTTTACTGAATCATTAACTAAAATATTGGGCACAATCTGTGGAAACTTGAAGATGGCAGAAGCTGCATTAGCATACAACAGCCAAGAAAATTAGAAAATAACAAATAAATGGTGACTGCTCAAAAAGTGCTGATTGAAAGTTCATAAGTAGTAATTTCATTAATAGTGCAAAAGTTCGAAATAAGATGTACAAAGCAGTTGACAACTCACAGAAAGGACAAGCAATTTTAAGCAAAACGGTCTGTCACTTTGACAGTTCTACTAAGATCAAGAAATGTTTGCTCGCTTTCCTCTAGTCCATGCATGGTGATAATGGAATCTTGTATAATTTTTTAAAGACCCTGCTTGCAACTCATCATGTTCTAATAAAACAAAAATATATGCACAGAATCATGGATGTTAAAGTTATTTATATTATTTTAATATATTATTATGTTTTTATTTGCTAATAAACCGATGTTTCAGTGATATTTTGACTGTTAGTTCATTGCAGGAGACAGACTTAATTACTCTGAAGAATGCTAGGAGATTATTTCCATCTGTTGAAAACTCGTTCTAGCTATGGGCTGGTAAAGATCCACTGAGAGTGATTGTTTCGATGATTGTGACTATTACACATAGTTTTGTAGTACGATTTTAGACTGTGTTCTTAAACCTGCTGTAAACTCCATTAGATGCAGGGTACACATAATTAAAATACCTGGTTTTCGACTTGTTGAAAAATGTTGAAAAATATTGATAACATTTATTTTACATGTGCCCTTGGATGTCCTTGCTTTTCCCTAGTATGCATAATTGATTCCACGTATGTTGAAAATTCATTTAAAAAGTCTGGAACCGTCCACTTCCAATTAGGCTAGTTATAGGGTGGATGATAAACAACCGCCAGGTGCATAACCTTTGATGATGTATGTATGTTAATGTTCAATAATTCAAACGTTTACTAGCTACTTGATTTGTTTACTTTTACGTTAATAGTGGACTTAAGAATTATTGCTATTGTCAGTTACAGAAACACGACAGATAGATACTCATCGGTGCATAGTCAACTCAACAGGTACATAAATCCATACTCCAGTGCGCCTGATGTACTATGAAACTTCTGGCCTCGCGTTATTGTACTAAATCTGAGGATTTAGATCGAGAATTGATCCATTTGTTAAATATGTTTATTGACAATAGATACCCTAGGCATAGAGTTAAATCTGTATTATCTTAGGAATGCATTGATCCCCTCAAAGGGATTCTAGATTTATTCTTGCTATACCTTATGTAGAAGGCATTTCTTTTAAAATCTTACTAGGACGGTTTAAGTTGTATTACACTTGTAACAGCAAGTTGAATTATGTCTTGTTCACTATATTATAATGGTCCTGAACTGCCTAAAATCCACTTTACTTAATAAAAGAAATGCAGATATGATAGAATGTACTAATTGTGAAAAATCGTACATTGGGGTAACTATTCTTACTTTTTTTTGTACAATGAAGGAACATGAGGTGTTTAGGTGTAAATCTGGAGAACCTGCAACTGGTCTTGCTCAACACTTTTAAGAGACATCTCATGATGTTAATCCTAGATGTGTTGAGATATTATACATATACAAGTAAGATAAATAGGCTCTTTATGTAAAGAAATTCCTTATGTAATGTGCAAAGTGGTTCTTTGATCAACAATAAAAAACTTTGAATACTCTCACTCTAAGCCCGCTCACATTGGTTGGCTTACTTTATTTCCAAAAATTCAGTAGATAGTTTATGGTATGGTTACATCACTTAACTTGTAGTTTATGTGTTTATTTCATCATTACCAATAAAATGGTCAAAAGTTTTTGTAATAGTAATAACTGTCATAAGGAAGGTACTTTTCTGCATTTTGTTGGGATTATTCATTGATTTCACATTTTGAAGAATGTTGCATATTACAAATGCATACACTGAGGAAGTAAGACTCGATGGGCTGCAAAATATCTGTTTATTAGCGAATAATAAGTGAACATCCATGATTCCGTCTATAATTTTTGTTTTATTAGTATATATGATAATGAATACCAAATGCATTAAAAACTTATCATTTCTCTCTACGTTTTGTAGTAAAGTTCTGTGAGTCTCTCGGTGCACCATCTAAATTGGTGCAAAGTGAGGAATGCCTAGGGGTTCTCTTGCATACAAATAGGGATCAAAACAAGACCCAGTGAAACAGTTGAAGCATTATGATTTTCTTTTAGTGAACTTAAGGTGATCAGAACAGGTTAGTCTTTTGTCCATCCATGTTGCTGCCTGCTATTGATTGAAGTGCTTGGCAATGTCTTTTTTGGCTTAACATTCGGTGTTGGACTCCCTACTAATAGTTTGTTAAGTACCATACAAACAGCCGTAAACTGGTTGACAAAGTTCGTGCTTAAAGTCCGGTACATCGTTTATTTCAGGGTTTCTATATTTAATTCTTGTCAGCTTTATAACCCTAGCCTGTCACTGCCCACGATACTTAAATGGCGTTTTTAATTATATCTACTGTAAAATATTTGAGTGTGTTCTTCATTCATTAAAATGCCTTATTGATGTTAGAATTTTAATACAGATATTAAATGCAGATGATAACTCCTTCAATTTGTTATTTTCTTTGGGCATGGTGATTCCAAACTGTTTTATTCTGCCTACCCATGCTTCTCTGAAAATATAAGGTTCAAATTTTTTACCAAGAAGTCGTTTAAATTTTAATTTGTGAATTGAATCTGATTGCAGTATTTTTGTAGATTAAGAGTGTATATATTTCAATCTACGACTTGGCTGCTTCAAAGACGTTATGTCAAAATATTGAATACAAGCACACTTCTTAGAGCAATAAGCATACCATGGGAAAATTATATATTTGTGTATTATGCTGCTTCATTTTAGGGCATGGGCATTCTAGTGGAAAAGTGGCCAGCATTAGCACAATCTGTAATTGTTAAACTTCGTGATTTTCTCATCAGTCCATCACCACTTCTGCTGAAACTCAGTGACCATGATGATCATAAATTGAAGGTTAGTTAGTTTTTGTACCCAAATTTCACTAGAACCATTTCTCATCGGTGTCTCTTCACTTCTTTATTCCTGCTTTGGCTAAACCAATTTGTGCAATTTACAATTCACCAGGAAACAGTTGTCCAGTGTCGTAGTGTCTGGATCTTATGTTCCATAGAAAAAAATTTGCAAATTACTAATTTTTAGTGTAAGTTGTCCGGAATTTACTATTTATCTAGGAATGTTTAATTACTAACAGTCGGTCACAGACTGTATTAAAACAATTAACAAAGTGCAGACTGTATTAAAACAATTAACAAAGTGCAACAAGAATCTAGGTTGATCAGGGATGCTAATTATCGCAGAAAATAAGCTCACTGATGACAATTATGAAGCCTTGCAAGGCTAAAGATTCATTTCTTTACAGCACTGTAGCTCCATCTCCACTGTCGCACCACATGCAACAACATTTTTGTACCTGTTGTAGACTGCTGTAAGTACGTAGTAATTTTACCAGTGGCTGATCAAGTATACAGGCTACCTGATTTCGCAGAGCTATAGTCTAGGATTTACAGTGTTAAGTTAAATTTCGCATCTTTACATGGGAAACAGAACTCGGTTGTACTTATGTTTTGCATGATAAAAACGGGGTCCGGACTCCTTGGACCCCCTCTGGATCCACTTCTAGTAAACTATGTAAATCAGTCATGTTATGAAGTTTTCTTTGTGAAATTAGGTATTAGCCCAACTTGAAATTTGAATTTAATGTCAACTGCTATACAATACATTTGGAATTGTTGTTGGTTCATTGTTATTTATATTGGTAATTTTGCAGAGAAGTCAACTCCAAATCACAGTTTCTGATGAATCTACAGGATTTAGCACTGCAGGAAAAAGTAAAAATAAAATAACCAAGAAGAGACGAGCTTTTGAAAAACTGCGCGATACAGCTATTGACAGCTTCGGCAGGTAGTCCGTTATTGCTTTTAACTTAGCAAGAAAAGCACAAATTAGTCGTCGTGTAATATTTTCATATATCTATCCTGACGAAGAAATAGAATGTGAACAAGTAGTTTTCTGCTATTGTTAAAGACGATGGCTAAAAATAATTTTCTTATAATATTAATTTTCAAGTGTTGCCTTCATTAGTCCATAACAAAAACTAATTAATAAAAATAATAATAATAATAATAAAACCGTTTTTAATGCAGAGTTTTTAATGCATCTGGCTTGTCAGCAGCAACACTAATCCCTTTGTGTAACAAACTTACCTTTGCCCTAAAACTAGCATTGTGTCATGCTGTCATTCACAGCTTTTGTTCACTTCTGTGTGTAAATTGGTTGATTATTTATTACTCTTGTGCAACTTTAATGATGTACATTGCAAGGGACAAATTTGATTAAGGACTCAACTTCTTATTCGGGGTAGTCTTTTACTGCCAAAGAAGTTTTTTACTGTATTCATATTTTTTGTTTCATTTAGAGCATTAGTGACACGTGTCAAAGAAGATCCAGACTGTGTGCAAGCAGCACTAGCTTCTATTTCAAATCGGTTATATATGGCAGAAAGTCGCACATGGTAATTAACCTTAAAAATTAATGAGTATATGTAATTAATACGTAAAGATTAATGTACATAAGTAAAAATAAGAAGATAATTAATTACAACAAGGTTTATTGATAATAGCTATATCTTGGCAAGGACTACTCTGATGAAGGAAGCAGTGCTTTCCTGGAATATCGATATTAATAATAAATCTTGTTGCTGTCATGAACTCTGCACTTTTGTACAAAGTACATGAGCTGCACAGAGACTGATCAATTCTTTCTCTTTTTCAACATATAGTGCACATTAGTAATTTTGAACACTACATTAGAGTAAATTTTCCCAACCTGAATTTACAGAGTTTTGAAGTCAATATATTAAGTTAGCATGATTTTGCTCATCTTATTCCACCAGTTTAAGAAATGATTAGCGTCTATAAAAAATCATTCTAATTCTTTAGAGTTGCCAGACACTTACTAGATCTCATGCTGGATGTCTATCGATTTCTCTTACATCTTCTTCCTGATAATTATTATGTTTTTGCGTAGTAATATATATAGTAACCTTGATATAATGTTGATTAGGGCAGCTCAGGGTTGGATCGGGATCAGCAACTTGGCATTGAAATTTGGGACACTAATTGATCTTCGAAGTCAGGATTTTTCAATTTGGCTCCCGACCCAAATCTACACGTTTAACTAATGATAAATAGAGATAAGAAAATTACATCAAAAATATGCTAAAGTTCCTAAAATACGAAACAAGAAAAATGGGTACGCTGGCACGCACACTCACTACCTGACGGCAGTTTTTAGATGTGGAAGCTTATATTTTACTGGTAGCAGCGAGACAAAATTGATGCAAAATATTTTTCATTTTTTTATATGTTTCTTGTAAACTGTTCTAATATTATTAGCATTTGCTAAATCACATCCCACCCAGAATAATTAGTCGTACTCACAGATGGCTATATGCAATCAATCAATAAAAAAATTAATCAAAAGAATTATTAAAACAATTGGTACATAGACAGAAATGGATTTATAACAAATTCCTAGTTTAGATGCTTAACTTTAAAAATAATAAATTAACATTTAACTCCAAATGAAACTTCCCACACCTGCCCATGACACAATCCAACAGCAACGACAAAAGAATTTGTACAATGTTCAAACTACGTGAAATGACAAATGCTAATATATCCACTCACTGGTGATCAATATTGCACAAGCATTCTATATAGTTTTGCTTATTGCCTCACAATGAATAAATGACAGAGTTTTCTATTACATGATCGAGAACAAGAATGAGACCCACTGGCATCGTGGCAAGCAAGATCTGCTTCACATGCTTACATCACAAGTAAGCAAAAAATCTAACAAATTTTTAACAATCCATCTCCATCTTCACATTTGTGTTTAATCAGCTTTTTATTGATAAATTGACCTATTATACATATTTGGTGTCATTTTTATTGAAATTTTATTATATATAGATTGCAAATGAAGTCATATTATTGGTTATCATCATGAGGTAGATTAGTCCCTGAGTACAAGTGCTGATTTGAAAATTTGATTTACAGGGAAGCAGAGCTGATAGCCAACAATACTATTCTAACTCTTGGGCATATTGCTATTGCACTGAAGGATATCCCCAAGACCATGGAGTCTGTTTTACAAATACTTCAGCAGAGATTTTGTGAGCCACCATCACAGTTGGACAGTCTTATCGTAGACCAGCTGGGATGCATGATGATTGCTGGTTCAGTGAGTTTTTAATTAATTACCTAGTCTGGAATGCAAAGCATTGGGTACTAGCTCAATGAATCTTTTCTGTGTCATTTGCTGTGTTTGAAATGCTATTTAGCATTATTGCAGAATCCATTTTATTGTAAAAAAATTAAAAAACATACTTTATTGTGACTCCACAGTATGAAAAGGGTTGAAAACTTATTATTTGAACAATGACAAGAACGAGACTGTCAAGACGAAACCAAAGGCGAAAAATACATTGTGCGTACCTCATTAATTCAGATGTTCTATAGATATGCTTGAGATCTCACAAATATCCTCCATGTTTTTTATCTAGGCTGGTTGAGAAGTATGTTATTTCACTTGACCAAGAAGAAAATAAAAAAGATTTGATCAATTTGAATACATTGGAATATTTATGAGTTTTGTAATAACCAACATGTTATAAATTGATTAGCTGAAAACAACTATATTTCCAAGACTATTAACCAAAAAGCAACAGGGTCATAGTTTTAATTAGTAACAGTACAAATGTGCTGTATGGCAACTAGTATGCTAGTGACCCCACACTTTATGATTTTGTCGGCAACTAACCAGGATGCCCTCGCGCGTTTGATTGAGCATCGAAAATTGCTTTGTTTTGCTCATGAGTTGTTCACAGAGCAAGCACGAAACTGTGGAGAAAACATTTTTTAAGAAAGTTTAATAGTAACAAAACTGAAGCTAATGTAAGAAAAAAATGTAAAAAATTCACAACTGCAGGGAGCAATATTTCAATACACTATGATAGGTAAGTACTGAAAAGTCTGTACATTACAAAGCAGTTTTAGGCTCATATGGCCTGACAACACCACATTGTCCTCGTTATGCATGGGACATTTTTCTAACATGCAGCGCAGTGCGAAATGCTTGGATTTCTAGAATAAAAAATGAGGTTGATAAAACCATGAAGCTTCAAGACAATTGACGTGAAATAAATTGGTCTATTGCTCCGCCGCTGCTGTCACGTAAGCACACTGAGTAGCATTCAGGACAGCAGCTCACACTGAATAACAACTCTCTTTATAGTAAACAACATGACAACTAATGCCTAATCAGTGGGCATGCAAACTGATTGTGCTTTTTCATTCACAAAATTTGCAACGTAGCAGGTATTTTAACAAGAAATTGAAACTTTAAGTAACCAAAAAATTTTATCAAAATTTAAGCAGAATGTAGTGACAAAGCTTCAAAGAACTACGAAATGCAAAGAGTGCCTAGTCCGGTCGTTATTATAAAGAAACTAAGCCAGTTAAGCCTATCTTCAAGACAAATGGGCAACAAAATATGTTTACAAAAGTCTCTTTTGCCTTTGAATATACGAACACATCACATATATTTTCTACATTTAATTGATCATGTAGTCATTCACAAGCTTTATATTCTTTTTGCATTTTTTCAACTGTTTGTTAGACTACAGAAATGGAATAAATTTGATTGTTCTATTCCATAGATGATCTTGCCAAAGTAACTCATAATTCCCAATGGCATCCTTTAGTCATGAAAATATCCAGAAGACTAGCATAAAATTGAACTATTTCAGGATACAAATTTTACATTTACATTAATATATAACAAAAATTTTGACCACATTTGAATTAATTTGGACTGTGAAGATCTTATATGAGGTTTATAAAACTGACCAGCAAAGAAAACTTTTGCCTGAAAATCTCTGAAAAAAATTTGCTTGAATGTGGATTCCTATGTGTGTGCTCGCTTACTACATAATCCTGACAATTCTCACATATTCCCGTAGGTGAGTTCAACTCTGCCACTAGGCCTCAACTATAATTGCTAACTGGCCATTCCTGTAACCTGCACAAACCTACTTAGAAATACTCAGGCTGTAATTTTTACATGCATATTAACCTTGACTCATTTAAACCTGCCAACGTTGGCCTTCAATATAAAGTTATAAATTTCATTGTCACCACTGTTCAAGTAGGCCACTTTACATTGCGATCATTAAAGCAGCGTCATATGATCAGTCTAATTAACCTCGTTAAGTTAATTTGTATTTTTTAAAGTTAATCAAAAACTTGTCTTTTTCTAGCTTGCAAGGTCGTACATTAAATTAAACTGCGTATCTTATAATTAACAACATCAGTAACTCATAGACACAAGCGATGCACATTTCTTCCTATAAAAAATGAAATTAGACTGCATTTCCACTAATTCACCTGCAATTTCAATCAACAATATAGACAATCGACAAGCTGTAATAAAATTTAAAATCAGACTGCTTTCCCTCGTGCAAACAAATGAAAAGTTGAGCATTTTTCATAAGAATATAAGATATACCAACAATACATGGTTACGGCTCATGCCCCTGATTGTCCCGAAAGACGAGGTAATGAACTAGTTCTGTGTGTGAAGAATATGCACGCTGATTGTATAGTCAGCAGAGCTTCACTGAGAATGACTGACATTTAATTTGACGTTAATTATGGTATTTCTAATAATTGTGGTCCTTTACTACATGAATGTATAATAATCTATAAAACTTTTTTGACCTTTTACTTTTGAATGTGTTATTGTTGTAGTGAATTAATTTTAATTTGATATTTTTATCTTTGTGTATTCGTTTGTAAATTCTCAACAACCATGTTCACATTTTTAAAATTATGCCTATTATTTGGTTTCGTGATTGGGTTGTTTTTATCCCTGCTTGTGTGATTTTATTGTTGTATTTTGTACAGTATGTCATTTTTTCACATTTTGATTTTATTTTGACTTTAAATAAATATTGTTTATGTATATGTAAGTATGCTTAATTACTAACCAAAATGTCCAAAGAAACCTACTTGTACAGTTTACAATGATAACAAGCAGTGAACACAGAAGAATGTTACCTGTTATCTAAAATGCAGTCATTGTTGTGCCAGTTATTAAGTTGAAACTGTAATAAATCTTGTTGAATGCTTCAACAGTGTCGATTAGTGAACAGTAAACTTCACAACCATTATTTGAATAAGCAACAGTAGCTCCTTGTTGTTTTAAAGCAATCAAGGTTATGAAATAGCAGCAAGTCACGGACGCAGTTTAATGCAAACATATTTTACTCTGCATTGTAGCAAACCAAAGTGGAAAGCACTTTAGTGCTAAGTATAGATGTCTTGAGTTTATGACAGGCATTAACTCTTTTGTAACTCCTCTATATATTAATGTATTTGCAGCGTAATATCTATCAAGAAGTAATGCAGATGTTTATTAGGATAAGTGTTGAAGCTGGTTCAACAGCTTATTCAGCTGGAGGTTGCAAGGACGAATTTCATTTTGGCTACAGGTAAGTTCTAAAATTTGCTTTGAGTTTATCTGTTAATAAACCCAACCACATGAGACACGAGAGCACTTTGGTTTCGAATTAGTTCAAGAGCACATTATTTTTAATGGCTTTTAAACAAGGCACGGTGTACTTAACCATCTCTTACAACATTGTTCAAAGGATTCGTAATAAATGACGACATGGCACCACCTGCATTTAAAGGTGTACTCATTTTTAGATTTTTTTCCTGTAAAATTTTAATAATTTTGGAAATTAATTACATTTAACTTTTGTTAGGCTTACTTATTATGCAATGTGTCTGTTGACTATTTGTTAGCTATTGATACATTTTTATCGCAGAATACATACAAATTTCTAGAGCAAAAGAGAAAATTGCTCATTATTTGCGCGACTCACTTGCAGTGTCAGTTTTGCCAATGAATACTTTCGAGGTAAAAGGCGTATCAGGGAGGTGTTGGCTACAAAGGAAGTTAAATAGACCAATCTTTTGATATGATCCCAGCAAGCCTAGTTGGCTATAGGGTGACTGTGTTGGTAGCAATGTGCCTGTAATTCACAGTTACATTTTTTAACAATAACTAGCAATCGTGATCAGTAACTCAGTCTTCTTATGAATCACTTTGGTAGAAAAACATTTCCATTGTACAAAAAATTTATTGGCGTATCTTCAAAAATTATTGTTTTTTTTGACAATAATAAAGTCAGTTTTGGCTTTTAAAGAATGCAAGAAAACAACACACTAGCCGTGTAGTACATTTGGCATTGTAAACAAAGGTTCTGGGTTTAAGATAACCGGACACAGAAGGGTAGCAAATGTGCGAAAGCGAGTTGCTATATCTATGTTCTTACACGGACAAATTTTAGGCTACACTACCATCAGTTCTTTGTGATACATCCATTAGGTGAATGCTGACCAAAACTGTTGAGTTTCAAATACCCATAGTGCAATCTATGTGGTGCTGGATGTTAAGCCATTACCACTAAGAACTGGGCGTGGTGGATTTGGGCGAGGCTGATGTAGTTCACGTAATCTGAAGGGATCTATTGTGATTTGATTCACTGTTTTGATTTTGATGTCTTTAAATACATTTTTTTGTAAATCATGTTGACATCTATTTAAATGTGTAGTGTCGATTGCACGATACATCACTCTTGAGCAGTGTCTCAAGAATCACAGATGGCCAAAAAATCCTTTATGTTGCAAGCAAATTTAAAATCATCGCTTTTTAGGAAATTTAGCTTACATGTCGTAGAAGAATCTCAGAAGTGCTAAACCAATTGGATTTTTTCCCAAAAAAACTTAGCATAAGCATCATAAACATCTTGTGTGTGTTATAATGAATATATGATGTGGCATCATCCAAAATCATAGATTTACCAAATCTCAATAATATAGTTACATTATTCAATGTAGCAGTGGTAGACATTGTTGGCCTGTTGAATTCGGATTTGATTCCAAAATAGCATTCTAGTGGGTATCCTATGAGCATAAAGTTTGAACTTTATCATCTGCATAATTTGGATCCTAACTGATCCGTATAAACGTAACCCTTAATATTAGTAGAAAAATTCTACAACGGTGCTTGCTAAGTAAAAAGAAATTTTTCCATTTTTGCAGACATGTTTCTGGAGCTGTGGTGAACGCTTTAGCAAATATAGCAGCTAGTATTCAAGGTGAGGATGAACTGATGGAACTTTTGAATAAACTCCTTGAACTATTTGTGCTTGTTGGTTTAGAAGGCAAGAGAGCTAGCGAAAAGGCACCCTCTGCTCTGAAGGTAAGCTCGTTTATAGGAGCTCTTGATTTTATTCAGTAATGTTTAGTAATATTATTTAGGGGTAAATTATTTAACACATTGTTATTATCTAATTGTGCATATATTTTTGATACACATTTCTTTTAGTTGCATTTGCTTTCTTAATACGTCTTCTTTCATTTATACTGTTTTCTTGCCAGCCATAGTATAATATTCAATGTCACAAGGTATAATTCTAATTATTTACACATGCCTTTATTTGTAGGCAATACAGTACAGTTAAGGGCACCATGATTTTTATAGCATTTGCCTGTCTCCTGAGCAAGCTATGCCTGTTGTTAATCAAGGTGTTATTGGTTATTTAGAAACTATATATTTGAATCATCATTAAGTCTGCCAGTTTAACGAATGGCATTACAGTTTATCTTAAAAATTCTGGCATTTACACCTTAAAAGTTTTTTTGCTAGCATTTCTGCAGTAGGTACAAAATTTTCTTAGCTACTTCCATCAAGGAGAACTTTTTATCCCCATCAGAAACTGATGAGATTCTGCTTCTGTGACAGAAGAGGCTTTTAGTAATAGCTGTTATTTTGTATTTACAAGTAAAGATGTTTTTCAAAATAATTAATGCGAGAAATTAGTCCAAAAGCAAAGATATTTCAATGTTCGTGGAAATACCAAATATATACATGAGTAAGGTTGTACTTGGCATTAATTGAAATGGAACTTGTCACTTTTTGACCAGTGACCAATAGGTCATGGGTCAATCAAATGTGGTTAATGCAGTCCATTCAGTTAGTCTCATTGACAACTTTCATTTGGTGTAATACATGAGACTAAAATTGAAACATCACTTTTAACCTGTGACCTTGGCATCTGGGATCAACAAGTAGGATATCCTCATCTTTATGCGATTGAGCTGTTTTATTTTATAAACTACAGACTCTTGTTGCTCGACTCTGCCTAGTTGCACTTGTATCCTTGATTCTGAATTTCAGTTTGTGCCCCTTGGGGTCGACCAATCTAGGCTTAACTCGTACCATTCCATTTATGTCATTGAAGCATTTCACTTGAACCATTGTAATTTCTCAACACTAGAAGCATTGGCATCCTCATCCCCTATTTTGGTTTTCGGTTCTTAGTGAAAAAATTTCCCATATGCAAGTGGTCCATATTCAGCCGTGCACAAGAACTCAATACCACTGAGAAATTGTTGGAGAAGATCTAGCCTAATGACAAATCTGAAGCCCCGCCTACTCCGTGACCTTTTCCCTACATATTACAGATGACATAAACAGAAGTCCATCTTCATGGGGAGTGCCCTATGAGTTTCGTGACCCTAGCCCTGTGAACTTGTGAGTTATTAAAGAAACAAAAGGCAATAGAAATAATAACAACTAACAAATGTTTTTTGACACTGTCAAAAACTCTGATAGGGCACTGCTTCTGTGACAGGAGATGCTTTAAGTAAAAGCTTCTGTTTATATTTTCAGATAAAAAGTGTCTTTCAAAATAGTTAACAACATGTATGTAAGAACTGTTGATATTAAAAGTTTCAGTGAACTCAAACTTACCGGCTTTTCACCAGTGGCTCTGAAGTCAAGCCTCTGACGGTCATTATAGTGCTACGCTTGATTATTTAGGAGTTGCATTTATACAATGAGCTAGCTAGCAATAACATATTGAGACCATACAAGGTTTACACGAGCTGTTAACATTGTTAATGGATAAACATAGCTTGCACACACTATATTGCTCCCAAATTTGTACAGTGTACTGATTGGACATTTTGGGTCCTGACACATGACAGATATGCCCACTTTTTTAAAGTATTTAGTGCACATCTAGCCCACACCACTTCCTTATTTGCAGGGCTGGATAATGAACTTTCTGGGGCCTCTGGGCTAATGAAATTTATGGTATGGGGGTCCTTCAAGCTGAACCGTCCTCTGACTCAAAAGAAACCGTCTTGAACATTTTTACTCCTTACATATTTTACCGACATTTACATAGCTTAAAATAAACTTATCGCAAATTGTTTACATAAACCAGAATAGCTATCTTTTATTTGTCAGTAAAAATATTCTTTAAGCAATCTCACTATTTTGTTATTTATGGCAAACCAAATTTAGCACATATTTCAACATTACCGTAATGCAAAATATTAATTTTCTCACTTTTCAAAAAAAGAATTACTTCAAAATCTTTTAGCAGGGCCCCCAAGCTTGAGTAGCCTTAGGCTGCAGCCTATTCTAGCCTATAGGATAATCCGGCCTTACTTATTTGTGAAAAAAATTGAACTTAGCTTAAAATCCTATGGTTTTTAAAATCCAACAAGCTTAAGTTTTAACTGTTAGTGGTGGTCATTTTGAAATCCAAAATGGCAGCCTAAGATGAGCATGAAAAAAAATGGTAGTTATCATTTTTGAATTCACCACCCGAAAATTGACTTAACTAGTCACCAAAATTTAATTTAGGCACAAAAATCGAGCTGGAATACGTAACAGCCTTTAGTAAATGGAATGGTAAGCATTTAAGTTCATTATAACAGGTCAGTTAAATTAGTTCTACTAGGGCAGAGCATTGGGTACCCCTCTTTCTCCAGTATGCACACAATATTCTCATTTTATTAAATGATTTCACCAAATGTATCATTTTTTGCTTTTGCACCGTTTTGTTTTTTTTGGTGTTGAAAACAATCTGTTTTTATGAAAATAATTGTGACAGTATTGAAGATGGGTTTAATATTTTTATAATATAGTAAATCACTTTTTCAAAGCTTTTGCTTTTGTAAATTTGTGAAAAATGTCTGGTTTGGGGAAAACATGATAAATACTGAATCTTAGTGATCAACTGTAAAATCAATAAAATAGTGATATAAAAACAGCAATAAAAATTAATATTTTGTATTCATATAATGCTCCATAATTATTGTATCACTTTTATGGACATATGTGTATATCAACTTACCTTGTAAAGATAACTATTTTTCCGGTGTATTATTTTAATTGATGAAATTCATTGAGTATTTTATCTTTGTTGCACGTTCATCTAATGTTTTTATATTGTATAAGGATAATTGCTTTCCAGGTTGCAGGACTTACACCTAATTATGGCGTATCACGTTTAGTGTCAACTTTGGTTAGAATACCCGAGGTTAGGGATCGTTTTTTCTAATTGCTATCAGTGCAATTAGTGTTAGTTGGGTGTTGGATTTATTTGTTTTCACCTGCATGATTTGCATGACTCAATGCGCAGTTAATGCAGTAGGTTTATTAAGTTTCCAATAAGTTAGCAATATATAAAAGAGCCTCTAGGAATTTTTATCGAGCATAGACTATCATTTCGAACTATAACAGTTATTGTCAATACTATAAATTAAGCCAAAAGAAGAAATAATTAGTACATTGATGATACTGAAAAGCTAAGGCTCAAAATATTATTACAAATCAAAACAGTGGAGTTTAAATTGCCAAAATAAGCCTGGTTATACTTAGAAGGAATTGTAAAGCAATGTAAAATATTTTTGCCTTATATTCAATTCAGTTTTCACATTTTATTTCAGCATTAAAATAGCCATATGATATACTAAAAAGACAAATTACTGTACACATGGACAGATGAAATACTAACTATACTAATTACATACATTAACAAAAACAATATTAAAGGCTACCCAAATCAAATAAGAGAGACAGCCACAAATAAAAAAATTTGAAGTATACATCACATCAGAATCTGTTGCAATATTTCCCATCAGGCTATTGCCAGATTGCATAATTCTCTTAATCAGATTATAATAGCACTTACGTCGTACATACGTGAATGTGGAAGAGATCCACACACATCTGAAATGCACTGCAATCATATTTAAGTTTAAGAAGTTTTTTATACCATTGTTACACCATCCTGAGTTTCTCTAAAACATATTTGTCAAAATTAATCAACAGTGAACAACTATAAAAGGTACAACAGTAACTTTTGAAGAGAAGGGAGTTAACATTAGCAGAACAACTACTAAACTTCCTTATTAAAGTATTAATGCTGACATAGAACAACTGCGTTTGGTTCACGGTATCTTCGTTACCTTTTAAATCATTGTAAATATAATACAAGCGTCAGAAATGATCACAACAGTGGACACAGTTAGTCTAAGTATACCTAATGAAGAACCAAAGCAGTAAGCATTATAAGAATAAAATCTACTACAACTTCCACACATTTACACAATTGACACAGCCACTGTTATCTTGAGATCTTAAATATTTCTTGCAGTAGATAAGATTTTAAATGCAGAGTCAAAGCTATCCCAATCTGCTTCGCATGCAGTATGGTGAGAGCCAAGCTGGCCTTTGCGATGCTTCCCACAGATATTTCTTCTGACTGATCTCGGACGCCTGGCACACACCACAGGTGTGCGTGTACACTACATTCGAAGATAATAATAATCTGTATTACAGTGTGTGCCAGGCGTCTTACTTTGGTCAGGCAAAATATCATATGTGTACTAGAATTGTGGAACAGCACAAGGGCCTGCTTGGCTCTCACCATACTGCATGCTTTGACTCTGCATTTAACATCTTACATAGTGCAAGAAATGATCAAGATCTCAAGTTAGAAGAAGTTTTTGTATATTATGAAGCACCGCCTATCATCCTGAACACCAATTTGTAACTTAAACCCATTCTGGTGTTTAAATCAGCTTGATTCTGTTCTGTCAAGTTCTGTAATGATTCTTTTTGATACAGTCTCTGTGTTGCTTTCAAATGTCACAGGTTTCCCGTATAGCGTTTCCACCTTGTTGTAAATTTAGCAACTGTGTAGAAGTTGTGTTTTGTTCTTATAACGCTTACTGCGTACGGTTTTTCATTATGTAGACTTAGTCTAATGGTTTGCTGTGTTGTGATCTTTTCTGAAACTCATATATAAAGTGATTTTTTTTAATTTCTTTGCAATTTGTTCTAGTTATACCCATGTTTTTTGACAATTTAAATTCTACTGTTTTGATTTGTAATGACATTTTGCACCTTAGTATTTCAGTATCATCAATGTACTATTATTTCTTTTTTTGTCTTCATTTATAGTGTTGACAATACCTGTTATAGTCGAAATCATCAACTACACTCAATAAACATGAAAGATAGCAATAATATTTTGGCTACAGAAAACGACAAATTCATTACTTGTAAAAATCATTCATACAAATGGTTAACAACTTAGGATTTCATTTGCAGCCTCTAAACTAGAAAACCATTTGCAAGAAACTAAAATAAAAATTGTGTGACTAATAATGCATTTTTACTTAATTTTGTGTCTTACATGTATACCTTACAAAGAGCTTTAATGAGTGATCACCTTTTGTTCTAACATTCAAATTTTCAGTAAAAGTGTTTCCCTGTTTTACATCGTCATTATCATGCATAATTTTGTAGCACACGCACACAAATCAGAAATTATGGGTCTTTCTTCTAATGCTTTAAGATTAGGATATATGTGGATATGACTTGTAATTGATTTCATATCTGTTACAAAGGCATATTATAAAGTAACAATGAACATTTATTACAGAATCTAAATCACCAAACACACAAAGACTCCACACAGGAGACAATATTCAACCAATGGTCTGACATATTTATAAGCTGTCAGTAAAGTATGTTTGTTGCTAACAGAAAAAATTCTAAAAAGCATATTGATTATCCTTTTTGTTCTTGCACAAGTTTTAGCGCAATGGGCACTAAACTTTAGACTTTGTGATACCTTTATTATGAGATCTTATACATTATTAACAGTCTAGATTTTATAAGTAATAATCATTTCCAGGAAAATGTTCATAAAATGTTCATTGTCATGGTTTTGCAACTGTTTTGCGGTTGTTCCACTATTCTTTCTGCGAAAATTCTGTTAAATGTGATCTCATGAATGTCATGCAGATTTGCCTTGTTGCAAAGGTGTCACAGAAGTTGTAAAATATGTGCAAACATATAGTGTGAACTTCGTGCCACATTCTCGCATTTGCTCAAGAAAATTCGCAAAAATGTGGGGAACTTTGTAGGAATAATTTGCGACAAAACGCACCAGGTTTTTCAATTGTTGCAAAAAATCATGGCCCTGTGAAACCCTTAGAGAGCTTTCGAAATGAATAATTGTTTAGAGATGTCACTGTTTTTGAAAGTGCTAATATATCTGAAGTATTTTGCAACAGAAGGTATTCAGCAATGGTAAAGTGGGTCAAATGCCAGTTACTGAGACAGATGTTGACTTTCTACTGCAGAAAGTGCTGAAAGTCTCAAACTGTTGACAGTGATGAAGATGAATTTGTTTCTTTGCAAAGTAATCCAGATGATACTGTCAGTTCTGTGGTTGTCCTGCAACTCAAAACACTCGCTATATGGCTTGTGATCGGTGTGAATTGTGGTTCTGTCAACCATGACATAAAATGTCTGATGAAATTTATGCTGCTCATTGAACACTAGGGCCCTCAAACCCATGGTTTTGTCCTGACTGTTTCTCCAAAGCCGTTAAAGCTGTTGTAGCAGAGAAGTCTTTAGATGACAAACTTGAAGAAATTTCCAATCATATGAAGCCAATATCTCGTCTCTCGATACTGAAATTTCTGCAAAAGCTTCATCTGCTGGACTTGCTGTAGTGTGCTGTCAACAGCCACATTTCTGCTTTACGGCGTGACATCAAGTCTGACGGCAAGTTGTTAGACACAATTGAATTTCTTGTGAATGAGCCTAACGAACAGAAAAGAAGATCCAAAAACATTATCATCAAACGTGTCAGTGAGTCAACTGAAACTGTTCCATTGGGAATGATAAAAGATGATAACTATAAATGCCAACTGATTGTTTCAGCTATTGGATACGATGACATTGAACCAGTTCTTCTAAGATGATTAGGCCAACGCAAACATAATGTTACTTGCCCTATCCTACTTCACTTTCATGATAAAGTCAAAGATGACTTCATTTTACAAAATAAATATTTACTAATGTCCCTTGATGATTGGCGTAAAAATATCCTTGTAACTCCTGATTCAACTGTCCTTGAACGTGAGTGCACCACGTCAGCAATTACGAAGTCTGCTACACGTGGTTGCAGGCAATTTCTAGAGTCGTTGCCTGTTTTGTGTAGTGAGTCTTCTACTTCAAGTCTTATACTAGCATCAAAGGTTGTGACAATCGATGCTCATGATGTTGACAGAGTTATTGGTAAAAAAGGTAAAACCATCATTATGTTATGCACCAAATATGCCTATGAGATTATTATTAATAAAATACCCAATAGATTTGGCCTGATTGAAATCACAATAAAAGGTACTTCTGAATCATGTGACGCCTGTGAAAGTGATATTTGTCATCATCTGACTAAATGCCATGAAATAGCTCAATGTTCTGAAAGTGCTTCATCTCTCCATCATGTGAATGGTGGAAAGAAATCCTTCCTGAATCCTGGACTTACTATTATACCATCTCAGCAGTGTTGTCCTGTTGCTTCACCCAGTGCTGCCACTAATCTAGGTCAGACTCAAGATGTAGTACCCCATCAGTTTGTTGATACCAGTTTTCAGACAAATTTTTTCGTTATCGCCTGCACAATCACCCCCCCCCCCCGAGACATGTCAATTTATTCTATCTTCTATCCGTGACACAAGCAGTTACACAAGTTACAGTCCATTTCTTCCTGATAGTAACGTTGGATTCTTACTCCTGATTGTAGCTGTACTTTGACTAATAATAATCAGATGACTTTGGTAAAAAGTCATATAGTCCCTTCTTGTGAAACTTCCTGGTCTTACTTCTTCTACTCTTTGTTCTCCTAGCACTCCAATTACTGGTATACATCGCACTGTCAATTATCCTTTAACTTCTATAAACTCTCAAATTGGCTTCTCTCCCGAATGTAGGCGTCTTCCGACTGGTCTTGGTCAGTTGTCACTTAGCCCATTCTAGTGAAAGTCTTATTCCTGTGTTCACTCCTAAACTTCTTTATCCATCAAGAACTCCTGTTTATTATACTCATCCATCCATCAGTTATCTTTGTCCTATAAACTGCCAAACTACTGCAAATAACAGTCATGATCAAACTTTTCCTATAATTGTCAGCACGCTGACGAGTCAAGCTAGTACACTCTCTGATAACGTTTGACTTAATCAGTACTCTTGTTTGTCTCTCAGAGGTTTTGTGTTCAACTGCAACAGTTGTGTTAATAAATTTACTGATTTGTTCAGTTTCGCTAATAATTATAAACCTGATTTTTTTATGCTCATGTGAAATATGGTTTTCTGGGGATATAGATGATAGTGTAGTTTGTCCTCAACATTATTGAATATTTAGATGTGATAGACATTGTTTTTCTTAATGTCAGTAGTGGTGGCTATTATTGTCAAATCATATTTATCCCCTATGCTAATTCTTGTGTCATTCACTGCTGAAACAGTTGCTGTTGAACTAAAGGTTTTTTCATGAGATAGTGTTAGTGTTGCCTGCACATATATATCTTGCAATAATAATTATACTCATATATTTGGTTATTCTGAAACCAATATACTTGAAGAAATTAAACAAGCTATTTCTATCCACTCTTAAAATGATGTTATCATTTACGGTGATTTTAACTTTCCAAAATTAGTATGGCCTGACCCTCATAATGATCTCGAGTGTATATTTATTAATTCTTTGCATGATAACCTATTTTGCAGTTAATTCATTTTCCTCAAATGTAGTAAATGCAGCACACTTTGTATTCGTTCTAATTCTACAATACCTTATTATCTGAGAGATGGTGTTATTGAAGAAAAATCCTTGTATGTGATCTGAGAGTATTAATCTCAAACAACCTGAAGTGAAACTCACATATTGAGCATATTATTTCTCATGCCAATAGATGCTTTGGAATGATAAAACATTGTGTTTCATTAGGTAGTGCAAAAGTTATTGTACCTCTTTATAAAGCTGTAGTTGGGCTAATACTTGAGTATGCGTGCATAGTTTGGTCATCTCAGCATATTACTCTTAAAAAACTCAATGGAGATGTTTTAGTCTGACTTCTGATATTAACTGTTATAAAGTCATTAGTGGTAGTTCTATTTTGCATACCGACAATTTTTTTTCTAAACCACTACATGATTTACGTGGATGTAATTCTAAATTATTTGTACAATACTCTCACACTAATATCAGAGTCCATTTCTTCTCTTCTCATATTGTGAGCCATTGAAATTATGGGCCAGTGAAACAGTTGGCGCATCAAAACTGCCGCAATTTTCCAAATTGTTGAGGAGAGACCATCAGTAACTGTATTATGGTTATGTTTCTTAGACTTCGCAAGCAGGAAATGGAGGTTTGGTTTTCAAACTTTAGTTGCTCTCACAATATTCTCAAACTGATAAGAGGACTACAGAAGTATAGAAACTCCCATTGTCGTGTATGACACTATTACAGCATTAGACTGTCAAGTCTAATAGCTCGTGGGTGACCATTTGTGCATGTACAAGTCTCTCAAAGCATTACCAGTAAAACTGTAGCCTGTACAACATGGCTTGCCTGATATACTTGTGCAGCACCTTTCAAGTGAACCAGATAACGAGGGGTTAGCAAACAGACATGTTGAGAAGGTCAGAACTTGAGAAACTGGAAACTTTTATAAAGTAACATGCTAGTTTTAGTTTGTCCATCATTTTTTCAGTTAATTGTTACCTTTTTTAACATAGTGGAGCATTTAGAGCATCACACCTCCTTAATGAATCTCTAATGTCTAATGTCTGTGAACAACTCATTCTAAGTCATTTTGTCAAAGAATTTTCTTTTCTGTTTAAAGTTAGCCAAGTTGCTGAGACATGCTTTTGAAGTGCTATTTTTTCAAAAGTATGAGGTGAATACAGCAATTATCCTAGAATTGTTGTACAAGTAACACAAGAAAAGTTTATTAAATTCGTGGCAGCAACAATAAATAATCACCATGTGCTTGTCTGACTGCCTTACTGTCAGCATCAGTAGGTTAAATTATTGCCTTACTGCCTTCCTGTCAGCATCAGTAGGTTAAATTGTTGCCTTACTGCCTTCCTGTCAGCATCAGTAGGTTAAATTGTTGCCTTACTGCCTTCCTGTCAGCATCAGTAGGTTAAATTGTTGCCTTACTACCTTACTGTCAGTATCAATAGGTCAAATTATTCTTGATTTGGGTTACTTTTTAAACTGCAAGTACAGAAAATAGATGTGAGTGCAAGTAAAATAAAGTAAAGCAATTAACATCGCTTAATGGTGATTTATTAGGCGAGGACTTATTTTTGAGCACAGTGTTATGAGTATTTCATTGAGAATCTCTAAAGGGAAGCTGTTAAATGGAGAAAGAGTATCTTGGCACACAATAAGATTTGCTTGAAGCATTATCATTCAATTTTGTGCATTAAAATGCCAAAGTACCTGGAGTATGAACAGTGGCATGTTCCAAGAAAAACCCGGAAAAACCTGGCTAGGGAGATAGTAGAAACATAGAGAAAAATGCATCTTCCTGTGGCACAATTAGAGCATTGAGATTGCAACCAAAGTAATTGCATGAGCTAACATCCATGCGTATTTATTTGTGGTACAGTTTTTCTATCTCATCTTGATCACTCTTTCAGAGCATTTGGGATCAGAGAGTTTAGAATCCGGTACTTTCAGGTAGCGTGCTATCTGGCAGATATATTTTTATATCAAGTACATTTTAAGTGTCGTGTAACCAAGGCCTAGTGAGCAGAACATCTTGAGAAGATCACAATATAAATTAAAGCAATATTATTATTCATTGGTTCATTCAACTAAAGAGCTGTGTATTCTAAGGTAAGCCAAGGGGACAAGGAATCGATTATCAGATTTCATTTAAACTCGCACTTTGGATAAAGACGAGAAGCTGAATACACGCCAGACAGGAAGCTACCACAAAGCTGTCAAGCCAATGACAAATACCTGATGAAACTACAGAGCAGTTGATAATACTAAAAAATAATTTATTTTGGAAATTGAGGTTTGGAAATAGAAATATTATAAATAAAAAAATATTAGCAGCGAATTCTGTGTCTTCCATACACTTCAAAAGTATTGCATCTAAGAGCAATGAACCAGCAATCCTTTTTCTAAATATCACACCACAATCAATAATCAGTATAAAATTACTGAACAGTAAGCAGTCAGTTCTTGTATATTGGTAAAGAAAGTTCAATTTGTGGACATAATTTGTAGATAAAATCCGGCATTATACTGCTAAGACAGCATATTTATTCAAAATAGCACATTTCGGTTTCATCTAAAACGGTTCTCAACTGCCAAATCTGTAATCAAAATTAAGTTCATGCTAAAATTGTAAACTACAATATTTCTATAAAATATAAAATTTCTTTAATTACTTGAAAGGCGACTGTTATTCAATGCAGGAGAAAAAGTTGAGCTGACCAAATTTAAGTCGATCATAGAATTAGTAAAACATAATTGTGGGCTTGCGTGCTTGGCTTTCTATTTTTGTTAACTTTACCATACAGCATGCTATTGTTATATGTATAGAATTAAAATAGCAAAAAATGTTTTATTGACCTAGAAATAGCACAAATAATAAAAAACCATAATTCTGGTTTTGTATTATGGCTTTTTTATTGATAGTAGCGATATGGTTGCTTGTTATGGTGGTAAAATAATAATGTTTTGTATTCTTGTTAATTTCTCTGTAAGTTCAAATAAGTGTAATTACTTTACTATATGTTTTTGTAATAATAGCTACAATGGTGGAATAAAATTATCTAAATAAAGTACTTCCATCCAAAGAAGCCTCACAGAACAGTATGCAAACAGTATTAAAGAGCAACCTGAAAAATAGTTATTATAAATTGCAGTAACTTTATTATAAACTACAGCAATGCATACCTATAGAAGCATATTGCCCTGCTGTTCTGCAAATATTTTTGTCACTTTTACATTTTTATATTTAGGCATCAAGCAGTGCTGGAAACTTGGGTGTCCTCATTCCAGTTATAGCCATCCTTGTACGTCGGTTACCTCGCATCAAGAACCCTTCACCTCGATTGCAGAAATTGTTTAGAGATTTTTGGCTCTATTGTGTAGTAATGGGTTTTGCCATGGATGACACTGGTAATTCGTTACAATATTTTGAGATCTTTCTAACCTGTTTAGTATGTATCTTCTGCAAATTATCTTGAGTAGTAAACGTTGTAGTTTTGCTCGGGTATCAAATTGCTTTGTGTACTGCTTTTGCTTTTATGTAGTTAGGTTAAACATAACTTGACGACCAACAAACTGATGGCAGACTAGCAGTAGTATGACTAGTGCATCATTAAATCTTTTGTATTACATTTACTGATTTACTATGAAACAGTGCATGGTTTCTGCTTACTGATTACTAGCATTGCAAATTACAGTCTAGCCTCGTTATCTCGCCACTGTCCGTCTAGGGCAAATTTTTGGCAAGAGGCGAGTATGGCGAGATAACGGGAATATAACGAAGTTAGTCTATATGTATATACATAATAGTTGATTAACATAGTGTTCCTCTATGTACATATAAAATATATTTCGCATTATGATACCAATAAACATTAAATCAGAAATGAAAAAATGTCATAAAAATAATCTTAGAATGTTACTTTTTTATTTAAAAAACCTTTTTCGAGTATACACTTAAATGCAATAAACTTAGCCAAAGATTTAGAAATGTTCACAAATGAGTTACTGATGACTGAAATAATTCAATTTTTTGTTCAGGATTAAGACAAAACAGTTTTCGCTTCAGAGACATCATGTAAAGTTGCTCACACTTTGTGGAAACTCACACTTAAACGCAGCTTTGGTGTTATAGAGTAAGGATATCGGTGACGCTTTTGTTTCTCTGCGCACTAACCAACCACAGCACTCCTAATCTAATCCTGGTCAGACACACTAGATTAATTATGTCTGTCTCTCGAGTACAGCAGCATTGTCTGCATACCATGGTTATATTGATCGACACGCGGTATATGTATTGATCGATTCACCTCTGAGTTTGTCTGTTTGGCGACATAACGAATATAGTTTACATAAGCACTCATCCTAGCATGACGTGGCGAAGGCGAGAAGCGAGGGTGGCGACTTAACGAGGTAAATATCAAAGCAGGAAATCCGTCCTGGTACTTTCTATGGCGAGAGACGAGTTTGGCGGCATAACGAGGGGCGAGATAACGAGGCTAGACTGCATTTTATTTTTATATTTTTATGAAACCATTTATAAGGCCAATGAAATTAAACAAGATTCATTATTAAACAAGAAATTTTATTCGCGACTAAAAAATGCACAATAAATAACTCTGAATCGTCAGATCCTGATGCCTCATGTTGAACTGTTATTTGTATTTTTGCTGTGGTTATTTCAATTTTTTATTTTATTTTGCAAAAATGAATTATTGTTTTTATTCACTAGCACTAATTTGCACTGTAAATATTATTGTTTTTTGCAAAATTTACAAAGAACAAATGTGAATGCTATTCTCTGTTATATTATATAATAGTAAGTCATACGAATTTAAAAAAGTCATCCTTTCTATCTAATCTCCTTGACGGGGTCATGTGTTGTGCCTCGTTTGTAGTCGCTGTCTTTTGGTCATTAGTCATGTAAAATAATTTTTACATCTGTCCAAAAAGGTCAGTGTTCACTAACAGTTAAAAAAGTGTAAATACATGTCCAGAAATATTTCTTGTTTGATAATGAAAAGGTATTGATAAGATGGTAGGTGCTGTTTGTCATTACCTCTCAGTAGTTGCATACTTCAAGTTGTTTATGAAGGACAGTCTTCTGTGCTCTCTCAAGGTTTTATCTTAGCTCCTATTTCATTGCTGCTGTTTGTCAGTGATCTACCAGACTTTGTGCTCTCAAAGCTTTCTATCTATGCTGATGATATTACTCTGTAAAGTTCTTAGCTTAGTATTCAATTGGATGACTTTCGACTAGAAATGCCTCACCCCACTTGAAATGGAAATTGATTTGACTACAAACTTGGGCCGAGACTGGCTTGCCACCCTTAATGCGAAGCAGATGAAGCTTTTACCATTTTCTAGCCAAAAGGATGATGTGGTAGCTACTAATACATATGAGTGTTTCTTATCTCACTAAAACCCGTCTTATGCTTCTAGGTTTGTTTGACTTTGACTTGTTTTCTGATCTTAGACGGGAGATACTGTTTTACTGAAGTGTTTAAGAACATGTCAGAAAAGTTGCCTGCATGTTTGGTGCTCGAAACTAATAAAAACCAGAAGTATACAATGATGTTCACAAATTTAACTATTCAATGGAGAATAGTTTTACTGCTACATCTAGAATAGTACTTCTGCTCATTACCTGGACCACTTGATAGATCGCAAAAGCCACATTGTCAGTCTGGTCAGTTCTGACGTGGAGTCAATCCTACAGTCACCTACACATTGGAAATTTTTTCTAGATTAAACCTCTTGTATTGCTATTTTAATCGATAATGATGAATGTTTTATTGAGTTGATGATCTAACAGTGTAAGAGTACCCAGTAAGCCAATGGTAAGGCATTTATTTGTGTCTGTCTGTTTGCCTGTTTATCTGTTTGTGTAGCCAATTAATTATGTGAAGTTATAATCATTAAACTTGGTGCAGGATAGCTCAAGGTCAAGGCTCAATAGGTCAAGGCCACACTGTCGAAAATTGTCGAAATAATAAGTTGTTAAACACTTTTCATGTTCATATGCAAAAGTGCAAATTTAATTACATTTTAGAACAAATCCATTATTTATTTATGTAACAATCTATTTTTAGGACTCTGGCCAAAGGAACTGTTTGAAGGCGTTTGTGAAATAGCAACGAAATCACCATTACTTATTTCCAAAGAACATTTGCGATCTGAACTTCTTTACAACTCTGCTCTGAAGAATGACAGCATTTCTTTTGTAGGTGTTACAGCTGCTACAGTTAAACGTTTAGTGGTTTGAATACTCATTTGCTTTCTACTAATATGTAGCATGGGCAATTCACATCAATAGACACATTTATTAGACACAATAAACATATCTGGATGTATCTGGTTAAATATTGTCTTGATATACCTTATATGACCACCAAGCAGATAGATGTAGTGGCATAAATGGCCCTTTATTCTGGAAATGTGCAGTAAATCCACTTTAGCTTTTCTTGCGAGAAACAGGAAATCCTGTTTTCTCTTGTCGAGAAGCAGCGGTTTAATTAATTAACATTAATGGTTTTATCAATTCGTAAAAAAATAAATATTTGCAGTAGTTTTTAAATTAACAATTACTTGCACTGAAGGTGAACTACCGGTGGTGACCGGTTTGTGGGCTGTCTTTTGGTTTTTCAAGAGCGGGTATTTACTAGCTTCCTGCATGCTCTCATGGGAGACAAAACTGTCAACCATGGGAGTCAAAACTGTTAACTCCTCAGATATGCAGCTGTAATTGTCTACCTGATAATTATATTATATTATATAAGTTTTATTAGAGGAAGACAACCTAAAATCATGTTGCTTAATAAAATAATGTACAAAATATTGAAAGGGACAATATTGTTTCTTTAATAATTACTTATGTGGAAAAATTGCCATGGCGGAATTCTAATTTCATGTTCGCACAATTGACGCTTCGTTGTTGTATGTTCAAAATCAGAAAACAGTACAAATATTTTTTGTTTGACCTTAACAGTGCTTGTTGATTATCAGATACCTGTCAACAGCTAAGCTTACAGTAACGGGCACATAAGGAATTGAGCAACAATAGGACAAAATTTATGCATTTAAAGTAATGGATAATTTATGCTTAATGGATTTAGACAACTACAAGAAAATGATTATGTTTAACTAAGAGGCTAATCACTATTTGCATTTGAAGAACAAGAAAGGGTTCATTAAATTAAGTTTCAGAAAATCAACTTACAGATTATATTACTTAGTTTCAATCTTAAGCGTGTATCGTGCTCGTGTTAGATTAAGTTTCCTATTTCTTTTCATTTTAAATTTTCCCGTGATACTGTCAGTGTGGTGCTATTACATCACGTCACATATGCATAATGCAAATCGTAAAGTGCATGCAAACTCAATAAACCTGACTTTAAAGATAATCTATGAGACAGAACTTGACGCTAATGATCACGTAAATGTGTAAAGCACTTCTGTCTTTTGCTAGTAATTTTGATTGATTTTCCAATATTGGTTAGCAGTTGAGTTATTCAGCATTGAAGATTAAATGTTTATCTGATATCAACGAAATGGTAATAGTGCCCCTGTCCATGATTAGCACTGAATTTCAACATTTGCGACATTCCTATTGTGACATTCCTACAAAGCAGATCGAGCCTTGAAAAAATGTGATTAGCTCTAGCTCTTGTTTAGTGCACTTGTACGAAGGATGAGCGGATCAACTAATTTTCTGATCTGCAAAAAATTAGGTTCGCAAACTTGAAATACGCAGTGCTCTAAAATCCGCATTTTGCTATTAACAGCGATCTGCAACTGCTCTACTAAATTAATTCAAATCTGCGATCTGTCCTGATCCACAAGGTTTCCAATCTGCATCCTGCTTACATGGCTATTTTTAATTCAAATCCGCATAATAATCTGCATTTTTAGCTATCATTGGTTTAAATAGACAAAAAAATTTAAATCGGTGGAAATAATTGCACCCTGTTGCAGTGTTTTTTTACCTCTAGGCTTGATTTTCATTGATTAATTGTAACTTTAAGTAGGAATATTTCAATATTCTCTATCTGATGTTATTTTATTATTTTAACATTAGTATTTTCAATAGCAAATAAAATTTTTTATTACTGCTGCTACAGCTACTCATACAGTAGTATGTTCATTTAATGATTAATGAAGCTAATCATTATTGTAATTTCATTGTTATTCAACCTGGTACTTGTGATGAGTGTCATTCTGTCATTTTCGTCCCGCAATGTGCACGTTATTATCTATCGTGGATTAACTTTAATGAAAATTAAAATCTGCAAAGGTCCGATCCGCCAAATTTTTACCTGCATCTGGTCCGCATAATTCTTTATTTTCAATAGTAGATCTGCAATCCGATCTGATCCACAAAAATTTTACAGATCATGATCTGATTGTGGTCTGCTCATCACTGGTTTGTCCTTTGTAAAGAAGCTCACTAATGGCAAAATGTGTCATATATATATATATTGCCAGGACTTTCAGAGTAGAGATCTGTATGTATCTGAGGTTATCGTAATATTAGTTATAAGTTCTCATGGAATGCTTATTAATATCATTTTTGTAAAAATTTGAATTTATTCAGGGCGAACTGCAGGATTTACGAAGCACGATAATTAACTTTTTAGAACACAACAGTGAAGTTGTACCATTAGTCAACAAGCTCAACTTTGCACAGTCAGTTTATCTTTTGTCTGTGTTCAAACTGGAAACATTAAGGTGAGTTTTAGACATACACCTGAACTAGGTTTACTCTGCCAAAAACTGTGACAAGATTCTGCTTCTGTGGTCAGAGATACTTTAAGTGACAGCTTTTATTTCGTCTTTATGAATAAAAAATGTTTTTTTCAAAATAATTAACAACATGTATGTTAGGTAAGGTGTGCGCGACATTATGGTGTACTATTGGTAAACCAAGAAGTGGTGTATGTAACATCCTGTGACAATAAAACCACGTTTGCAAATTATTTTTGCTTCTATAGATAAGTGTCAGGATTATTATTTCAATTTACAGAGCGAGCATTGTACAGGACATTATAAAAAAACAGTCTTTCAGCAAACAACATTAACAAAATAGTAGTTTACCAAGGCGAGGTCTTCTCCAGTACTTGGGTAGGACCGGTCCTTCCTCACGCACGTTAGTAATGCAGCAGAATTCGGTATCCAATGGAGGTCGGCTAAGTTAGCATCTCTCTCAGTCTACTTCGTGGGCAGCAGGTAGCCCTTTTCAGGAAGTGTCCACAGCTTTCCATCAAACTGGCAGGACACAGAATAGGATCTCTTGAGATCGGATAATAAGAAGATCATCTCCTCCGAGTTCCCACGCAGAACGGGAGCGATTTAGACCATCGAATGTGAAGTCATAGGTGACAGTATCTTCATCCAACGTAAAGGTAATTAGGCTATGCAATGAATGCCTAATTTAACAAATGTCTCTCAGCAATTGCGTTAACTGACGACTAGGTTTCACCAGCAAAAGAAGAACATCGTTCACCAACGAATAATGAACAAACCATCCATTCTCGTTCAATCATCGTATGAAAGAAACCATGATATAGTTATATCTGACCATTTCTCAACACGGCCATTCTACTCCCTGCCACGTAGGCCAATACCTCTAATGTCCAGGCCTCGAAAGCTAGCCGACCAATCAGAAACGAGTTCCGGGTGAAGTGACCTCAATAGTACAGCAACGAACCTTTCACATTTGTTCAAACTTGGACATAATATTGTCATGAATAAAATTGTTTCTAAACGTATTTTCGCTTGAAAAATACAAGTGATGTTGAAACAAAACAAATTTCATCTTCTTCTGCCTAATTACATATTTAAGGTAGCTTGACAGAAACTGGCTTCAATTAATGGATAACTTTATCAAAACTTGGCTACTCTTGGCTAAAGATGGCAGCACAAGATTGGAATATTAAATCAATACATCAATATTATCAATCATTAGGTAAACTATTCGTGGTACCGTTAAGATTAAGTGAAAAATAATTAGTAGCAGTAATTTGCTAGATGGGGGACCATCACAGAGCCGTCCCCTAAAGAATATTAAATATTTCAGGATCATGATTACGAAACTTAACATTTTTCACTGCTAAGATAAGATAACGTCTTACATATACAATAGCAAACATGAACAGAAGTAACGACTTTGTAGCTGACTGAGTTATTAGATATTTTTAACTCAGACAGAATAAAGATAGAAAGAAGTAGATTAATCATTACATCATACACCTCAAATATATCATCAAAACCAATATATCATATATATAGCATCTAAAAATGCCAACTTATTTAAGCATTGAAAAAGTAATACAACTTGTTGGGCATTTCATACTCTGACGTTTTATATTTATTTCCAACTTAAAGCATCAGCAGCAAGGTTTTGAGCGCCAGCAATATGCTCAATTGTAAAGCCGTATTCTGAAAGAATGTGTGCCCAGTGACACAAACGTCTGTTATTCGTACGCATTTTTCTGAGCGCAAGCAAACTTCTTTGATCAGTACGCAATGTAAACTGGTGGCCTTCTAAATAGTAATTTAACTTCTGCACGCAAAATACAACACTCAGAAGTTCACATTCAACTACAGAATATCTGACTTCGGTGGGTGTAAGCCTACGACTGACATATGTGATAGGCACTTCACCCAAACCATCCATACGATCTTGTGTGAGTACACCACAAAGCTGGCATCTGTAGTTAGGATAAATGGTTTCGAATAATCAGGGGAATGTAGAACACTGTCAGAAGTTAAAGCATTCTGAAGGGTAAGAAAGCTCTTCTCACAAGCTTCTGACCAAGGTACTTGGGTAGGTGCATATTTTTCTGTTAAAGAATACAGAGGTGCAGTGATAGTGCTGAAGTTCTCAATAAAATGTCTGTAGAAGCCAACCATTCCTAGGAATCTACGTACTTGAGTTTTTGTTTGTGGCCGTGGAAAATCACATATTTGTTGTAGCTTCTTCTGTTGAGGACGTAGGCGGTTCTTTGCCTCACGCAGAGCAAAATGGCACTTGAGTGGCTTAACAGTCAAGCCTGCCTTACGAATGCAAGTAAGCGTGCCATCTACAATTTCCAAGTGATGTGACCAATCTCGCGACTTGATTAACACATCATCAATGTAACCTCGTGAAGAATCTCTTACGTTTTCTAAAACGCGGTCCATAAGTGACTGTGCAGTACTGGCAGCATTCTGTAAGCCAAAAGGCATGACGATGAACTCGAACTTACCAGAATCAGTTACAAAAGCTGATATGGGTTGTGATTCAGGGGCAAGCTCGATTTGCCAGTATGCCTTGGACAAATCAAGTGTCGATATCCAAGCGACGTTGTGAAGATCATCGATTATATCGTCCGGGCGAGGCATTGGATATGGGTTGCAAATTGTACAAGCATTTAACTGTCGGTAGTCAATAGTTGGTCGCCAACTATAACAACCAAATAATCTTATTAAACCGTTTTCGCTGCTGTTATAACTGCTGCGAAACCACATTCAAGTTTTGGCGACCTTGAACCAGCTATCTGTCCGCCGCGGAAAAAATATTTTTCTGACAACTTGATTTTATAAACAAACAGCAAAGCTAACGTATGAGCAAGGTAAAATTTGACCTAGAAATGGCTATATCTAGTTTAGAGAAACAAATTAGATTATACAGCCTGTACTGAATAAATTCTTGGAAAATTCCAGTGAATTAAAGTGATATCTTTCACAGTTACCAAAAGTTTACTAGTCGCTTAATCAGTTTAAGCAATTTGCTAATATTTATGCAACAGGTTGAAAATTATAACATTTTCACAACCAACGTAGCAGTTCCACTGCATTTAAGTGCTAATAGGAAGGCAAAATCAATTATATACTATTAATATTAAACTCGGTAAAACTTCTGACACCAATGTAACATCCTGTGACAATAAAACACGTTTGCAAATTATTTTTGCTTTTATAGATAAGCGTCAGGATTATTATTTCAATTTACAGAGCGAGCATTGTACAGGACATTATAAAAAAACAGTCTTTCAGCAAACAACATTAACAAAATAGTAGTTAACCAAAGCGAGGTCTTTTCTCCAGTACTTGGGTGGGACCGGTCCTTCCTCACGCACGTTAGTAATGCAGCAGAATTTGGTATCCAATGGAGGTCGGCTAAGTTAGCGTCTCTCTCAGTCTACTTTGTGGGCAGCAGGTAGCCTTTTTCAGGAAGTCTCCACAGCTTTCCATCAAACTGGCAGGACACAGAATAGGACCTCTTGAGATCGGATAATAAGAAGATCATCTCCTCCGAGTTCCCACGCAGAACGGGAGCGATTTAGACCATCGAACGTGAAGTCATAGGTGACAGTATCTTCATCCAACGTAAATGTAATTAGGGTATGTAATGAATGCCTAATGTAACAATTGTCTCTCAGCAATTGCGTTAAGTGACGAGGTTTCACCAGCAAAACATCGTTCACCAACGAATGAGAAGAACATAATAATGAACAAACCATCCATTCTCGTTCAATCATCGTATGAAAGAAACCTTGATATAGTTATATCTGACCATTTCTCAACACGGCCATTCTACTCTCTGCCACGTAGGCCAATACCTCTAATATCCAGGCCTCGAAAGTTAGTCGACCAATCAGAAACGAGTTCCGGGTGAAGTGACCTCAATAGTACAGCAACGAACCTTTCACATTTGTTCAAACTTGGACATAATATTGTCATGAATAAAATTGTTGCTAAACATATTTTCGCTTGAAAAATACAAGTGATGTTGAAACGAAACGAATTTCATCTTCTTCTGCCTAATTACATATTGAAGGTAGCTTGACAGAAACTGGCTTCAATTAATGGATAACTTTATCAAAACTTGGCTACTCTTGGCTAAAGATGGCAGCACAAGATTGGAATATTAAATCAATACATCAATATTATCAATCATTAGGTAAACAATTCGTGATACTGTTAAGATTAATACTTAAAGTGAAAAATAATTAGTAGCAGTAATCTGCTAGATGGGGGACCATCACATTGTAATTAATTTAAACAGAATACAGTGTAAAGCTCAGTATAAGCAGGCAATTCACTGTGCAAAAAGGAATGCTGAAATAGAGCAAAACTATGTATTTACAAATAAGTTAATAGATCAAAACTATAAAAGTTTGGAAGTCATGGAAATAGATTTATAAAGGTACCAATCAAGTAATAAATAAGTTAATTGTTAGCAAAGAGGTGGCCATTGAATTTAAATAACACTTTTGTAAGATTTACCAGCCAATAAATAATGACTTGAATGAATTATTGAAAATAAAATTACAGTCAATGGATTTGCCAGCTGTGATACAAGTGAGTATTTTATAAGCGTAGAAAACATGAAAATTCAAATGCAAATGTTAGCTTGTGATAAAGCAGCTGGGTTTGATGCACTAAAAGCAGAACACTTAATTAATGCCCCAGACCTACTTGCTGTACACTTAGCCATACTATTTAATTTAATAATCACTCATTGTTATGTTCCTTGATCATTTTTTAAAGGTGTCGTAATTTCTCTAATTAAGGACTCAAGGGGTGACATAACAAATATTAATAATTATAGAGGTATTACTATTAGTGCTGTTATTTCGAAATTTTGTGAATCTGTATTAGTTGAGAAACTTGAAAATTTCTTCAAAGTGATGAACTTCAAATTGTATATAAAAATGATTCAAGTTGTTCACATGCTATATTCACTGTACGTGAAACTGATCGTTATTTTAGAACTAATGGTAGTAATATATATTGCGCTTTTCTAGATGCTAGCAAAGCCTTTGATAAGGTTTTACACTGTGGTCTTTATATCAAATTGATAGACAAATGTGCCTGAATATTTTAAAATACTGATAAGCTGGTACAGTTGACTTAGTTGTTGTATAAAATGGAATGGTATATGTACAGATTATTTTCCATGAAATTATGGAATCCTCTATGAAGTTAATAGGTGATAAATAGACCAGGCCAATCCGTCCGTATGAAATACAGTAGGCGCCGCTTTATAGACTCACGTTGGGACCGACGTGCTTTGATCCAATTAACCGATGGGTGGAGTATTACAGGTATAAAAATATGAGTCATCAGCTTACTATGCACTGCAAGGCTTTTAATGAATTTCAGAAATGAAGTAATGCCTAAATTCCTTTGTGCAGTTACAAATTAGAAAAAATATTTTAAAATATTAATTTATATAAGTGAATTAGCAATAAATTAAAAAGTATACTATTCTAAATCACAGACTTTTCTAAGTCTGTTTATTTGCAAAAATTACAGAAATTCCTTCAAAGTCGGCTGCTTCATTTTCTCGCGAAGAAGTTGGCCCACAAACAGTGGTGTCGTGCCATAGGGACCGGGGGGGGGCAATTTTTTTAGAAAATGTCAAAAATTTGAAGGGTGTCAGCGTAATGAGACCGGAAAGCAAATTTATTTCCGACTTTTTGACACGCAATAGCGGGCCAGTGCTCCATAATAGAGAATAAGTGAAATAATAGAGCAAAAACAATGCAAACATTGAAGTCATGTTGAACTAGCCTAGTACCAGAGAGTCAGTTTGTCGAGCTAGCCTAGTACCAGAGAGTTGGTTTGGGAGATACAAATTGATGAGCCACGGCTCAGCCACCTCCTGATTGGACATTACCGACTCCTTAGCGACTCTTTCCCACCAGTTTGCTGCATAAAAGGGCGTGATTTTGAGCACATTTCATCATTTTCCTCCTGCTAGGAAAATCTTTGCTAGTTTTTGCTTTCGATTTTAACTATATTTCTTAAACGATGTCAAGGCAGTCCAATCTGACTTCATTTTTCAAGTCCAACCGTGTTCCCGCAATTTGTCAAGAATGCTCTCCGCAGTACAATGAGTCAGGCACGACTGAGTGACCCGATGATCCTTGCAGTTGAGGCTGAGAAAACAAAGAATATGGACTTGAAGTCTGTGGTTGAGCTCTTCTGGAGTGATGTTCTGCGTCGGATTCCTGACAGCTAATAAATACTTAATTAAATTTTAATTTTAATTAAGTTTCCGTTGCTATAGCTTTAAGTTAAATGCCAGTTGGGAATAAATAAATCATTTTTCTTGCACGCAAAATACTGTTTATTTTTTTTCAAAATTATACGTTTTCTTAAACAGTTAACTTCCGCCATTATATACAGTCGGGCCCCCCTCCCCAATTTTTTTTTGGTGCACGATGCCCCTGCCCACAAAGTTCTTGTAATTATAAAAACGTTGAAAATCTGTTGTTGTGAGTGAATTAAACAGTTTTGAATCGTCTGCTCACTGACATTGTTTTTATTTGCTGTACGATGTTTACTTTTGTAAGTCACTAGGAATACTAGCTGATTATACTGTACCTACTGTATAAGACACTGCTGAACTTGTAAAACGTTTAGTGGAAAATGAATTTTATAAAGACCTAAACACCAGAAACTTTTTGTGAAATAATAAACTTGTATATATCGTAATTTATTTTAGATGTGAATTTGATTGTATTGTAATTTTATTATTATTATTATTATTATTATTATTATTATTATTAATCTAATTTTCAATGAAATTATAACTTGTCACTTCTTGACCCATGACGTGTTGGCCAAAGGTAAAGCAAACACAGTCAATGTACACCAATCAATTTGTCTCATTGAGATCGCTGCAGAAAACAAATAATGAGTGTTTTTAAATCATTAAAAGATTTGCTGACAAAAACTAATCCCTCGTTCTTTTACCAAAGTACGTAAAATTTCCTGTAAAACTTTTAGAGGATTAATGTGGCCAACTCGGGCTTCATAGCCATGCAAGCCCATCAGTATTATAAAATGATCAGCTTTGGGTTGAAATGCTTCTTCGTAAAGCAGTTACCTCAGTTAGGTTGTTAATTGTCTCTTCGGGCATTTAGTGGGATGTACTGTCAACCTAATCTGTAGAAGATAGCCTGTTGTTAAATGATTGCACATTATTGTAGTTGAAAATAACTACTATTTAATTTTAACTTACTCAAAATGTTTTTACTGTTAATTACCATGTTGTTATTTTTAGAGTTGCGCATTCATCTGAAGTGGAAAGTTTCCATTCCATGTTTCAATATTTGGAGGATCCAGCTATACAAAAGGACAAAGCTGGTAATGAACTCTTTTGTTTATTAGACAAATTATTTATTAGACTTTTTTATTGTTTCCATTTGAAACGGAACCCATTTGTAAATTCTTGTCGAATAATTTCCACCTGCTTCTTTCATCCATAGATGAGTTTGCATAATTAACAAGCTTGTCTAAAGGGAGTCACAGATGCAATTTTGGCACTTGTGGGTAAACTTTTGTTATTTTTGTTTGACTACCAATTGCTGATCTTGAATTCTTCTGGAACTCTGTGAATCTTTTTGTCTGTTTTTAACTCAGTCTTTGTCTTATATCAATTGCTGAAATTCTGTAAAAAATTAAGTACTTTAAATTAACAAGTTTGTGTTTTTTTTAGAATCATTGATTATTGATTATAAACCATTTTGGCTATTTCTGTCATATTTTTGCTGCTTGAATTAATAATTCATTAATGATGATAATTAATGACAATTTACTCAGTTGTGCTATGATACACAAATATACATAAAAACACAAGGCCTAAATACCCCACAGAACAAGTACAAAAGTATTTACAAATTCACCAGGCTCACAAATTAAGTGTTATGGTAGAAATATTTTAGATTAGTTTTAAAACAGTTAAAATCAGTAATTGATTGCAAGCTAAAAGGAATTTTACTCCATTCTCATTTACAGGCCATTTATTCAGGCAAAAAAACACACGGAACACTGACCCTTCTATGATCAGTCACAGCTAGTGTAAAACTATCCTAAGACATAAAATTTACTGAATCATTGCATTCAGAACTTCGTTTGTGTCCATGGGGCAGGCTGATGAGTAGACACAACATGGTCACATAAATTAACATGATTACTGAGTATATTACTAAGAGAAAAGAGGAATTTGTAAGCAAATTAACAGATAAATTTCTATGCAAAGTAGCATCATGGCGACTAATATTTACTAGATCAGTATGTAAATCTGAAATGAATGACTCCAGCTCTGTTGATTTCATATTACGAACTTGAATTCAATTGCGTTTAGTATGTACACAACCATTTACAGTGATGGTAAGGTACAGATGATGAGACACAGAATGAAGGGGTTCAACCCGAACATCAGTCAATGTTGTCATTTGAACTTGAAAGAATGTGACCAGTAATGTATCGATGTGAGTTGTATTATTCACGTACTGAATCCAAGAACCTGACTCCAACCGATCATGGTACTTGTTGGCATCTGCACAATTCATGTCACGTACTGAATCCAAGAACCTGACTCCAACCGATCATGGTACTTGTTGGCATCTGCACAATTCATGTCATCATAATGAAAGTTGAAAACGAATGTCTTGTAATCAGAGTTTAGAAAAACTTTCTCAATAATGAAAGTAGCACAGTTAATAAGGGCAACACTTCCGCCGCATGCTTGTCTCAGAATGTGAAGAAATCTATAACACGACGGAGGGGTCAATTCTGCAATCATAAGAAGGTCACTTTCTTCATCATTTAATCACTACCTATGTTTCTCGTCTTCCGATTCCCTTCAAGTAAAATTTTTTGGACTGCATTTCCACCTCCAAATTTACTACTACATTACACATGATGTTCATAATAACTTGACATGACTGATTCCTTAGATTCTTGACATGTTAAGGAATGCAAAACCAACACAGATGAAAAAAATAGTACTGTAAGTTTAAACTTTTGCACTTTAAAAATGTTGTATTGCTCATTTAAATAGACTGAAGATAGATCTGAAAGGATATTACTGTTTTAAATGTTTATTATCCAAATAACGTCATTTTTCCAGTCGCCACACTTTTCGTGACCCCTGATCTTTCTGAGCAACAACGGTTGCCTGCTTGTGATATCACAAAGAAATATTAATCAAAAATAGCAAAGCAAAACACTGGCAGTTTTATTGGTAAAATCATCAGCCACAACGTCAAAAAATCTGAGGTGCTAAGAGTTATCCTAATCAAAAAACTATCCTAGCATACCTTTCCTTGTATATTAAACTTACACATTTATTTTATACTGTGTTTAATTTAATGCAAACTATTGTTATATTGTTCATCAGGTATGTGGCAATGCATCAGTGTAGTCAGCGATAAAGTCTTCAAAGTTTTTCTCGATAAAATGACTCGTAAGGTAACATTTCTTATAACAGTGCTTTTTCTTGCATGTTGGTGTAGTAACAGTAGTTTGTTTATTTACGGCATTGCTTATCAAAAATATTTTCTGACTTAATCCAAGCTAATTTATATAGGAACTCACAGTATTATAAAAAGAAAACAACGTTTATTAGGAACGTTAAGATATAAAATGTTAAAAAGCATGTCACAATGACCTGCTTACAGCCTTCAGTCATCTTCAGTGATAGAATGCACAAACAAACAACAAGCGTACAGTAGAGAAATTCACCAATTATATATTTAGAAGAAAGCCAAATATGTAATAAAATAACAGGGCTGTAGAAAAAAAGAGTTACAGTAAAGGTTTAATTAACTAGGTGTTTGTAAACAAAGTGAACGGAATTGAATTATTTTGCACATTAAGAGAAGATTTGCTAGGGTACATAGATAAACTTTCTTTTATTAATAGGTCCAAGTTATTTGCAGCTTTGGTCACAATGCTGAAATTATTAAAATTAGCATTTTGGCCAGAGGCAAAGATATGGTCGTGAATGCTAGACCGAGGAGGACTTTTTAATTTCTTGCCAGTTCTAGATGAAATGATCAGATGTTCACATATTCTGACTTTAAAATGTCTGGACAGTTTGTATAAAGTATGCAACCTAACTAACCAATGAGACCAATTCTTTCTGTTCACGATACTGTCACTTATTCTATTTCAAAACATTTAGTACCTATTTGTGAACCCATTACTTATAATGAATACACTGTTAAGGATTCATTCAACTTTGTTAAAGAAATTTCTTTCTGAATAATTGCAGTGAACTTGTTATGGTCAGTTTTGACATTACTAAGGAATCCACTTGTTGAAACCATCGATATCTGTATTCGTTCTCTCTTTAATAATATTGATCTTGTTAGTAATCTCAGCTCAGAGTATTTGTGCCATCTGTGGTAAGTTTCTGTAAAAAATGTACAATTTCTGTTTAATAATGCTTTATATGAGCAAATTCAAGGAGCTGGGATGGGCCTACCATTTACCTAGCTATGCTTTTACTGTATCTCTTTCTTTTCTATAGATCCATTAATTTATTACATACTTGGCTTCCCTATAAATATATAATTAATGAATTTCCTTGCTATAGGATCTGCCTACATAAAACTGGTTGTTTGTGTAATCTACAATTGAAGATGACTGCAGCCTGCTATCGAAATGTATGTCACATGTTTTTTAACATTTCATATCTTAAAGCTTTTAATAAAAGTTGTTATTTCTTTTTACAATTTATGGCTTTTATATTGTGTAATTTACTTAAGAAAACTATCTGTATTTTTCAAATTGTTACAGCCAGCTACAGTGGAGAGAGACTATGAATTAGAAATACATGCACAGTTCTTATTAGTGAAATTCAATCATATAATGAGAAGAATACGTCGGGTTGCTGACACTTACTTAGCTGGACTTGTTGACAAGTACTTAATGTTTAAATTAATTCTATTTTGTTAACTTTCCTTAGTCTGTCTGTATGAGTTACCTTCTAATTTATAATTTCTAAATAATTACATCTGCTTGTGGTGTTAAAATCATTAAGTGTAACTTACCAAGGAAAAATTTTTCAGTTATATTAATTACATAAATTTACATGTAAAAACTGCAAAATTTTTTATTTTTACATTAGTTGTGCATTTGCTGAAGGGAAAAATACCAGGTCTACATTTTGGTCAAAATCCCACAGTATTATTTAAAAAAATAGTGTAAAAGGGGGCGTTAGCATTTCGAAAATATTCTCTTCTCAGTCAAGAATCTGATGTCGTAGTGATGTCACGGTGACCTCATGCATGATCTCATAATGAGGTCAAAATCATGAACTCTGGTGAGCTAAATTTATAACCATGCTGAGCTGAAGCCACATGCTGTGAGGTCACACATGAGTAGGTTGTAGGCTCTGTCTGACATCATAATTATGACCATTTTATTAGCTCGCATTTATGAAATCACTATGGTCTCATGCTTATGATGTTTCTATGAGGTTATGCACATGAGTAGATTGTGAGGTCAATCTGATATCATGATTTTGACTACCATATGACCTCATGCTTTTCAGCCCAATATGACATCATTATGCTCTCTTGCTTGTGACCTCTTGCCTATGAGTATCCTATGACATCAGGATGACACCAGAACTTCATCATTTTCATGACCTCATGCTTATGAGTTAGTCTTGAGCATATTATGACCTTATGTCTTGACTGGGTTTAGATCACTATAAACTGTAATCTAAAAACTTCTGAAATTGAAAAAACCGATGGTAAGTCATTAATTCATATTAGCTGTCCATATTGCATCTCTCGGTTATGTAACACTTGATTCTTGGCAAAGAATTTCGTGGTAAGTACCTGTCATACGTTTAAGTAAATTTTCCTGTATATACTTGGTAGTTAGCTGTAAACCTCTTTGTAAGCAACACATTTCTTTGTTGTTATGCATTGTTTTTAAACTTTCAAAGCCAATTCAAGGTTGAATTAGCAAAAGGGCTTGGGCTTGATGCTATGAATAACATTGTTTTATGTAAGGGATTGTCTCTTTTGAAGTCAACTAATTATTGGCTTTTTCTTGTGATTTTCTTCAATCTTAATAAGATACATGTAGAACTTACGATAAAATAATGCAAAATACTTGCTTCTATGTCATTTCAATGGTGAGATCTTATTCCCTAATTTTGGGAGTTTTTTGACGCAAAGTTAATGATATGTATCTGAAAATTGTAACTCAATATTTTTGGGAGGAGCTCTTGGTTTAGGGTTCATTTGATTTAATGTGAAATTCTCGGTTTGCTTTATCTATTTAAATTGCATGCTGCACTTATAAAATGACTACAACAGTGCTAGCATATTTGGAAAACTTTGTCAAGCACTGTGTTTCTTTTTGAAATTTTGCACAAATAAATAGCTTGTAATCAGTTCTTGACACAGCAAAAATAGTTGTGGTAATTTACTTTGCATTGGTATGTTAATCACTAATTTTGCCTTAAAACCAGAAAACATGGCGTCAAATTAAACTAGTTTATTATGCGAGAATTCTACAACACAAAAGTATGAAGGAATGCAAAATATGTACAGTCAAGTGATAATCTGGAAATGTGAAAGCGAGAATCTGAGATTAATCTGAGAATACGAGAATAAACTCGAGCGGCCAGCTCCGCCTTATATATCAGTGCAAATGAACAATGTAGAAACTACTACGAGCATCGCTTATAGAAAATTCTCGAATCTTCTACAAGGTAAGAAGATTGTTTTACTATACTATAGAATATTCCAGATCTCCACAACAATATATATATTTATATAGGCTATTCTTCATTCTCTATAATAATAATACATATGATTTTTTTAGCATAATGTTTGCAACAGTTTTATATTAGTACATTTGTTACATGAACGAACATGATTCAATAAACCTACATTGTTTTTTGACTGAAAATCTGTCAGTAATGAATGCATGTGCACAAACAATGTGGATAGGCATTACGACATTTCATCTGTCCCGATTTTACTTGTTTTTAATGAGTTACTCAGCGGCATTTACAACTCAGCACAAAATTTTCTGTTGCAATTTTTTGAGCCACCTATGATGTTATTATCAGACCTCAAGTTTTCTGTTACTAATGTTCTGCACGTAGGTTCCCGCATTTGCTGTGGAATGGTCAAGTTCTTACAACAATGTTGGACATTTTACAGATTTTGTCTGAATCACTTGAATCAGTAAGTTGTAAACAAATTTTATCTAATCTATGCAGATGATGACTCATTAAAAATGTGCAGATGTTGGCGTTGTTAAGTTTCAACATTGCCACTAAACTATGTTCTAAAAATTATATTTTTAAAGTTGCTATTTAAACTCAAGTGCAAAAGTGCAAATATTTTTGCTAACTAATTTTCACACTTTTACATATGTAGTGGTGACATAAGAATTTAATTTTCTAAAGTAGCTATATAAAGGTTTAATTTCTATGTACCTGTAGAATCCAAATCAAGTTAGTGGAGAAATCCAGGTCGCAAATATTCCATACACACTTACTTTGATGGATACACTGGAGGCAAGAGAAGTAAGTTTTCTTGAAAGCTACCACAACTTTCACATTTCCGCTGTACTATAACAATACTTGCTGTTTTCTAAACCACTACAAAAAGAATCATAACATGAAAGAATGGAATGTTGCTCATTGCTTAAATTGTAAACTGTGTGAAGTAAGTTCTTTGTTGAGTTAAAAACACAGTATATTGTGACTAAGCTATAAGAGCAGTAGCTGTTCGCTAAAGGTAATTTTGAATATTCACATTTACAAAGAATACCCTGTTTCACATGCATCACTTGTATCGAATGCAAAATAATGAACAGCTATGAACCTTATCAAGTGAATAACGAGACGTTTTTTATTGATTATATCACGAAGTCCGAAGACAGTCGGATGAAACGTAGAGCACCTCCCAACGAGTCAATTAACAAGTCAGTTAAATTTTCCTGTTTACATGTCGTTCTTGTGCTTGTTCTTGTTCTTGTTGTTAAATAAATATTGATGCTTTGTAGAGCATTGTGAGGGATTTTTCGGCTCGTTGTCAAGGTATCGTACAAGAAGCTATGAAATGGGCACCTACAGCTACACGTTCTCACTTGCAAGAGTACCTTAGTCAAATAGAGAAGGACTGTGAGGGTTTATCTCAGCACACAGGTTTAGCTCTTGCTACAGAGAGCATTCTGAAATATGCTGGACTTAATACTAATGCCTCTCCCTATGATAAGGTACAAAGTAGTAAAGAGATACTTTTGAAAATCCTGAAGTTTGAACATTGTTTGATCTATGTACCTTTTCTAAATAGGCTATCTCTCCCTCCCTTCCCTTCCTCTCTCTCTCTCTCTCTCTCTCTCTCTCTGTCTCTGTCTCTGTCTCTGTCTCTGTCTCTGTCTCTGTCTCTGTCTCTGTCTCTGTCTCTGTCTCTGTCTCTGTCTCTGTCTCTGTCTCTGTCTCTCTCTCTCTCTCTCTCTCTCTCTCTCTCTCTCTCTCTCTCTCTCTCTCTCTCTCTCTCTCTCTCTCTCTCTCTCTCTCTCTCTCTCTCTCTCTCTCTCTCTCTCTCTCTCTCTCTCTCTCTCTCTCTCTCTCTCTCTCTCTCTCTCTCTCTCTCTCTCTCTCTCTCTCTCTCTCTCTCTCTCTGTCTCTGTCTCCGTCTCCGTCTCCGTCTCCGTCTCTGTCCCTTTTTCCCTCTCTGCCTTCCTCTCTCCCTCTCTGCCTCCCTCTTTCCCTCTCGTCATCATTGCAAAAAAGAGTGTATCTCTTTCTGTCTCTCTCTCGCATGCATTCCTGCTCACGCTCCCTTTCCTTCCCAGTCTCTCTGTCTCTGGCAGTTTGGCTGTCTCATTGTCTTACTGAAATCAAAAACTTTGACTAAATCACAAGTAATAGTTAATATTCATAAACTTTATCACATAACTTTTTCAACTAGTTTCTTAAAGAGTCGAATATTAATGAATTGGATTATTAGTTATTTCTAAGAAACAGATATTTATAAAGTGTTTCTTTTTTAATCTTAATATGGAATCATAAATTGCAGAACAATATTTGCTATAGCAAGTTTATTTTTTTAGACTGCTACTATAGCTAAGCGCCCATCATGTGTTACAAAAGATCTGTCAAGTTTTGTTTCTGGACTGAGTATTAGGAACAGATTTTCTGGCGAGGTGAGATGTTATATGTTAATAATGAAGCTGTGTAATTACAGGCAATTTACACCATAAGGTTTCACACACTATGGTATTAAGTTACCTAATTATTTGAATACCAAAGGGGTTTCTCTAGAAGTTTAATGCCTGATTTTGCTAACATGGTCTTTATGTTATTAATTGTCCTCTTAGTCCTCTTATATTTAATTAAATTTTAGCACTATCCCCTCGTCAAGGCTGCCAATATGGTACTGTATGAAAAAATACCATATCGTACAGGTCTGCAAAATCGAATCGTACCGTTATTTTGTACCAAATTGCATACTTAGTGCACGTAGGATCTACATACTAATGACATAAAAATGAATTTGAAAATGATAAATTTATCAATTCTTATTATATAAAATAATCAATTCTATAAAAATAGAACTGCTGTTTGAACTGCCATACTATTTATTCTAGTTATAAAAAACTGTGCCGTTATGTACAAGATATATATTTATTTATTTTCAGCTATCTTTTACTTAATTAATAACTTTGTGTCAGACACGATGCATTAGGCCTATTAACTAGTTTCTAATGGTTGTTTTAAACTATGTGCTCACTAGTGATAAACCTTTACTCTTAATTCAAATTTAAAGTGTCCTACATAAACATCTGCTAAGGATAACACACACTTCAACAATCTAGCAAATTTGCTTTAAGCTGAATGACTTGATTTGCAGATAACGTATTTGTTTACACAGACAATGACAGTTTCTATAGTCACTAAATGCTGTGGCAACACGAGTTATTATGTTAGGTCGGATTTGAAATTTTTTTTGGTTAAGCAAACTTTTAACTCAGGCAATGTTCAGCTATCAAATGTTTTGCAGGGATTGGCAAAGTTCTTAATTTGTTTAAAAATAATCAAAACAATAGATATCAAGTGTGGGAAGCAATCTACCCAGTTTATAAATAACAATAAACGTAAATGACAACTAAACAACTTGCCACATTTGCACCCAAAGCAAACCAGTCTAGCTGTTTTGATTGTGTGTGCTCTGTGTTGATTAGGGGAGAACAATAAGACCCCATCCATCAGCAAAACAAGTCATCACATTGAGTTGCTGTCAATGGAACAGTTACAAGAAGCTTAGGGAAAATGGTGTGGAAAAGATTCCATAAAGGTGCGGCAAAAGCACGAAAAAATACAGTAATTCTGTACCATACCATACTTTTCAGAATTTTTTTCATATCGTACCATACAGCCAGCTTTGCCACTAGTCAAGCTAGAGGCTTGTCCAATAATTTATTAACTCTACCATGTGAGTTTTGGTCTTTTGGCTATTGTCTGTATTGTGACCACCTCCTGATCCTATGACTGACAGTTTGCAGTGCCTTAAAATGTTCATATTTTTCTATTTCCTACTTGACAGAACCATTGCCAAGTAATAATAAGTATATATATCTTGCAATCTGCAAATTTTATACTTTATTTAGCACATTATTATACTGGCTTATCCTGAAAATCATGTAAGCAGCAGTGTTTAAGTGGCATTTTACACTACAAAAAGTAGGAGCAAAGTCAGTTAAATAATTGAATGATTAATAATAAGTAAATAGTGGATTTTATTAAAAAGCTATTTGCCATATCAGCAATAACTGAATGCAAGGTGTGAGGGTGATAAAAATATAGATGATAAAAAGTTTATTAAACAATAAGATACAAAATTATTTAAGAAACATTGCTTGCTAGAAAAAAGAGAAAAATGACATCACAAAATCCATCAAATAGTTTAAAAGCAAATTTGACAATAGATTATTTTACTGTTATAATTCAGAAAGAAGTTTGACATTACTATTTTGGTTTTAGTTACTACAGGCATTGCCGAACAGTTCAAATTTTAAACGTGACAGATTTGTTGTTAAGTGTTTGTGGTAGAGCAAATTTTATTTTTCTAGCCGCAGTTAAGAATTTTATCTTATGTTTAAGTATTTTTATACAGCATTCCATATTGTTCAGGTATCAGGCTTAAGAGAAGCTTTTATGAAAAGTGCTAACGAGAAGCACTTAGTTCAGCATCTATGCAGGGAGCTTGATATTTGTTGCAAACATCATGGTAAGTGTTATGTTTTAATACTGATACAGCTGTAGTGTTACAGGCTATCATTCTAAGAACTTTCATAGAGCATTCTTAATGACCTTTTCCTCTTGTTTTTGGCTCCTAAAACATACTGTAATTGCCTTATTAGAATGTATTTGGAGATAAAAATGGCACTAGTAGTGCAAACAGATACCTACGCTCTCAGCACCAGTAGAGCAAGAGACTAGGTCAAGTTGACAGTTAGGTGTTCCTTGATAGTTTGTACGAGTAAATTTTGACTCTGAATGCTGCAAAAACCCAGTAACAACGCACTTACTGATGTCTCCATAGCTTCTTACATAAGACCAAGTAATACAGTGCGGGATCCAACTGTTTCTAGATTCAAGCATTTATGCGATAACTACGATGAACGCTCAGTTTGGAAAGCTGTTAACTGGAAAGAAAGCTTAGATGCTGATATCTCCAAAAAACTGAGTGACCTTGTGTTTAAACTTCACTGCAAATCTTTGTTATGTCTTCCTCACAATGAACCCCACTGCATTGTTCAGATAAGTCTGATTGCCACTATACTCCTGTTCTGCATGACAAGTTTTTGGAATTTGAAGTGTCTACTGTTCTTAGTAGTCTATATGACTGCGCAGCTGGACTGAATAGCATCTATCCTGGGGTTTTTAAATTTGTACCACCTGCAATATATTAAACATTATGTTATTTAGTGCACTTTCCATGCTTTGATAAACTTTCATGTGTTATATGTGTTTACAAAATTTCTCTTACAAATAGAACTTCATTAAGGCTATATTATTTATAAAAAGTTGTATACGCACTCACACGCACACACACAGTAAACAGTTGTCTAAGATGCCTGTTTTTGTTTTGTGAAGATTCACTAAATAGATTAACATAAATAGACGCACGTTCCTGGAAATAGCTTTTACTTATGTAACAGAAAAAATTTCCAAACAAAACTTCAGCTTTAGCATCTGTACAAACATATTGCATTGTGACAAATTAAAATTTCTGTCTTTAAATTTCATAACAAATAAAGTGCACAAGTGGAAAGGTCACAATATATTTTTTATTTGCAGATGAGAGTGGTTTTCGTAACAGTATATTTCGAGTGTGTGCACTTCTTATAGCAACGGAGCATTTGAACCGTCAGCTTTTGCATGCCCTCTGTTATGCACCTGTAAAGTTATTTACTGAAGCAGCAATGGAATCAGCTATTGAGTGCTGGCAATGGGTCTTAGCTGCTCGTCCTAATTTTGAGCTGCAGGTTTGCATTTACTGTTAACTTGTGTCTTAAAACAAATGCAGAAATTTCTTATTTGCAATATGATATGTCTGAAGACAAATGACTCTAAAGATAACGTAATAAAATTGCTTATTTTATGTGCCTTCAGCATGTAAATATCTTTATCTGTATCAGCTAACAGCTATGTTCTAGAAGCAAAAGCTAAGTATATTGACCTAGGTAGGATGTCGCGCATTATTAATTTTCTGTTTATCTTGGCTATAAGCTGACTTCAGTATCAATCTGTTGACATCGTTAAACAAGCAAACAAACAGTACGTAGAATAGTTGGACATTCTACAGTATGCGCCGCTTAATAGACTCACGGTTAATAGACTCTTGCTTAATTGACTCAAAAACACCTGGTACGGGCCGCTTCTATTCTAATGTACGTAAAAACTGTTGGTATTTGACTCAAATAACTCCGCATAATTGACTCAATATATTTGCTTCACATACTTCAATAAGACACTTTCGTGTGACTAATAAGCTTTTATGACTTTTATATCATCTTAGTTCGCTTTTGTCCTATAAATATACACGGAAAAAATCATGTTAAGTACCGTTTTGTTTGTAAGCAGGAACGTTTGTCCTTTGCTAATATGCTAGCATAATGGTTTCCTTTGACCCGCAGGTCCACTGCAATTAACCTCGTCACCCAAGAATTCCTGGAAGCTAAGCATTTAATTACTTGCCTAGCACAGTTTGCTTTTGATTTTTTTTATTTATTTATTAAATATATCCACAATGATCATTACAGCATTGTACATAAAAGTATTTAATAACATATTTAGTATTATGTACACAAGATGCCAAGCCGCAAATGACCCGTGGGGTACTCAAGAAGTAATTACTTGTTTAGAGCACCCCAAAAGAATGTGGACTGAGTGTAATAGAAAAGAGCAGTAAAGGAGTAGAAAGAAAGGTTAATAGAGAATAGAAAGAAGGAGAAAGATGTGATGGTATCTGTATGAAGTAACGTGAACTATAGAAATGTAAAAATTGACATAGCCAGCAACGCAATGGATTCCGACAGGGACAGCAGCGTAATTAATCAAATTGATTTATTCTGTATAATTAGAAAAGATTTCACTTTTAAGATTGCTTTTGAAGCTATTTATAGATTAAGAATTTTTTATGTATTCGTTGATGTTATTCCAAAGTCTAGGGCCAGTGTTAGTGATGAAGTGCCTTGCCGCATCAGCCCTGCAGTACGAAATTCGTTAAATCTTGTTGAGTAATGACTTACGTTAATAGATAATGGGTTTAAAAAGAAAGCGCGGTGAAGTTTATGTTTAGTTTTGTAGATGTAAACAGCGGTATTCAGGTTTATTAACTCATTTAGCACTAGGATAGAATAATTCTTAAAAAGATTAAGACCTACGTGTTCACGCTTGTTCAAATTAGCTGTCAGTCTTATAAATTTACGTTGTAGAGAGTTTAGTTTAACTAGAGTTGAAGGGTAGGTGTGCCCCCAAAGTATATTACAGTAGGTCAAGTATGGCACTACTAGACAATTATAAAGTGCGATTGGGTGTTCTTTAGTGAAACAATATTTAACTTGACTGATTAACCCGATGTTTTTAGCAATTTTAGAATGAATCATATTTAAGTGTGGTTTCCAATTTAGGTGTTCATTTAACATAACACCTAAGAACTTCATTTCGCTTACTTGTTCTACAGCATTACCATCAATTTTTATAATACTGTTCATATTTATAGGTTTGTTATGAGCTTTGAATAAAATGTATTTAGTTTTAGCTGAATTTAATGCTAATTTACTGATTTTAAACCAGGCTGTAATTTTACTGAGTTCACTATTAATAATGTTAGTGTCAAGTAACTTGCTGTTGATCTTAAAAAAAAATACCTGTGTCATCAGCAAATTGGAAGACCTTTCCATTGTCAGTAATTCAGTTTTGTAAGTCATTAATGTTTATTAAAAACAACAGAGGTCCCAAAATAGATTTCTGGGGTACTCCGTGTGTGACTATTGCTTCATTGGAAAGAACATTGTTACATATGACTGCTTGAGTTCGGTCCTTGAGGTAATTAGCAAACCATGAAATGTATGCGACCCCTCTAATGCCATAGTGGAATAACTTATCTAACAGAATAGCATGATTAACTGTATCAAAGGCTTTAGAGAGATCGCAGAAAATGCCAATGGCAACAGCGTTTTGTTCTAATGAATTAATTACATTGTTTATTATATTTATTAGGGCTAGCTGTGTAGAACTACCCTTTCTAAAGCCATACTGATGATAATAAAGTACATTATGTATAGTCAAGTAGTCTAATAATCTTTTATGGACTATTTTTTCTAATATTTTAGAGAAAAAAGGTAATAATGATATAGGTCTATAGTTATTAATATCTAAGGAGTCTTTAGCATTAAACACAGGAAAAATTACTGATTTTTTAAGTTGATAATGAGCAATTGGTTATATACATTAAAGGAGCAGCTAAGTTATCAATTAAGTCAATTATGAGTTTGCGAAGGTTTGGATTTGGTCAGCTTTTGCACTTAGCCAGGAGTCCTGCATGGCTCTGAGCTTCTTTTGGACTTTTCTTTTGGCATTGGTGAAGGCAGTTCTCTTTAATGGACACTTGGGGTTGTTTATAAAAGCTCTGTGACATTGGTGCTTTTCATTTAGTAGGGTCTGGATGTGATCGTTGTTTTCTTCAAACCAGTCTTGGTGTTTTCTGGTGCATGGTCCAATGGTTTCTATTGCAGAGGAGTAAATGGCATCACTAAGGGCTTTCCATTGAGTTCCAGGGTCTAGATAACTATTATCCAATGCCTCTAATCTACCGTCCATGTCATTCATGAGTGATTGCCTGATGTTTTCCATTTTCAGCTTGGAGATATTCAGCCGCTTGGGTGCCCGTTTTCCCTGCGGTCTTCTTGAGGGGTGGATTCTGATGTTTAGTTTGTACAGTATAAGCCGGTGGTCTGTCCAACATTCTGCACCGCACATTGCCTTTGTTACTCGGACATCTTGTTTGTCTCTCTGCCTGACGATAAGATAATCTAGTAGATGCCACTTCTGTGATCGTGGATGTTTCCATGATGTTCTGTTTCGGTGGGAAAGACGCAATACAGAGTTGGTGATGAGCAACTCATGGGATGCATAAGTTTCCAGGAGCAGAAGTCCATTGTTGCAGTTACCGGTGCCGTTCTTTCATAAGATGCCTTTCCATGTGTCATGGTCTTTTCCAACTCTGGCATTGAAATCACCTAGTATGAGTAGTTTATCTGCTCGTGGGACTGCTGAGATGGCTTCATTTAGGTGGCCTCTGGGTTTGTCATTGTGGGTGCATATGCACTTATGATGGTGGCGTGTCTCTTTTTTGACAGTGGCAGTCGTAGTGTCATTAGTCTTTCGTTGATGCCTTTTGGTGGAGATTGCAATGTTTTTAGCAAAGATGTTTTGATGGCAAAACCCACGCCTGCCTCTAGTTTTTTGCCAATCCAGAAGAAGGTGTAGCCTATTTTGTTTTCTGGCAGTTGTCCCTCTTTGGCAAAGCGAGTTTCGCTGAGTGCAGCTATGTCGACATTATACCTAGCCAGCTCGCTAGGTATGAATGCTGTTCTTCTGGCTGGTCTGTCAGCTCCAATCTTTTCTTGCAGAGTGCGCATATTCCATGCGCCAAGTGTTAGCGGTTTTCTCCGCTCGTTTCTTTCCTTTCGTTGTTTCTTACCGCTAGGTTGGGATCCCCGCCAGCCGCGTCGTGCTAGCCAGGGTGAGGTGAAGCAGGCAGTGTTTGGGGCACCTTTTCTAGCCCTTTCCCCATGCTAAGGGAGAAGCAGTGCAATCCTGAAGAGGGCTGCTTCGTCGCTCAGGTGGCTGCCGAATTCCAACGCTGCTTCGGTGGAAAGCGAGCCTATGGCCTGAGCCGCCGTCAGCCTCACTCTCTCGTCCACGCCCTTCTTTACCCAGTGGCATGACATAGTCGAGATGACTGGAGATGGGTCCAGATGCAGTAGATGACCATCAGCATCTCCAGTGCCTTGCTGTGCCCTGTTTGCACTCCACAGCACTTCGCTGTGACTGCCTTCTTGCCCATTGAACCAGACACGTTTCTTCCGCGCTTTCCGCCAGCCTCAGTCTTCGTGTATTTGGGATAGGCATATCCCACCCTCAGGCAGAGCCCTTGAATTCACTCACGTGGTTTGGCCGGTCATTCAAAACCGTTGCCCGAGGTGTGGCCACTGCCATACACAAGCAGTATCCGTGGAACCATACGTGAGCTAGATACAGGAGTGGGAATCAAGTAGGATCCAGGCCATCCCAATAGGGAGTGACTGCCTTTCACCGTGAGGTACCATCCCTCCTCTCGTACCCTACACCCTTTTGCAGTGCATAAGTAAGCTGGTGACTCATACTTCTATACCAGTAATACTACACCCAACAGTTAATAAGTTCAGTTGGTTAATTGGGTCAAAACACTTCGGTCCCAAAGTGTGTCTATTAAGCGGTGCTGCTGATATTAACTATCAGTATATTTATGTTGTAGACTTGATAAGTTTCAGTTTAGGGATTAATTCGATATAATATAGTCAATATAGAGCTTACAAGCAGATGTTTTCTATGCAATAAATCAACTTTTACATCAAGCTTGACTCTTATTATGAGCTTTTACAGTATAAAATGTTGCAGCAAATAAAAATGTTATATTTATTATACTAGAAATTTAGCATAAAGCTTATTTCATTTGATTTTTATCTCTCCGTTGATCACCATTGCAAATTTTAACAAACGCCATTTTTTCATTGCATTACAAGACAAATGACATAAACTGAGCGCTGACGATAGTGTATTTCTTTACGCATAGGTACATAGGTATATAGGTACAGAATGTAACCATTGGTTGGCCTTTATGGTTTTAACCCTGGCTTACTGACTCCATAAGTAGGTACATGTCCTTACATAAAAATATGTGATCACTGTTGTATATTTTATGGCTTCTTTAAATGCTATTACTTTCAAGTGGAGTTATACGGTCAAAACACTGTTTCACTGTAAGCTGCTGGCTGCTCTACTGACATTCACTTTGTTGGACATCGCGAGTTCTTATAGTAATTGCATAAACCTCTGGATGGTTGTACCTCAAATTCGAAAATAAATTTGTTGTTGAACTGCATACTGTACTGATTTCTTTCTGACTGCAGGTGGTTGTGCTGGTAAAAATCTGTCCTAGTACCTTCCAAATGCAGCTTTGAGCACTCAACTTTTTAACAATAATTGAATTAAAATTCTGGTTCATTTTTGCAAGATAGTGTGACTCAAAATTCATCTATGCCTGTAAACATTGAATTAACATTGGGGCTTTTTTGATTGAGTCACACAATACGCATAGCTTTTTTGTGCCTATTATGATAGGAGGGTTGGATGCTTCAAGAGCAGTTGTTAGGTGATCACCTTTTAATTATAATCAATTCTCTAGTACATTTGTGAAATTTTAAAATTCATTGTCAACCTGAATAAATGATATGGAAAGCTTTGTAAACCTTAGCCTGCAACTTACTCATAACTGGCTGGGTAAGTAGCAACTCCTCTCCCAAAATGCAGTAAGCACTACTGTACCTCACTACTGCATGTGCTGTCTAAACAATCATTTAGTGTCTAGACACAAATTTAAGTGCCACACAGATAAAACAATTATCTTGATTGAGCTGGATAGTAGCGCTGGAATAAAAATTGCATCTTAGGCTTGAGGTATGGGCCATATGGGTGAAGTAATAATTTTACGTTTTTAGGTTTATTGCTATGACTTGCGACAACTTGAAACTTTAAGCTTGTACACAAGTTTAGACTTCATAGCCTGTGTAGTAATAGTTTATTTCAAAATTATACTTGAACCTAACAAACTTGTGAAAATTTATCATATAACATAAAAATTTAGTATCAACATTGAAGAATAGTAATTGGGCTTATAATACTTAAGAATGTGTCTGCGAGAGCACCATGCAGAGGGTGGCACATGAGGGGTGACGAATTTATATCATTTTTTTCTATCATGAAGGGCGACCCCCTAAAACCATGTAACCAAGATATCAAATCGATCGAGCTACTATTAGCAGAGAAATGACCACATCAAGAAATTGACCTCAGAGGCAAAAAAATCGCTATTTTGGAGGGTTATTTTAACTTTTTCTCCTGTATAAACTATTATAGATGGGTCGATGTAAGTTGGCTGGTACATAGACACAGACATTGTCTTCTGATATCCTAACTTTTTCTGACATATTATTAATAGTATCAGAGAACGGGATTTTTCAAATTCGGCTCTTTGTTAAGAGTCCAGGGAGAGGTTAAGTTGTAAGGCTCATAACTCGCCCACTGCGGGGCTACAGAACTTCTGGTTTTCAATTATGTGTTAGCCATCATCCTCACTAATAGTATAAAAAAGAAAATTCGCTGGAGCCTGTTTCAGTATTTAGTACTGGCACTTTAAAATTTCACAAAAATCAGCAAAATTCGCCTTTTTTGTAGTTTTTCAATATTTTTTCTATCTATGTGCTGGATTATAAGTGACAAATCTGTATTCTAAATTTCATGAAAACGCACGAGTTGACATAATATCATGAATGATATTATATAGAGGGGGCACTGTTAGAAAAAACTGCCATATCAACACACTCTTTTACTTTCCATAGTAATTCCGTCCATGTGTAAAAAGCAGACATACTTGGCTCAGGTCGTTATATGACAGTAGATATTTAGCCACGTTTAACCTGCATTTTCTGTGACTAGTGCTCTGCATTCCTAGTAGCAATAGATTCCTTTGCCATGGAAATTACTAGAAATTTGCGAATTTCATCTTAAATTGGTTTAGTTATGTCGGAATTTTCATATGACTACAAATATGAATAATTGCCTTTTCTGATGGATTTCTGGACAGGACATCATGCATGCCCCTAGTACCGAGTCCGACCCTGATTCAGGGCATTCTCTACACACTGAATCACTAGTGGATACCAGGAAAGACTAAACAATAAGCCCTCTAATAGAAAAGAAGTACCGATTGTTAAGATTGAGAGTCATTGCTAGCGAAAGAATCTGACAACACTTGGTATATATATATATATATATATATATATATATATATATAATAGAAATCCGTTCATTTTTTATACTTTTTATATGAATAAGCTTCATGGCTATACATAGACCATAATATCTAAATAATAGAGAAAGAATTATCGATGCAGGTAGATTAGCACTAGAAGATAGATACGGAAATATAGACAAATATATCATGGGGAAAGTGATAAAGTGAAAATCTTACAGTCTAAACATGAGACAATATAAGCGTATGGGTCGCTTCTAGGGGGATGGCGGTGATATTTAGCACAGAAAATTTTTCTTCGCCCAAAATTTATTTGTGGCACAAAATCGATACTTCTGACAAAAAATATTAATAGTGTGATTGAATGATTGCGCCAATGGCACAAAAATTTTTGATGTTTTACAGTCTAAAAATCACCGGACAAATGATATCAAGTCTGTCCCATATTTTTTGGGCTTTCGCTCAGATTTAGGGCAATTTTCTTTGTGTCCTGGCTTGTACGCATATGTAAGACAATGAGTAATAACTAGGTAATAACCTGTACATAACATTTACAAAGCATAGAAAATAAACAGTACATAAAACATTTTCCAGTCCTTGCAAGAAGCAATTTCCATTTCGTAGATATTTCATTTTTTTAAGATTGGAAGCGCTCTAAATGCGGTCCAGTGTCTTTAGTACAGGCTAATAGATTCACAATATTCGTTTCGTGCGGATAACTAGTCACAATGCCGCATTTAACGCTGGTAAACAGCCCAGAAAACGAACATTTTAGTTCAGCAGTGGCCGCCATCTTGAATGCTGGAGTCCAATCCTGTCGGTAGTTTAACCAATGTGCTGGCCAGGCCCCTAGTTGCCGAAGATGAATATTTATGATGTTTTGAAGTATTTTGACAAGATTTGACAACTCATGTTTACCTACACGAAGCTTTTTGATGAACGTTCTTACTATATTTTCACCCTGATATATGCCTCTTTCAGGGGTCTTTTACAATAGGGTGGAAATTCGCTCCATCAAAATTGTCACTGCAGCATAGTGGGATGGGATGCTCTATTCACATACATATAGATATTTTTGTCCCTGCCCCCACAGTGGGTGAGATATAAGACTTTGAAATGACTGAGTATTTGCATCTTGCACGTAATGTGAGCTTAAAGACCCCCAGTAGAGCCGAAAGAGGGGGGTTTGGGACAAAAGTCGAAAAGTCATTTTGGAGAAGATAACAAGATCCAATACTGTGCAGAGTCATATCTATTCAAACTCAGTAGTTGCTGCATGGCTAATCCTTCAAATATGAGTAAAAAAATAGAGAAAAATAGGTATTTTTTCATGAAAATCGGCCTATGCCGTACCTCTGCTACTATGAGGAGTTGGGCCAAGCGGATTCACATAGTGAATACTAGTGACTAGTGGACCTCATACCCGAATTTTGGTCCGAATCGGTTACCTAGCCTTGTGCTGGAATTTTTCGATTTTGCATGGTCTTCTCGCGGACGCGCTCATAAAAGATTCTGTCTGCTGTGAATGTGCCAAGCTTTGCCATAAGAATCGGTGATTAGAGAAGCTTTGCGTGTAGATTACATCATTCTCTCGCACTCACGCCAAATCCGTAAAACATGCCGGTACGGAAATGTACACATTTGAAATTGGAAACAAAAATTTTAAGTTTTTTTACATTTCTTTTACTGAAAGTACCTATATATTCTTTGTGTTTTATCAACAGTATGTTAAAAATCTTCAATGTCTGTGATCTTAACATGTCTCCAATGGCTTATTTTTATTTTGATTACTTTGGAAGCAACATCTCATCCAGTTTGCTCTCTCTATTTTATTTATAGCTGCAGTGATCTTACATACTTTTAAGCGGGACTAATACATTTGGGACGGCACCATAAATTTTTAAAGCAGCAGAGCTATGGTGCTTTGTAACTATGTAGTAGCATATTATGCTTTAGCCAATTAATACTAAAATCTGGCAGTTTACATGGATAAATGCTTTGGTATATTCAGTTTTTGGGAGAGATGTCTAGTGCTTGGCAGATGACAATTGATCTGCGGATAGGAATGTTTTCTGTAGACAAAGAGGAGCCGAGCCCTTTAGCTGCACATGAAGGAGTCACATTGAAGCCGGATCCTCCGTATGTGGCTCCACACAATTTATGGACTAAAGTGAGTACAATTTTCTGCTGCTGCTGGAGCTACTACAGAGTAAACAATCAAACTGTACTATAAATGTTTATTTAGCAACAATTCCTATCTTGAGATCTTTAGGCAGAAAAATTCTGGTAATCGCGGTCAGAACTCTTTTCTGACCTTTTCCTAGTTTTTACTGAAAAAGATTTTGGCTGCTTTTGAAGTAAAATGAAATGAAATTATATGTCTGTTAGCCTCATATTTTCATGTCACACTTTTGTTTGGCCTGTGTATGTTTGACTTGTGTATGCACTGTAGATATTTTCTAACATCTGCAAATATTAACTATTGTCTTGAAAATTTTAATGAAAACATTTAATTTAGAAAAATTTTGGTATGCTTATATTTGTAACTGCATTGGAACTAATAAGTTTTCTTGCAGTTTCTTGAAGAAAGGATCAGCATTGCAAAGTACTGCAGTTCAGATCAAGTTCACATTTTCACCATGTTATTAAATCGTTCTTTATCAATGAGTGTAGGCTCTGGCTATAACCTGAAGTGTAGACATATTGCAGCAATTGCACCAAGATTCAGGTATAAACATATTGCTACACAAATTCACATATTTACAGATAAATAACCGATAAATGATTAAATTTTTAGTGTGTTTGATGATCAAGTGTTTGTTCAAGAAATCTTAAAAAAATTAGAAATTCGTTGGCAGTGATCACAAAATGTATTGTTATAAGATGAGAAAAATTGACCATTTTCCTCCATACCCCATGCTGTGATGCTACCAACAGTTTCAGCAAGTAATTGGTTAACAGGATTTGCTTGTTGTTTTATTATGTGAATTTCAGCTTCTTGCAATGCCATTAACTTCACATTCTCTAAACCAAATATATGACTGTACATTACTTCCTTACTCACTTAACTACCATGCATTCAAGATATTTGTTGGTTCTGCAAGCTGGAATTATAGGTTTTTGACATCATGGCCCTTCTTTCCCAATGATGCTATTGTGAAGTGCAGCATAGTACTTATAATGTAACATTAATACAACATTTTGCATTAACAGTGAGCTAATAGATATAAAATAAGTTGTGTCTACACTTTTTTAAGCTCAGCAAAAAATCAAAAGTGCACAGCTAAAATTCAAAAGTTTGCATTTAAAAATCCACACCTAATCCACAGCAAAGTACACAACAAATACAAATTATTTTATTTACTAATTTTTTTTCCAGTACCCAACACTTTCAACCAAGTAAGAGTGCTACGTTCATCAGCTGCAACTTTTTTGCTTTAAAATCAAAGATCAACATGGTCAGCTGTTCACCTAATGGAAAAAATGCTAGTGCAGTACAGCCTAAAATTCACCTTTTTTTATTTAGCACATGTTGAACAGTCTATTCAAATAACCTCATTCTGTAAAAATAACAAAAGTCCTCCTAGAGCCCAGCTATAATAATTAACTGAGGCTAAAATCCATTTTATGAGTAGTGCTTTAGCACTTTAAGTGTATTTTCATGCCATGTGAAGATGAATGGTTGCAGATTAAAGCTTGTTGTAATATAATAATTTTATTTTAGGCTACTTTGCAGTGGGTTGTCCCTTCTGCAAGCTGATATTTTGCCGAATGGAATTTGCAAGAATGCTCTAAGAGAAAGAATATATTCTGCGACATATGATTACTTTTGGTGAGTTTAATGTTCATTAAAAGTACTTTTCAATACTAAAAGTTCCACAAACCAGCAGTAGAGACATAGGCTTTGAACAATATCAGCTACAGTATGAAACTTTTCTTCATTTCTTAAAACATATAATTTTGGAATCTCATGTTTCCTTTCCAAGCAATCATTTTATAACAGCGAGTCTAATTTGAAATACGTATTAAGTTTAACTGTTTTGATTAGGCACTTTGACTATAGATGATTTCGTAGAAGCTAAAACATTTTAGGAGCCAAAAGTATTATAATTTGAATCCACTGTGTACATTAACTTTGTGGTTTCAAAATGTCATGTAGTGTTCACTTTATTCTCTTGTTTAAATCAGCTGTCTGGCTTTAGCAGCACAAGTACCAAAATATTTTTGCAAGAGACACTATCAGTTCTACCTTCTTGTCCATCTACCTACCTATCTACTTACCCAGCCACCTGCTTATATACCACCTTCCTACCCAGCTGACTGACTGGTGGATTAACTAACTTACTAATTACCCATAGGTAATTAATTAATAATTATATAGTTATTACATAAATGCATAGTTGTGACAATTAATTATAGCCCTTTGCAGATTGACATAGTTGAAATTGGCATATGTACTGCACGCTGCTTGGTTGATTAGGTTAGGTGGTAGATATACAAGTAGATAGGTAGGCAAGTAAACAAATCGGAAAGTAGGCAGATATTGATCCTGTGAATATCTTCTGTAACACTTGTAGGTAGGTAGGTAGTGAACTGCAACACTGTTCATTTTTACACAGCCTAAGTGTCACTGCCCAAATGTGTACTGCCTAAGTGTTTGCTGCCCAAGCATCTGCCCTCAAATTTTGAACTGCCCAAATGTTCATTGCCCAACTTTCCACTGCCCAATTGTTCACTGCCAAAGTGTCCACTGCCCAACTGTTCACTGCCAAAGTGTCCTGTATTCAAATGTCTACTGCTCAGGTGGACCTAGAGCCAGTGCCTTGGTTATTTGATGGTTCTATAGCTTTTTACTATAATAAATCATAATACAAAGAGGTTACGACTACCATAAAGAAGATGCACTACCAAAATTTAGTGCAGCTGTGAAAAATTTAATAAACACCAGCTGAAATTTGCAAACATTTTTGTGTGTGCGTGCGTGCGTGCGTGCGTGCGTGCGTGTGTGTGCACGTGCATGTGCGCATGATTACCTTTGAAGCCAGAATCTGGGAATAAATTAAAAAAAAATTATATTTGTAGCATTCCTCCCATGTGTCCAACTCAGGGGCCAGGAGAACTTAGGGAAGCCATTCTTGTCATGTTCAGATTTTGGCAGTCCATGCATTCAGATAAAAAGTATCTCAGAGCTAACTATGTGAAAAGCATGAACTTTGCACGTGAGTTTTTAAATATACATTTGCATGACAATAGCTTTTGAATAATAATGTTTTGTTAATTTATAATTTTTTATGATAAAAGCATCCAAGACGTATTTAACTTATATGCATACGTAGTATCATTGCAAAGTCTGTGTACAATTTGTCCAAACTTTTCATGTCTGTGTATTACAGTTTATCTTATGTTCTTTTATATACTGATATAACTTTCCCCATATTTTGCCATGACCTGTACTTCATCTGTAATATTAGAATGTTTATGTAACATGATGTTTACACAGAGGAAGGCTTTTCTCCACAGACAGCGCAAAACACTCTTCAAGTAATGTCGCAAGATCTTCGATCAAGTCAAGAGAGACAGCTTGGTTCCGGTTGGATGAACATCCCGCTGGCAGCTAGTGACAAATCTTCTTATTCTAAACGATCATCAGGTCATCAATGTTGCATCTTTTTATCAGCAGTTCTTCATTTCACCTTTGCAGTTGCTTAGTTTACTGTTCCTTCCATTATAATCCTCAGTTGCTTTTCCAGAACACCTTTTCTTATCTCTATTCTCGGCCTTTATTATACAAACACCTTGTCACCTCTTCAGTGAATGCCTTCTTCTCCTTAGTTTTTATTACAATTTGTACATTGTACTTATTTTCTAAGGTATTTACTATAGACGGTTTGTTATACAGTAGATGCCATTTACTAGACTCACAGTTAATAGAATCAATTAACTCAAAAACACCTGGTATGGGCCACTCCTATTCAAATGTATATAAATACTGTCGGTAATGGCTCGAATAACTCCGCACAATTGACTCAAAATTTCTGCTTCACATGCTTCAATAAAACACTTTTGTGTGACAAATAAACTTTTATGAGTTTTATGTTATTTTAGTTAACTTTAGTGCTCTCATATAGTGCAGAAACAATCATGTTAAGCACTGTTTTATTTGTAAGCAGGAATGTTTATCATATGCTAATATGCTAGCCTAGCGGTTTTGCTTTGACTCACGCGTCCAGTGCAGTTAACCTCGTTACCCAAGAATTTCTGGAAGCAAAACTTCACTCGTTGCTTTTCACAGAACGTTTAATCAGTCAGCTATTGCTGTTATACCAGCGATGCAGGTACAGTATAATAAAATGTTTCAAAGTTGCGTGTAGATTACTGTGCAAATTCGAATGCTTAGATGATAGCTGTGTTGTTTAACGTATGGATAGTGCAATCGGATGCTTAAAGTGAAACATCATTTTACTGGTAGACAATTGCATTATCCATGTAGTCAATGCATCACACTTTTTACTAGCAAACACCACATCGTTCATTCAGCCGTGTGATCAAGACATTATATTCAAATGCTAGTGGCTTACTGCAGAAAAGAAATGCGGATGAGAGTTTTAGAAGTGATGGATTCCGATGACGTAGCTTCCCATTTAAGTAAGTCACCTGGCTAAAAAAACAGCCTTTTCAGTGCACTGCATTTTTGGTTGTCCTGGAGCAATGTCACTGAACACACGATTCAAAACTGCTTCACTCATGCTAGTTTTACTCATGTGAATAAAACGGACAATAAAATTCCTACGTTGCAAGAGAGAGGCCTAACAGTACATGACCAACAACGAATCTAAAATCTGGGTTGAAATTGATTTACCTATACAGGTCACCTCGTAATTAGCCAATGATGAAATCATCATGAGTGGGAGCTTAAAAGAATCTACAGATGAACCCACTTGTGAGGAAACACGGGCACCACCAACTGCAGTTCAAGCACGTCAAGCACTATTTTATGAGAATTAGAAAAATTGACTTTTTGAATTTCTTTTTTATTAATTCATTTGATAAATTAATGTTTTAAATAACTGCATGGGAATTTAGGCATTACTTCTTTTCTAAAATTCATTAAAAACCTTTGTAGTGCATACTAAGCTGATGATTTGTACTTCTATACTAGTTATACTACATCTGTCGGTTATTGGATTCAGTCAGTTAATTGGGCCAAAACACTTCCATCTCTAAGTGAGTCTATTAAGCGGCACCTACTGTATAATCTTTTAGAGAGCATGAACACATAGTGATGTTAATAGCTTATAATGAACTTTTAAAAGATTTGGAAACAAAATTTGGAAGATATTTCCAAAATGTTATTGTTTTTTATTAAATTTTTATTTCAAAATCCATTGATGGTTTATCATTTGAGTGTGGGTGAGCAGGAATAATGGGAGGATAAGGAACATCCAAAAATGTGCATTTTTGAAATGTTTTTTTTTAACGAAACTTATACTTCTTAATTTGAAAGAGTCATAATGACGTAATGTAGTAGCTATTATAGTTGGATAACTCGTAAACAGTGGCCTGCTTGGATTTCATGGGACGGCATTTTCCTGGACCCACCTCACGATTTTTTCTAAATTTTGACTAAGCCATGTAAAAAAAATGTCCCAGCACCAGAATGCACTTCGGGCAAGTCTTGAGGGGGGATTTATAGCTCTTCAGAAAGAGAAGTGCCTGAGGTACATCATATCTCTTTTACAAACTCATTCACCATGAGAAACGGCTGCAAAAAGAATTTTGGAAGATTCTCGCCTGGAAGCTACAAAGATGAATTGTGTTGATCCGATGTCATCCCATTGTACGCTGCCTGTAACTTTGTTTAAGCCTTTGTATTAATATGGTAATACCTAACATCCTTTTAAATTGCAAGGATAGCAAACAAGTTAGGCTATGTAGAATGTTTGCGCTTTGTTGATTATAAGTGTATTTATGAGCAAAAACTTTTGCATTAGTTTTTTCTTGTGTTAGTTTCTTTTTATTATTATCTTCTAGTTCAATTAAATGACTTCACATTTTCACCTGCAACTGTGTAAATATGTGTAGGTAGGATGAAAGCATGCGGAATCAGCATGGACACCTTTGTTAAGGAGTATGTAAAGCGGCGTAATCTAATTTTAGCTTTAGTGGTGAGTATTTCTTCACAGCATGTCTTGTTACTTTACATGCTTAAGATGTGACATGATATTCAGCTTAATTTGTCTGGGGCTCAAATGGTTGAACAATCTTTTTGTAGATTTCTCAAGCAAAATATATTAACCCTCCTGTTCCTTTTGCCTCGTCTTAGAATCCAATAACTGGTTTTTGGATAACTAGGGACTAGTATGTTCCTTTACTTAGGTGTCAGTTTGCATAAAGTGACATTTTTGTATTTTTGAAATAATTTTAACAAAATAAAAAATCACCTACTTTACTCAATGTTTGGGTGTTTTCAAATCAGTGTTGAACAGTGTGAGTTAATGAGTAATAATAATGTCTCACTGAAACTGATCAATGTATGCATTTCATATTTTTAAATTTTGTCATCTAGGCAGTTGAGATACAGCGTATTGCAACATGGCACAATCCTTTACGTTCCCTGGAGCTAAACATTCCAGGTCAGGACACAATCCAGGCTTGGTTGAGTCAACCTGTAAATGAACGACAATGGCGGGATAGTGCACGTTTGGCATGGGATATTTCACCTGTCCTGGCAGTTCACTTGCCTACTAGGTAAAAGTGATTACATGTTTAGACATGAATAATGAACTTTCTATTTCGATAGACTTGTATCTAATAATAATAGAGCAAAAGGTACATATGAACTTATGTCCATTCTGTAAAAAGACAGAGCATCACAATTTAAGTTTATTGTGTCTATAGTAGTAACAAGTATAGAATTTAAATATCACTTGAAAAACATCGAAAGCACCATATCGCAGCGGTTGTAATTTCTATGTAATTGTTTGTGTAATGTGTGTACTTAATCATATAACACAATCGATCAACAATCTGGTATCCTTCTTTGGCTATTTAAAAAATTGTTTAATCTGCGCGTACCATATTCACTATAAATCACTTTATGGCTATTTGTCACCAATGTGTCAATGTCGAAAAGTAAAGCAAAGTAATAATAAAAATTATAATAACAATAACAAATATAAAACTCACCTGTCTATTATTTTTAATGATAAGAAACGTGTTCGTTAGTAGGCTAACGCATGTGTTCAGAATCTTCAAGTTTGAGCTTTTTGTTTGGTGAACCTATTGTATTCTAATGAGAGCTTATTTAACCATCGCTATGATTGTCTGTTAGTGTTTATTGCACCTTTTGTATTATTTTTCAACTTCCTCTTCAAAATGAAGGAATAAAAATCCATAATTCCGTGTCACTTATTAATTGTGAAAAGCAAACTCATATATATCATTTTTTATTTGCACATCAATTCTAGAATTACATTTCACACATACATAAAAATAAAAAATATTAAGAATAAAAATATGTACAGTCAAAAAATGAAAAAGAAAACATCTAGAGAAGACGCCTGTATAATTCACATACTAATTAACACATATTTCATTAATAATGCAGTCAACACCATGTGACTCAAACACATCACAGTGTTTAATATATGTTCACGCAAATCGATCATTTCTTTTAAGATACTAACTTAACTTTTAATATCAATAGGATAGTATTTTAAATCAGTACAAAGAGATGCCAAATTGTGAATCGCAAATATTACTTTTTAGTATAATGTTTTTGTAACGTTGTTAAAAAGACAAGAACATGTTAAATTTAGCAGTGTGAGCCACATAACTAATCTTTGTACATGATGATTTAAAACACAGTTGCAAATTTGTTCAATCTTAGCTTAAAGCTTATTTCTAAAGGTAAGCAATCAAAAAGAAAACAGCGATGTTACAATTTGTTTTAGGAGATAACTGCAATATTATTCGAAGAGCATTTTCTCCTTGTAGCACATTATTTGCTATCACAATGACTAGACAGGTTCCATAAGGGTGTGCCATAAAAACTACCACAATATTGTTTAAACAATTTACATTTTAAGTCAGTATAAATCTGGATAGAAATCAGCTTTAAAGATTTCAAAACTTTTCCAGAATTTGGCTGTAGCATGAGAAACAATTCTGTCATCATTCTTTGTATTCAAATTATGACCTAAATGTTGCAAGCACCGATAATATTTGACGATAGAAAAACACTGTTTACAAAAATTTGAGGTTTCACAGCAACACGTGTTGCCAGAAGATCTCATTTCTTTCACCGTTAAATACAACATCATGCTCACTATCAAATTTTTCACATATTTCAACCATTAGCTATAACCCTTTCAAAGGAGAGGCTAAGATAGTGAGATCATCAGCATATCCCAGATAATCTGTATAAAGAGTTTCAATGTGGCAGCTTACGTCATTTTTTTAACTTTGTCAAATAAACCATCAATATACAATGCAAATAAGACAGGCAACGGGACACTACCTTGCTTCTTGTCATTTTTTATGCAAAAATTTGACCTGTAACGCTTGATTGGTGTGTATATATATATAATACCAACTGTAGCACAAGTGGGGCGGGCATGCCTTTGTCAATGAGTTTTGTAAACAACTTACAATAATTTTCTCAATCGAGTCCTTTGATTGCATCTAGTAATAGAGTGTAAACATTACTTCTGTTAGAGTTATAATAATTTATGGTTTCAAAATAACAAATGCACAATTAGCCATGAATAGTATAGTATCTTTTTTAATATTAGTTATTGAGGTATGTTTGTGAGGACTTTTCTGGTTTGCTCATAATTTCAGATTCAAAAATTCCGAGGCTTTATTGAAAGAGGTCACTCGCCTTGTACGACTGAACCCTTTAGCGGTCTCTCACATCGCATCAGCTGTCAAATACCTTGTAACAGTTCACAGTCTTGTAGCAGAAGCTCCTGAAGTAGGTTGTTTACTTGATATATATTATTATGTACTTTGCGATTTGAACTACAGTGCTGTTCAAGCACTTGCAACTACTTGTGTCAGTTCAAAAAAATAGTTGTATATATGTGTGCTTGCAAACGAAAATGGTCCACAAGTTAGAAGCTGTCATTTTGCCTGCGGTTTTTTCTGTTGCCAAGCTCAGATCTTTGTTTGGAAGAGCCATCTACAGTATTTAAACGTAACTTCAATGTGTTCTTTCGAAGTCCATGGCAACCACTAGTTCATACAGTTGCTAAGTGTTTTGGTAGAAGCGCAGCAAAAACAATGGAAACTGTAACAGCAATTTTCTCAAAATTATGTTTTTCAGTTTGCAGCCTGCACCTCACTCTAATGTGGATTATCTCAGCTTAGCAATAATATAAAGTGACGAACTTGGTGTCAAAATGATCCTCATAAAATAGATATTCAAGATATCTGAATAATTAGAAAGGCTTACATGATTACTTTTGGATGTTTTTGCTGTGCAGGCATACATATGTATATATTTAATAACATATGGCATTCAGTATTTCTGTGTTCTTGTATTGCTCATAATTTTTATGAAATATAAAAAGTGTGCTTAATTTTTTGTTAAAAACCTAATAGGCAGATATGAGGGACTTTAAAATGTAAATACCGTAAAATCATTTTTATGTTATTAAGTCTCCATAATAAACGTTGAGATTTCGTTTAGTTCAGACAAGATACAAAGAGAGAAATCTCATGCTTCTTAAAATATCCACAGCCAGAGATACATTAGAAATTTGATCCTCAGTTTGTTTACATGCCTTTTGAAATATTTGTGACTGGACAAGCTTCAGCTTAGATACCATCAGGGCGTAATTTATAATGTATTTCAACACATGTATTTCACATTATTTCCCATGGATGATAAAACTCAATAACAAATTTAATCAATCAAAAAGGCCACATTATTACAGCTATATAACATGTATAAAAGAAGTTTATAGATCCTATTATTATTTGAATATTGAGCTTTACCACTTTGGAAATGTGGAGTAGAAAGCACCTATGTGATTTTTTTTTGGATTTTCTCTAGCTGTCTCTCACCTATACTCCATGCCGTATCAAGTGACATTAATTGGCAGTCATTGTATTTTAATAAGGACTATAATTTTGGTAGTGAAAGGAGAAATTTACACTTACATTGTTCATTCTGTAAATCAGTTTGTTATGTTTCCTCATAATATCATCTGTATCAATCGAGTTACTGTTCAATAAACAGCCAAGATGTTCAACCTTATTACACCAAATTCCTGTGTCCCCGTAACTCAAAACTTTATTTCAATTTGTCAGTTATTTTGCATTTCCTAGTGTAATTATACTAATTAAACCTTGGATTTAAGTACTTATTTTCAAATTAGTGTGCCTTTGTGCATAATTTAGCACATAGAGGTTATCAGATTTTATATAAATTAACACTAGTCAAGCACCAGGGCAAGGTTTTTTTATGCCAAAATTGTTCAGTTAAGTTAGAAATTGTAACTTTGTACCTCACTAATTAAAAGATATATGTTAGCTAGAAATGTTTAAAAACAAACAATGTGAAACATGCTTCTGATTCTGAAGGTCACATTATGAACCATTTATTTTTCAAATGTCTTGCTAATCAAAATCAGAAGTGCTGCTACTGCAATTCTTGTTACTGTTCTTTACTGCAGTTTATGCTGAATCCAGAATCTTAACTTTATGAATTAATGGCGAAAATAAGAGTTGTGAACTAGATTTACACATTCATTTTGCAATATTTAAATATCACTGCAGACCTGAAAACGGATTTGTTGGCAAAGTACAAAATGAGGTACTCACGAATCCTCGTATTGTGGATCCCTCGAATTTTGATTTGTTTTTTAATTTCAGTTGACTCATGTGTTAACATGGGTGCCTGTACCACCAGTAGCAGCTCTCGCTTACTTTTCTCGGCAATACCCAGCTCATCCACTTACAGCTCAGTATGCAGTGAGAGTCTTGCGACAGTACCCACCGGTAAGTTGCAATAATCTATATAATCAACGTTTTGCATCACACACTGCAATTGATTTAAATTGTTTTGTTACTGGAGCATGAAAAGCAGTAATTTTTCCACATAAATTGCCTCAAATAAAATCAATTTCCACTGAAGGAATGTAGCTACGTTCAGTAATGTATTGGCTCCTGCATATGCATATCCCAGGATTCACAATTTTCTCATATTCGCCTAAAATAGGGTACATGCCCATGTAGCCAAATAGTTGCTTAAGAATTGTGTTCCTAGCAAAAGCGACCCACGAAGCTGATGATCTTCTCCTATGAGTGGCAGAATGTTGATGCTTAGAGTGTTTTACTAAGAGTGATTCTTTTACACTGCAGCATAGTAATGTGAGGAATGATTTTTGTATGAATAGACAATGAGCAAAATGACCTATCAATTTCACTGCTTCAAAAAACTTTATAGATTAGTAATAAAATGAATTTCTGATGTAGTTTATTCTGCATCACTTATTTATCATTATTGTTGTGATTAATATATTTTTCTTGCCTAGTTAATTCTGATGCCTTTGTATGTATGATATTAAATTTTAATTTTTAGAATTTTTCAAATTCTTTTTAGGCCAAGTCTTTCCATCATATTTCTTAACTAATCTTTTTCCCCAGCTGACTGAACGGCATGATCTGGGCGGTCAGTGCTAACTTTCTCAGCTTCTGACATCCACCAAGTTAGACTTTTTTCAGTATACCCACATATAAATTTATCAGAAATGGCTGTAGTGGGAAAGTTAAATTTGAAGCTGATTTTTTTGTGAACCAGTATGTTGAACTGCAATCATTATAGATGGCTGTTTGTATGTTTGAAATAAATAATAGTAGAAGTTCAGTAAAATAGAATTTGTTCATCTAAGTTATTAGTGATGGATGATATCTGTTGAACAAGATGAGGTTGTAGTTATATGATAGCAGCAGCACATAAAAGAGTGAACCGTGGTTGGGAGTCCAACTTAAACTCAGAGTTGTTCTAGATCGAAACTTAGTTTAAGAGAGGTCATTTGCTTCTTTTTTGGATCCAGAGAGAAGATGTGATTGCAGAGTTAATTAGCAAGATGAGAACAGCAGGAGTCCCAATCAGTTTAATGACTGTTCAGTGAAAAGACTGGGAAGATGGCCTAAAGAAACTGGGTGAGAGATAGGTAATTGTTAAGAAGATCCGATTGGTGGACATACTTTAGCACTATATTTATCATGATAAAAGCAAAGAAAGAGGTCCAGCAGATAATTTATATTGATAATACAATTAGAAATTTGAGTGAAGCCTTTTACAACTTTGGCAAGTCCCTCAGTTAAGGTAAAATTATAGTCAGTTATGCCAGCAGGAATATACTATAACATATAAAAAATTAATAAAAGCAGTACTCCCACAAAATAAATGTGTATGCTTCTCTGTAGTAGAATTTGTACATTTTTGTAAGGCAGTGTCACTTAAATGTTAATCCTAGACAGCAGTACTAAACTAAAATACCTATTCAAAATGCATTTGAACTTTTCTTCTGTAGTTTAAATCAAGTGTCATTAACAAATGAACACTAAGATTTGAATAGAATCTTTTATCAATTGTGCTAACAGAAAAAACGTTGTGCACCATTGAAGGCTATTATTTTGGAAGGCATTATTGATTAATCTGTATTCACTTATTAACAGTCTAGGATTCTTTACTATAATTTCGTGATACGAGAGTTTTGAATGGATTAAATAAACAAAATGTTTAACCATCTTTACATTATGCAAAGCTTAATAATTTTTGTTTCTTGTGCTTCTATCAGCAATGATCATTTATTTTGTTATTCAAACCAGTGTTTACTAGTTTTTCTACTTCTCTTTGTATTGAATGGAAAATTTTAGATCATGACATTCTCTGTAGCCACTAGAATTTGCCACTGCAGTTTTAAGTCACTGTGTAACTAAGCATTTCTTAGAATTCTTTAGACTAGTCGGCCGTATGTGCCCACCTGACTACACTTTGTTTTCTTTAGGATGCAGTACTGTTCTATATTCCACAGCTTGTACAAGCCATACGCTATGACAAGTCTATCACTCAACAAGGTCAAACTGTTCCGGTATGCCAGTTCAGTTCTTGTTTGCTAAAATCAAATACATTATCAGGTTTACACTTTCTGAAATGCCATGAAATAGATTTTGCAAAGTACAGCATCAGTGCTGGTGGAAAACCAATTAATATGTATTTATAATTATATGTATTTGTAATATGTAATGTATCGGTTTATAGGGTTGGCCCATAACCATGCAACAGTGGAAAGCAACAGTGTAGATGGGAATATCTTGCATGCTTAGTTGTGCATAGTAATATTTATTTTTCAGATGGGTTACCTTACTGAGTTTATACTACGTGCTGCAAAGAAATCCCAGCTTCTTGCTCATCAGTTAATATGGAACATGAAGACAAACATGTACAGAGATGAGGATGGGACTCAGAAAGACCGTATGTAACTGTCTTGCTACTTGTCTGAATTGAAGTATATAATTGCAGATATTACAGGTTTTTATGCATTCTTGTAGCAAAAGACCCAGTATACATTGAAAATACATTCCACTTGTTTTAAATCCTCGTAATTTTGTGTGAACCAGCTTTCAGGTACCCTGAATTTTACCAACATTAACAAGATATTTTACCACATTTCCATGAAGGAAATGAGTATTCGGGATAGGAAAAATTGCAATAAAAAAAGCAGGTTATGTCTCAGAAATGTCAGGTGTAGATGTTAGATGATGGAGTAAAGGTCAAAAGTGTGAATCCCAACTGTTGGCTAAAGTGGCCAAAAGTGATCTGAGTCAGTTCAGTGTTAAAAATTAGAGTGACAACTAAATATTGACAAAGTGTTTTACTCTCTCTCCCAGAGAAAGAAGATCCAGTATTAAAACAGTTGCAACTAAAAGTATTATAGAGGCAGATAGATATTAGGTGACTGGCAACAACTTTTGGATGATGGTCTGCAATGAGCCTAGGAAAAAAATCCCAAATGGGAATCCCAGAAATTGCCTAACCTCGCTAAATATGCAGCATTTGTTTGGCCTTGTTTGACCAGGTGGCACCTTGGTAAATTATGATTCTATATAAGACGTATTTAAGATTTTGTGAATCAAATTTGGCATGAAAGAATGGTTTTGAGTCAAACTCAAGTCCCTCAATGTGTCAAATGTGACAGTTTGAGAACTACATGTTATTAGCATAACTAAGACAGTGAAGTGTTACCATGTGGAAAGTCTCCAATCTCACTGAAAGCAGAATTAATCAGCATCATGCGAGTACTGCATTTACAGTAATGACAGCTATTTCGAAAGGCTTTTAATGACTGTATGTCTTTTTTATTCTTGACAATAGTTAGTATGTTTTGCAGTAACTTACACACGTGTTCCTGTTGAACTACTGAAAATTCTGTAATTTTGTTGCAAAACTGTTAGCTTATGTGTCTATTTTTTTATTTAGCTGAAATCTACGACACTCTTGATGCCATTATCGAAAAAATAACAAAGGATCTTTCCGGTCCAGCAAAAGCATTTTATGAGAGAGAATTTGACTTTTTTGGTAAAATCACCAATATTTCTGGAGAAATCAGGTATGACTTTTATTATAAGTTGTTATTAAATTATTAATCTACTGTGAAAAGAGATTAACCTCAAACAAGCAATGTTAAATCTTTTATTCGGAGTTTGCTGATCCCATTTTAATGAAAATACTGACTTATACTTTTGTTTTCTTTAATCAAATACAACAGTTCTAAATTAGAATCTGTTTGAAATTTCTGTATAATGTTCAGCAGATCTGCCTTTAATAATTGTTTGTGAATCTCCTACAAATTCTGTAGAAGATATTTGTAGCAGCTTGATGTTTTTGTGATTTCAGTAAAACTTTCATATCGTTTCTATGAAGTTTTTATTTTATGGGATTGTACATCAGTGACTACTCATTTATCTAATTAGATAACCATACTCATATGGCTGGATTTATTTTCTTTTACTCTCGTATCCTATACCATGCACCTGCCTTGACATATCCATTTGCCTCGTTGAACTGCCAGTTTAGTTTAAACTCAGTTCTGGTCAGCATAATTGCTGCCTATGCAAAATTATTGTATACAATGTTTTTTTTGTTATGATAATATTATTAAATTGTTGGGTTTGTACTTTCTAAATAGTTATTGTGATTTTGCCATGATTTGAATAGGATAAAATTCATAATCAGTTAAATTGCTAAAAACTAATATACGTTTTGTTTTCAGACCTTATCCTAAAGGACGTGAGAGAAAGACTGCTTGCGTAAATGCACTGAAAAAGATAGCTTTACAGCCAGGATGCTATCTGCCATCCAATCCAGAAGCTGTTGTAGTCGGAATTGATTATAACTCTGGAACACCTATGCAAAGGTAAAATTTGTTGTGGACACATTTGTTTTGTATACGTGAAGATGTAGCAGAGTAGTCATGTGTGGTGTGTGTTAGCAGTTAAGCAACACTAGGCCTGGTTAATAAATGGACGAAAACTTTCTGTGTGAACTACTACATTGCCTCCAGCTATTCATCTCTTTGGGCCATGTTTAAGAAGTGTTGGGTGTAATTTGTCTGTATATATGGCTTTAATAATTTTAGCACAAAATGAACTAAGAGTAAAATTTCCAAATTTCAGAAAAATGTGTCCAAAACTTACATGAATATCTTGTTAATGACTGTTTCACAAAATAATCCAAGTTAACCCAAAATAATGAACTGTAGCTTATACGTCACATCTATTGTCTCATTGTATGAAAATACAACCTTTTTTGACATTCTATAAAAAGAAACAACATAACAGCAGTTCCAGTTACAGATGCCTAACATTTTTGTGTATAAAAATCTGGAAATGTAACATAAGATGTAAAAAGTGTTGGGTTCATTACTTTTGAAAAGTAATTTGTCTTGATAACTAATTACTTTGGAAAAATTGTACTGTAATTAAAATTATTGATTACTTTTAGCAAGGGTAAGCCCTTACTGATTTTTTATTACTTTTGTGTGCTAGTTTAAATTATGATTTAGTAAATGTTTGCATCTGTTTGGCTTTAGTGAAGTAAGAGCATTGCCTAAGTCTGTTATTAGGTTAATTCGCTCCTAGGACAATTTTCCAGCAAAATTCATCACTACAACATAAAGTTTTTAGATGTAGATAACAGTTTTTCCTGCACACAATATACACTGCACTGTTTTTCTGCATTTACAAAAGTAAAATAATGGACATACTGGCATTTGTCAAAAGTCCCTGCTTGCTGAGCTGATGCCGAAGCCAGATCTTTGTCAACCACGTTCATTGCAAACAATTGGACACAAATATTAGGATTCAATCTAATGATGATGACATATCGATATTGATCATATAATGCAATAATTTACGAAGTTAAATCACCAGTAAAAGCTAGCATTAATAGCAAAATAATCCAGCAGCATTTCTTTAACATAAAGTTTCAGAAGTGCTACCAAAAGAATGGGCCATTGGTATTTTGTAAAAAGTTAAAGTATTTTTTCTTGTACAGAAATTTATTTTTCTAAATTATATTGGGCTAAATTTTGTGTATATGGTATTTGGGCATTTTAACACGAATTTAGTTATGGGTATGGTCAGACAAAATTGTTATTTTTTGTATAATTTTGTTGCAAATAGTTTCAAGATTATCCTTGATGTTAGGCTGCATGAGCTGTTAGACTGAATCTAATGACCCTGTCACAGCCATCAGTAAGTCCTACCATTGAGTCCTGGATTATCAGGTTGCATCATAAAAAACTGTATGAAAAACATAATTTACTTGCTGTGTGTCACTAATGACCAATTATGTAATTGCTGTTTGTGGCTGCTCTATGATTTACTACAAAATCATATTTCACTGTATATGCCATATTAAAGATATTGAGACAACTTTGGGTCTACATGCACTATTGTTTGAATAATAGTGCGATTTTATTCTATCCCGTTTTTCTTTTTAGTGCTGCAAAAGCACCATTTTTGGCAAGATTTCAAGTCAAGAAATGTGGAATCATGGAACTTGAAAGCTTGGGTATGAGTACATGCAATAGCTGCGAGGCGGCGGCACCTGCCAGCCCAAATCTTATACGTGAACAAGCAGCTCTTTTTAAAGTGGGAGACGATGTGAGACAAGTAAATTATTCAGTTTTGCTTTAGTGTAATTTTAATTGCAATATAGTTTAAAGGACATGAGGAAACATTTGCTAGTTTGATGCATTTTTTCCAAGAGGCAATGCTGTGCTGTAGTATAGGCCCTGATTGAAAAGTTTAAAATATAAAATCTTATTACTAGGTCTAAATTTAATACATTTCCCTTTTTATAAGTTCTTTTAAGTCTGACACACCTACATTGTAGAAGGTTCAGCTCACACTGCCTTAGGCAATATTAGTGATTTGTCTGAAGTAGTATGCATACCCGAATCCAGAGATTATTCAAACCAGATTAAAATACAGTAGCTGCCTAGTAAACAAATCTAGTCTTTTACTTTCAATGTATGAGTTTCAGTGCAAGTAAACTCTGTCTAGTAAATGTGCAAACTAAAAAAATTCTATTATCTATCTGTGCAATTCTTGTCAAGCAAAATAAAAATGTGCATTTAGAAAGGGATTTAATGTGATTTGGAGAAAAAAATCTTTAGAAAACAAATTCAGTTTTAATTGTGTTTAATTGCAGGATATGCTGGCACTTCAGGTTATATCCTTGTTTAAGAACATATTTCAGCAAGTTGGCTTGGATTTATACCTTTTTCCATACAGAGTAGTAGCAACTGCACCTGGTGTAAGTTATTAGTAGTAACTATTAGTTTCATTACAAATTTTTTGAGTGAAAACGGAAAAAGCTTCATAAAGGAACTGCACAGTTCTGAACATTTGATAATGCTGCAAATGGGTTTGGCCGAATTAATACAATTTATTTGTAACTTCTTACCTTTGATATCTAGGTATTTGTAGTTATGTGCCCGAGGTACCGGATTTTAGCTAAGTTTGCAAATACAGTAGTTGCCGCTTAATGGACTCACTTTTCTGACGGAAGTGTTTTAATCCAATTAACTGAATGAATCTATTAACTAACAGAAGTAGTATTGCTAGGATAGATGTATGAATCATCAGCTTGGTATGCGCTGCAAACGCTTTTAATGAATTTTAGAAATGAAATAATGCCTAAATTCCTATGCAGCTATTTAAAAATATGAATTCATAAAGTAAATTATTAAAAAAATAAAATGAATTTCTTTTTTTAAATCACACAAGTCTGTTTATCTACAAAAAATAATTCAAGATCGGCTGCTTCATTTTTTGCAAAGTTAGATCACAAAGTTCTCATAGTGATAAACATGTTGAAAATCTGTTGCTGTATGATGTACAATCACTTGGATGCACGATGCTTCACTTTAAGCTTGCATCCCATTTCTCTAACCATTTACTAAACAACACAGCTGTCATCCATGCTTTAGAGTTTGCACTGGTAATCTATCGTCAACTTCGCATCATCTTATTATACTGTACTTGCATTCCGTGCATAACATGAACCGCTAACTGATTAAGCATTCTTTGAGAGGCAACAAAAGCTTGAAAAGCAAACTGCTAGGCAAATGATTAAATGTCCAGAAATTCTTGGATAACAAAGTTAATTACGGTGGATGGGTGGGTCAAAGCAAAAGCACTAGGGTAGCATATTAGTATATGATAAACGTTCTTGCTTACAAACAAAACAGTACTTAACGTGATTGTTTCTACGAATATTAGAGCACAAAAGCAAACTAAGATGACATTAAAGTCATAAGAACTTATTAGCCACTCAAAAGTGTCTTATTGAAGAATGTGAAGCAGAAATATTGAGTCAATTATGCGGAGTTATTTGAATCTATTATCAGCAGTTTTTATATACATTTGAATAGGAACGAGGTGTTTTTTAGTCAATTAAGCGATAGATTCAGTTAACCGTGAGTCTAATAAATGATGCCTATCATACTTTGAATTTGTATGGTCAGGACAATTATTGTATCAAACAGTGTATCTCTGTTCTGTGGCATTTGTTTCACTAAAGCTTAATTTTTTTCAATCAGAATGACAAAAATAGGAATAAAAAATTCACTTTCTGCATACTACATATCATACAACTGCTTATGCTACATATCAAAATAACTTGGTTATAATTTTACTTTCAGTGGGAACCCTATATATAGGTTTTTACTAAAAAAAAATCCACAATTAAAGCAACGAAAAGGCATGCCACTGTGGCTTATCACCAGGTGGAACAAAATCACTTAGGAATACCAAAACTATTTTTTGCTTTTTTACATAAAAATGCCACACTTGGAAAAGGATTCAATCATGGAAACACAACAAATACAAGCACAGGATAAGTGAAGTAGAAAACTGCATCACTGACCACAATCACTACAACTAAGAGAAGAAGACAAAACTTGTGAGGTGTCTAGTCAGTCTAGCCATAGGTTATATAATCATTGTACAAGAAAGTGTTATGAAATCAGTTTGGTGCAAAGCAAACCAGAGTGTTCGTTAGTAGTCTGCTGATGGTTGGGAGAGGAATATAACTGCATGTAGTGAATATTTCATGGAATATAGGTATTCCATATAGGGTCTTGTTTAGGGTCAACTTTTGGAAGGACCCATAAAAATTTCACAAAATGTCATTTAACTGCTCCAGTAAAATTGGTATTTCCAAGTGCCTAAATGTTTTAAATCATTAATGATATATCACATCATTGCCAAATGCACTAGATGAAAGCAAGAAGTTGATATTCATCATCGTTCCTTTTGCAATGTATTCAAAGCCAAACTCCGTTGATTTGTTAAGCAATATAGATGATCAAGAGAACACAAGGCAATCAGACTAAAATTTATGGATAAAGTCACAAATTATTAGTTTGTTTGTGTCGTTTTCTTGTTTGTTGCTTTCATATTAATTGTGTTAAACAAAATAACTATAAGCGTGATGAACAAAGCAGTGTGGTGCGGAAGCTGTGAATGTTTCATTCAAAAGACCTCTCTACTGAACAAATTGGTTTGTGTAATTTAGCATTCCTATTTTTCCTACTGAGGAATTATTGAATGCTGTAAGAGTTTTTCTTATATTATATAGGTAGGTAGGCCATTGTTTTTGTTGCATTAGCCATTAATGGCTTATTAGCCAGATTAGCCAGTGTGAGATAGACAGATCTGTTGGGTGTCTCACAAGTCATTATATACATTGCTTATATTTTTTATATTTTTTAATAAGCAAAACAAAACTGGCACAGACAAACTAAAATCTTGGGCATTTCCTTTTGTCATTTTTGTCGAAAGTCTGAAAAGAACTACTTAACCCATTGGCTTTGCTATTTTTACTATAAGGCCCTCCTTCAGGGACCTCAGGAGCTTTAGAGGGAAATTCATTGGTAAGTCAGGCATCTTGCATTGAGAAAGATTTTCACAACCCATGACTGGTGAGGAAGGGTTGCAGTTCCTTGTTGAAAGAATGAGGCTTAAAAAACTATATAGTTTATAGCAAGGGAATATCATGGTCAGCTTGATGCTTTGAACTTTTGGTGAATTTACTTTGATCGAGGGACCAGCAGGCTCATTTTGCGCCTCATTTCTACTGTCGTCGTCATGGCAGCAAGGTTCCAGTCAAAGAAATAAATAAAAAGAATAGCTTCTTTTGAGACACTTAAGATAAGATAAGAATATCACAGTGACAAGTTTTACATAGCTTCAGTTTTTTGCAACATACCTTTGTCACTTTTATCAAAGATGCATAACAATCGTCAAAGTTATTTTTTAGCTAAATGATTGCTAGTATTTAAAAATTGAAGTTTTATGTTGATTTTTCATGTATGTTCTTGTAGTGTGGAGTTATTGAATGTGTACCGAACTCAAAATCTCGTGATCAGTTGGGTCGTCAAACAGATATTGGTCTTTACGAATATTTCTTAAAGACCTATGGTGATGAAACAACCCAGACTTATCAGCAGGTGAGTCCTTTCCTACACTGCGTGTTGGCATGATTCTACTGATAATCTGTTAAATAAAGTAAAAAATTCCATGGCATCCCATTTTCTTCTGCTATGTCTTAGCCACTCCTGTAAAATATTTCTTCCCTCTGAGATTGGAATAGAAGTCAAGGCCAAGCAAATAAACAGAACAAATGTTCAAAACCAAAACAAATATATGAAATGTGATAGTCTTTAATATCATATAAGCCTGGGAGTTTCTGATGTATCATATAAGCTCACTTGGTGCTTCTGAAGCTGTAAAAATTAAGTGAGATTTCACTTAAGTGAATGTGAATCAATTCATACGATACTCAGATCACTTTCCTGTGCTGCTACACTTGTTCATAGAAACTATTTTTAAATTGTTGACACCAGTAAGTCGCTTTGCTTATTTTCCAAAGTTAAGAATAATAGCATAAAGACTCTTGAGACTGCAAAACTGATATATATGGAATAAGTTTTTTATATACAGAGTCATTTTTTAATTTAGCATATGAAACTAGCTGTAGCTGTATCTGCCATATTGTAAATGCAATCTACTCTTCATGTCAGTCACACTGTAGTTGTGCAATTAAGTGCACCACAGATCATTTTATGAACGTTTTTCTTACTGTTAACTTCTCATTTTATACTTGAATCATTATTTATTACAAAACTATGTCATAATTCAAGCAGCAAATGTGAGTTTATTATTATTTTATAGTGTACACTGTACATTAGCTACCTACATCTTATTAATGCCTCAAAATTAGTGAAACTAATTTAGTGAAACTAATTTTGCTTTTTATTTTAGTATTTATTTACTCATTTTTATATTTAAATTACTTAATACTCCACAATATTTTATATGATAAAAATGACTTATTTCTTAAATTGTCCAAGAATTTTTATACATTTGCCACAAATTCCTGACAAATTAACCAGCTCAAATGTAAATTTTATTATTTTCGTTTTGCATTGCCTTCACTTTATGTTCATTGCATCTAGGCTCGCTATAATTTTGTGCGAAGCATGGCTGCATACAGCGTTCTTGGATTTCTCCTACAGATCAAAGATCGGCACAATGGTAATATTATGATAGACACAGCAGGACACATTATTCATATTGGTATGCTCATCTTTTTAAGAAATTAGCAAGTTATCAGAGATTGTTAAAAAATTAATACCTTTTAGTACTTAACTTATCTGTCTTTTAAATTTTGAATGTACATAAATTAATGTAGCTTAACTAGAGAAACTGTTAGATGTATGCAAAATCATCCATAAGTCAGCAATTAAGCTTTTCTAGTTATTCACATATCCCGAATTTCCATTTCATGAGGATCATTTTGATACCAAGCTCATCGCTCTGTGTTATTTCTAAGCTGAGATAATCCACGTTGAAGTTGCACTCTACCCACTGAAAAACATAATCTTGTTTTGTTTATTAGATGTTGTTGAATGTTATTTAATTATTTACGTGCATAACCCTCAAATTTGTTCTGTAAATTGCATTCGTGTTGGTTGAGTGCCAGCACACTGCAAGCCGGGAACCAACACTTAAACGTAAGCCTACTCAACAAGATGTTTGTGGTGTGACCGGAGCCTGGGTGTCCCTCTAACCCTGCTACTAAACTGCCAGAGGGATCTCAGCTTTGTTTGGATGTATAAATATCCTCCCTTGTGAACAGCCAATGTTTACAATGATACCACCCAGGGTGAGAATTGAACCCAGGTAACCACCTACCTCTTACATGAAAGCCTGTATAGCTAGCCACTCAGTCATGAACTCACCACATGTGTTTTCAAGTGCTTGTTGGCTTATTTGAGAACAATAACTGTGCGGAGTTCATTTACACAACATTGCTCATTTATTACATTTTCATTTTGGTATTTGCATTGCTTAACAAAAAATCCCACATTGGGTTTTTAAACAACACAGCATTTCAGAATGGTACACCAGAATGCTTATCTTCAGATATGAAAAAAGTAAAACAAAAAACAAAAACCTGAATTTTTTTCCAAATTTGTAATTAATAAAACAATTATGGTTGAGTAAATGCTGATTAGACTAGTTAAAACTAGTCTGTTTTTTACATCTTTATCACACTGATGTTATTATAGTCAAACCTCGTTATACGGTCCTCCGTTATAACACCTGCCTCGCTATAACGCCAACTTTTGTCCTGTCCCAATTTCCGTGGTGTATTAAATATAGGTAATACCGCCAACGCATCGCCATCCGCCAACATATCTGCTGTGGCAAAGTCTATTTTGCATAATAAATTTACCCCATTATAACGTCAGTCAAGATAAAGCACAATGACTTACTGCTGAAAAACAGCCATTGTGTTGTAAAAACAATGGCCTCTAAACAGGAAAACAATTATCATATTTAAATTAAGACTTGCAACTTGTTGCAAGTGACTTGTGAAAGTGAATGTTGAGGTTTTGAACAAGGAACATGCATTTTAAGAATATAAGAGTTGCGTAGCTGTGCTTCAGTACTGAACTTAATGACAGTGTGTAAAAAGCTGTATGACTCAAGATCAAGTTATATGCAGGCTATTCATAGTCTTAATTATCTAGTAATGTTACCAGGGGCGTCGTGCACCAAAAAAAATTGGGGGGGCCCGACTGTATATAATGGCGGAACTTAACTGTTTAAAAAACGTATAATTTTGAATTCCCACACAGTATTTTGCGTGCAAGAAAAACGATTTATTTATTCCCATCTGGCATTTAATTTAAAGCTATAGCAACAGAAACTTAATTAAAATTAAAAATTAATTTAAAATTTAATTAAGTATCTATTTGCTGTCAGGAATCCAAAGATTCGACATTAAGACGACTACCAAAACATATGTACCTTTAATTTAATATTTTTAATAATTACTAAACTTTTTATTCCAAGGCAAGATGAAGATGTTGAACAAACAACAAACGTTATTTTTAAATGATTCAGCAGCACAGTCATAGCCAACAACATAACATGAATACTGTAGGTATGCACTCACCGACAATTGACCTGGCTTGACTGTTGATAATGACTAATTTTTTTCTAAGTGTAAGGAGACGCATCACAATTTAATCAGAGACAATCGGCTTTCTAATCCAGCTAACACTGCAAGTGCTTATATAAGAAAGGGGGAAGCAGTATCATTGGCCCAGTGCAAGGGGCCAATGGCCAATTAAATAGCGGCATAGCCACGAGAGCAGAGGATAATCAATGCAACAATTAGACATTAGATTTAATCAATAATCATACCTATGTGTATATATAATCGCATATCATGCCTACAGTGGGAGATTTCCACCGTTCCTCAAAATTTTACACCTTATTGGTCTCATTACGAGCCGCTGACACCCTTAAAATTTTTGACATTTTCTAAAAAAATTGGGGGACCCAGGCCCCCCCCCGGGCCCCTATAGCATGACGCCACTGAATGTTACGTTGCTATGTAATCTTTATTTACTGTTTTTTGTTTATTTAGATTTTGGTTTCATGTTTGAGAGTTCTCCTGGAGGTAATCTAGGTTTTGAACCAGACATAAAGCTAACTGATGAGATGGTAATGATCATGGGTGGAAAAATTGAAGCTGCTCCATTCCAGTGTTTCATGGAGATGTGTGTAAGAGCTTATCTGGCATGCAGGTACTTGTTTATTTAATGTTTTGATTATTTTTTTGCGGAAATACTGGCAGAAACATTGTAGAAAGTCAGATTATTTAAAACAAACATGCCTGTTGCACTGCACCCTTTATGCAGTTTTCAGAATCCAACTCTCATTGCCAGCACTTCTTAGTGTGAGTGGTTGTTATGAAACCAGAAAATAGCTTGCCAACAGATGATCTTGCAACATGATGTAACACATTAAACCAAAATTGTAAAAAAATCCATTGCCTATGCAAATTATACATATTATAAAAACTGCCAGATCTTAATGTACTTATAGTGATGACTGAGAAAAATAAATTATATGTATGTAATGAGAGTGATTTAGAAGTTGTGTATAATAAAGACTGGGAAGTAAAATTATTGCATCTAGAAATTGTTATAGTTAGATACTTCTCTGGGGCACTGGGATGATGACTGGTGCTAGTGACATTGATTCTTTCTTTTTTTCTTTTTTTCTGATATTATGACTTTCTTAGGTGTATCCTTCTCCACTACTAACTTTAGGTGTCTGAAAGCAACTATTGTGTTCCACCATTGAATAATTAAAGATTTAGCACACACTAGGCTGTGTACAAGGAAATATTATGCAGTTGGTTGTAAACAACCAGTGTACTCTCTTTACTAATGTTTCTGGTTACAGTGAGATATTTCCTGTGTTTGCCATTCGCAAGGGAACACCTTGTGTATTTTGACAAAAAAAAATTTTCAGGCAGTAGTATTGTTGACATTATGATTATTTCACATATAACCTTGCTATAATTGTCCTTTCTTAATCTAACACAAAGCTGATTTGCCCCAATTAATAAATAATTTGTTTGAGCCTCAATGGAGTATTCAAGCTGTTGTGTAATTGTAGGTTTTAGTCCTGTAGCCAAAGGTAAATTACTCCTTGTACTTCGTTTCCTTGTCTAAAGTTTTTTAGTGGAATTTGTTTATCCATATATCCAGTTTGAAAAATCTTACAAATGACTCACTGTCAGCATTGAGCAACTTAAGATAGTTAGCATAAAACGAAATGGCCACCAGGTTAATAGAAAAATACATAAGACACCATGAAACCCCATTGAAAATTGATGATTTTGGTATTTAGATACAAGTTTTCAAGGTCATGGAATTCGTTCCTGATGCTTAATGGCCCACATTAATCACCCTATTAAGGATTTTAAGATGGGTATCAAAATCGCTGAAAATACAGCCACCTGTGTAATATATTAACTCTATCATACCTTATATCATCATCACCATCATTATGCAAAATATAACTCAATAGGCTCCACAAGGGTAAAAGTTTTGCAGATGCACGATAGTTACTCTGAAACGTTGGATAATACACTGTTTATAGTCTGTACAGCAGCATGCAATCAGCATCAACTGCAGGGCTGTGTAGTTATACCTCTGCTCTAGACTCAAAACCAGGTTGAGTCTAATGGCTGTTATTAGTCATTTAGAGTTGTTTTTGCACTTTTACAATCTTTGGTTTACAATAAAAACCATGCCAAGCCCAAAAAATTGCCAAGACCAAGTGTCAAATCATAAAAATTTCAGAATTTGAGTCTTTGATTTATATTTTAAAAAATTATATGTGATTATTTAGGCCTTACCAGGAAGAAATTATCTCATTAGTGTCACTGATGTTAGACACGGGTCTGCCATGTTTCCGTGGACAAACAATAAAACATCTTCGTCCGAGATTTTCGCCAACAGCCTCAGAAGCTGAAGCTGCAGACAACATGCTTGAAGTCATCAGACGATCAACATTAAACTATAGAACAAGAGCCTATGATTTACTGCAGTATTATCAAAACCAGATACCTTGTTAAAAATGCTTTACTTTTTTGTACCTGCATGCAGGTAATGTGCAAGTAGAAATCTTGCCAAAATGGCACAATTGAGTTTTAAAGCTGCTCTGAAGGCAAAATATGTGATTGGGTGTCAAAATGTAGTTTAGACATTTCTGATAACCATATTAAATTTAACAGGAAAGCTTTGTACAAACAAAAAAAAAACTGTATTAGTTTCGGCATGATGGCTCGGATGTCTGTGCTTGCGCGTACGTGGGAAAACACATTAAAAATGCTACTGTGTCAGAAGTAATCTTTGTGAATTTAATCTAAAATAAATATTATTGTTATGATAGCTTAATTGGCTAATAGCCATGGCTTTTTTGGCTAATGCAAGTACAGCAATAAAGATTTTAACTATTCTGCCTAAATTTAATGAAAACTATATTTGACCTAGGTTAGAAGTTACTGAATGGCTATGATTTTTTCTGCAATTTTGAAGCATTTTTGCAATGATAATAATTGCTTTAATATTAGTATTAGTGTTAGTATTACTATTGTAACTCTGGCAGTGGGACATTTAAAAAGTAAGAATGATTAGAAATCCGCAAAGTTAGCTACGCTTAGTGGCAGTAATAAAGCAACACAGCTTGGGTACCTATGTTGTCATGCTAAAACTTTGCTTGCTGCTACCTTGTTACTAAAATTTTTTCATCAATCGCATATAGTGGATTGAAGTAACTGAAGAAAAAGCTGTAATTTGAACTTAACATTCTACCCTGCTTTAAGGCCTGTAAATAAAGAATTATTTGGATATTATTAATTTTATAGCTGTAATTTATTTTTAATTGCATCAGTAATGCAGAAAGCTGAAATGGTACTAATTTAAAAAATGCACGTGCTGTTATTTTTCATTAAACACGCCTTAAGCATGATTGTTTATTGCAGTTGTCTTTATAATCCTACACGCATATTTGCACACTTGTGTGAATAATTGTTTAGAATTCAATTTGTACTTATTTTGTGAAATACAGATTTAATGCATATATCAAAATGAGACTACGTGTATAATTAAATTTTCCTGATAGAGTTAATTGTTTTTGTTGCAAAAATAAACAAAAAGTCTGTTACAATTCCCCAGCTGCTTCCATTTACCTAAATCGACTTTCTTGTAATGAGCAGACTGTTTGTTGGTATCAATCAATCTATTGGTTTTATTTTGCTGGCAATAGCTGTTGATTTGGCTAGTAAATGGGTAAATAGTCAACCACTGTAGTTTATTCAATTAAAGCTGCACTCTAAACAGTGCAAAAAACGTCATTGCCTCATGAAAATAGATGGATGCTTATTCTTTTTAAATAATGAACAATATTAGGAAATAATAATAGTAAGCTATCTACATATATAAGGTGTAAAGCAATCTAATCTAGACGTATTCAGCCTGCAGTGCAAACATGCTCCCAGTTTTGGGAAATGTTTATTTTAGTCGTTTGTTAGAAGTCCAAATGTGACTATAAGCAACTTGCCTCAGTTACAAGCAATACCATTTCAGCTGAAAAATTAGAAAGAAAAGCAGATGGTTCTGCAGATTGTTTTCTGATTGAATTATAGTATTGCATCTGCATCTCATTATGCTTTGCAGTTGTATGATTGTAAACTTGATTGTCCCAAATAACCTCTACCTTGCAAATGTTATACCCATTTAGGCCATCAGCAACAGATTTCAGTCACTAGTAAATTACTGGGTGTGTTATAGCTGTAACTATGTGTATTAAAATAACTGGTACCCTATTATATGAATAAGTTCTTGTATTTTGTTTTTATTAATAGATTGTTCAAAGTTGTATGATTAAGTAGAACATGTCAAATTGTTTCATTTTTTGTAGCTTAAAACTTAACTGCTAAAACACTGAACAGCCAATTGCATGGTGTTAAGTCATGTAATGACAAGATTGGTGGGGGTTTGGCAAGGTGCAATGTCATCTCCTTTTTGATGTTTATTTGGAAGGTTTATTTAAATTCACCACATTATAAGATTGCAATGGGATAATTAATGTTTTTAATTATATTGGTTATCATTTGTTTAGACTTTTAGTTTATAGGGATGACAACATGTATGAAAATTAACAGTAGGTGATAATTATATCAAAGCGTTCAACATCAATTTTGTAAATATTAGAGCAACAGTCATTATATTCTAGTCTAAGTGTTTATATGTCATGGTTTATAATATTGAAACGATAGATGACGGCAGGGTCTTTAAATGGATTTATGAAGCTAATCAATTTGGGGCAGATGAAAGCATAAGATTCAGTTGCACAAAAGTTAATATAATCAATCTTTTATATAAAGCTGAATAATTAATTTTGGACCTTATTACAATTCCTTCTAAAACAATCTATATTAACTACTTGTGTTTATGTAACTTAAATATTACTGTAACTCTTCCAGCAACTACCTAACCAACAATTAGCTATTATTAATGTTTCTATATTGCAAACTTCAGTGTTTAATTACTAATTATGTCGAACATCGTCAACATTTAGCTTGTTAGGACAATTTCAAATTTTTTTGTGTATGACATGCTTCACTGGCTAAATTAGAAAATAAATTGTATCTGATATATGATAGTTAACACAAATTGAAGTGAAAAAGGCACGACAGGACACGTATAGCAGTTTGAAACCCTTGTATACAACGGTACTTAACTGTATGTGGAATTGTATTCTGATTATTGTATTAATTGTCTCTACTTTATTGTTAATTTTTATTGTATTTCTCTTTGCATGCTATGAGTACATTGTAAATATTAATAATAATAATAAAAAATTATAAGAATACATGGTGCCTAGTTTGTATCTGTGGTCTAAAAGCCTTTCACAAAATTGATCATGCTATGTTATAGTCATATCTATAGATTAGATTCTATTTACCTCCCATTAAAACCAATGAAAAAATTATGTGAGGTAAAACTTACAGTGGTTTGCACAAAAAGTTTACCCAATTTCAATACAACTTTTTTTGTTTTTTTCATGACAGTTACGGCTTGTGGTGTGCGTGTGTGTGTGTGATAGGTATGCTATGGTGGGGCGATGTATGTACATCGTGTGGTGTGAGTTTTCGTTTAAGGTTTGCAAGCAGAATTCGTTTGCAGGGTCTGGCTAGTGATTTAGTAAAGATCAGTGATTATAACTCCCAGCTCCCTACATAAATCTTGCGGATCTGCAGATGTTCAAATTTCACACATATATCACATTTGCCCTAGTTCAGTGATCTCATGCGACTGCAAATAGTGCAATTACAACTTTCATTATCTTGTCTGATTAACTTGCTGAGAAATTTCACTTTTTACACAATATTCATTAATTTTGTTGCAATGAGTAGTTGCAGGTAAAAAGAGCCAACGGATCTAGTAAGAGCGGTTCTTAAGCCCTTTAATGATCACACTTTTGTGTCAAGATCGTTTTTGCGTTTTGTGCGTTATTGGTAAATTTCGTAACTGTTTTATGCTGTTTTGTTCAGTAGTGAAGCGTTTTTCAGAGGGTACTGGCGGATTTTTCTCAAGTAATTAAATTATTCGCTTACTTAAACAAAAACAGCCATCTTCAAATATTCGCGTACTTAAACAAAAACAATCAACATCTTCACTGTCGAATCGGAAATATCCAATCGGATATGTTATTTATGCAAATGTAGGACAAACTTTTTGTGCGCTAATATCTGTAAAAAAATTGTGTAAAATTTCACGCAGCAGCAGGTCACAGCTTAGCTGGAACAATAGGTTGCCATGGTATTTGCCACATGCAGCTGCTATGTTCACTGTCTTGCTGTAGCTTATAACATCACACTACCGTGGATACGCTCGAACCTCTTCACCACCGGTGGCGAGTAAACAGACATCAATAAAAAGTGTCTGTTTGCGAGAGCAACAACACGATCAATTTGATTTACAAATCGCACCAAATATCTTTGGCGTCAATTTGCTTTTACTATTCACTCGTCTTTAAATATACTTTTTGTTTCAACAGCTCGTTAACATACATCCTAGTCAGTAGTAATTTATTTATGTTCCATTCACTTATATCTTTCGCAGATAGGCCCAACTTGTTGATATACACAGCCTTACATTCAAAAAGATGCTCGGTAGTATCCTCTGCTACCTGACATAGAGAACATTTAAGATCCTCTTTATACAGATTTTTGAAATTTACTTTAACATCTATCATACTAAGTCAAATTGACATAATATCTTTCATTTCGTCTAACCTACATTTGTCTTTGGAAAGTTCTGTTTTTTAAAAATCTTAATTTTGTTATAGTATCTATTTTAGTTTTAAGCTCTCTTTCTATAAATAATTGAATTTCATTCTTTACATACCATTTCCATCTAGATTTGGTTATTACATTTATATGCACTGTATGTATATCAATATTATATTCATTCATGATGTGTTTCATTTCTGAATACCAACATTATTAAAGTTACTATTAATTTGCATTTTTAGCAGGGGCGGAACTAGGGGGGAGCGAGGGGGCACGCGCCCCCCTGTGAAAATTCGCCCCCCCTGCAAAATCGGATAAATAATTTTTTTGCAGTGAAAATTGCAGTTCGCATGTAATCATTTTCAATATGAATTAGAATTAGGTAAAAAATGTTTGGTAGCTTCAGTGTACGTGCAGACAAAACTCAGTGTGCATAGAGGTGCCTATCACAGTGTAGGCCTACAGGGACCACACACAGTCACAGGCTCTGCACACGGGCCAACAGGTCTGTGTGCACAGCTATAGGATGCTGGTGTAGCAGCGGTATCATGCTGAAATTTGAGACTTTTTGAAAACTTTAGACTTTTTTGTCCAAGGAGTGTCGTTCCACATTTCATTTTGACATTATTTCCTGCGTATTATTTTCTTAAAACTTGTGTGTGATAAATTTCTGTAAATAACAATTTAGTTAGAGGCACATTAATAACGTTATGTTAACTGAGAGTTAATTTTCTCATTAGTGCTCTGTCCGCTACACACATGCTAATTATAGGCCTGCATGCAGTATAAAAGGGGTTAAAAATTGGCTTAACCATTATTTAACCACTTCGGATACCTCGCCCTCCCAGAAAATTTTTGCGCCCCCCCCCTGCTTGCCACATCTAGTTCCGCCCCTGATTTTTAGAACTTATTTTGCCATTCTTTCATCACTTGAGTTCATTAATAGATGATAATACGTTAATTTTTATAATCTACGATACAAATCATTGGCCAGATTTTTGTTTCACTTAACATGCCCCAATATGGCGTACTATCTTTTTGAATCTTTTTAAAATTTTTGCTAGTGCTTCTTTTTGTTTACTTTCTAATTTATCTATTTCTGATTTGGTGAAATTGGTCCAAGTCTCAGCATTATTGATTATTGATGGTATTACTGTGTTTTCGTACAGCATTAGCCGAACAGCTGTAACAGTAGTTCCAAACCAATTTATTATTACCAATTTTCATTATTTCTAAAATCATAAATTTCATTTTATCTTTTCTTTTTTCAAACATAAGCTGATAATTATTTTTGCTATTAAACCAGTCTCCCGAGTATTTATATTCATGAGTTCGTGTAATTTGGCCATTTTTTTACATTCAATATTAGGTCTTTACTGTTTCTCTTTTTTGTCATATTAGTTGTCATGTAAGTTGAAGGTCATCATTTTTTGAGTTCTATCTCCCTAAAATTCTCTGCTGCTTTAATCATTGTTTCTGTAGTCCCTACTGATAACACGTCATCCACATATAACAGGGTGCCAATTTCTAAATCAGGGCCAAACATTGTCACTGGATGATACTGTATGTCTATTATATATATTATACTGTATATCTACACTGGATGGGCATTGCTATGGTGACTGAGCAATTTTTTATCTGCCATCCACAGACGAGTTAAAAAAACAACGCAAGCGTGAACTTGCACTACTTGCAGTCGTATGTTTCCCCATTTTGATAAATTTACACTTTGTATATATTTTATCGTTTTTTATATGTAAGTAATGTCAACGGATGTATTTTGATTTTGCCACTTCACAATGTAGGCTGGCTTAAGAGCTAAGACAGCCTGCCAGTCTCATCTTTTATAAAATAACGTATATTTTCTAAATGTTCTTAATAATAATAATAATAATAATAAAATCCGTGGATCGGATACAGTTGCGGATTTTTCGGTACCGGATAACCGTGAAAGTGATAACCGCGGCTGTGCTAATGTCAGTGGACCTTAAGGCGCCATGTACCGCACCAGCCCTTAAAGCGTATGGGTTAACGGAATGTCCAAATAACGCGCCAGAATCTGTCAGAAACTGAGACGAGTTTAACTTAGTGGCAGCGTCTGTCCCCCTTGTTTGTTTAATAATAATAATTTAAAATATAAATATGCTTTAAATAATTAATTGAACGCACATTATACAGTCAATAAAATAAAATATCACTTTTATTCCAACTCTAGAGTCAAGTATATATATATATACTTGGCTCTAGAGTTGGCATAAAAGTGATAATCTTTATTTGCCATTAAAATACATTGATAATCACTGAATAAAGACTTTGCAGAGATGATCAATTAGTATTAGTTAATAAAAACGCACTGCTAAAAGCAAATGCATGGGTGCAATCTAAACTACTGTGCAGTAACGAAAAGTAATGACGAATAAAAATAAAACATATCTACAAATAAAATAAAACTATTCACAAATATAAAAATTATGATTTAGTTAATATGGCCGTGGATACATAAATTCTGCATTGGTGTGTATGTTGTACTGGTGTAATGGTATTTCATATTTGGTTAATATTAATGATTTTAGTTTTGTTTTGAACGCTGATAGGGACCTGATTTGTTTAACCTGTAATGGTAGAATTCCAAAGTAGAATTGCTTGCTTGATTATAGAGTTCGTTCCATAGTGGGTATTTGTCCTAATTTGTTTTAGATTGCTTGTACTGGAGCCGACGATAGGATTTGGAAAAAATCTATTATCTTGAAATGCTATGTTGATGTTGTTAATGTATTTATATAAAAAGAGCAGAGTAAAATATTCTTTCTGTGCTTCAATGACACTAAGTTTTAAGGTTTTTCTTAGGTTAGTTGTTGAAGCTTTCGGAGATGTGATGTGCTAGATGCCATTTTTGTGTATATGTTATTAAAGTGCTTATCACATAAAAGTCTATTGTCTCCCTGTTTGCCCAGAAATTTAACATTATTAGTTTGTTCGATTACATCATTGTCTATTGTTAAGTGGTTGATGACGAGTCAATAGTACTTAATGAGGATAACAGTATCATGAATTCCGTTTTATCAGTATTCATTTTTAGCTTGTAGTGGCTAAATGCGATATTTTTATTTCCTATATCTTTTTTTAGATAATTTGGATATTTTCATGGGTTAGTAGATTGTAGTGTCATCAGCGTATTGTGTAATTTGTGAGTGTTGTAATACACTGGATATGTTGCTTATATATGGGCAAAATAATAACGGACCCAATAATATTCCTTATGATATACCTCTGTCTAACATAGCCCAGTCAGAAAAGTTGGCTGTATCTAACTTTACTCGTTGTTGTCTATTTCTGAGATAAGTTTGTATCAGTTTTAATAATATCGAATCAAATCTGATTTGTTTTAAGTTATCGAAAAGTAGTTTGAGATTAATACTATCGAATGCTTTACTTAAATCTAAAAATGCCGCTAAAATGTATTATTTGTCGACAGAGCTGTGTCTCCAGTTTTCTGTAAGTGTCTATTAGGGCGTCAATGGTTGAATGGTGTTTACGGAAGCCAAACTGATGTTTTGATAAAAGTTCATGTTTATTTACATATGAACTTATCTGATCATAAATAATCCTTTCCCAAATTTACAAAAACAATGTATTACAGAAACTGGGCGATAATTCATGGGGTCACATTTTGAGACTTTTATTGTGGGTTCGAGTCACGCTTGCCATTTTCCATGCAGTTGGAAATCCGCCTCTCATAATTATCTGATTAGCAATGAAATTCATATGCGTGGCTATTACAGGTGCACTATATTTTAGAATTTTGATAGGAATATCTGATGGTCCACTCCCTTTGTTAGAATTTAGGTTATTTAATATGTCCATAATTTCTCCTACTGTAACGCTTGTGAATGAAAATAATGTGTTAGTCGATTTGTTTTTGAATTTAATTATATTATTGTTAATTTGAGAAGCCACTCTCCTAACATTTAACATGTTGACAATATCTTTGGGCTCAGTAATAACAGTGTTGTTGATTTTAACTGTGTTAATACGCGTTAGTTTGTTGCACATTTATTTATTCCATTGTTAATAGTTTTCCATTTTTCTTTAGTATTTGTTGCGTTTTTACATTGTTGTCGTATATGTTTATTTTTCAATCATTTATTAAGATTATTAAACTGATTTCTCATTTTTTTTAATTGTTATGATTGTTTTAGTTTTGGTCTTTTTCCATACATGATATTATATTATACATTGTTCTTGACAAAGTGCTCGAACTCGTTTGTAACTTATTTTTAAAACTTTATTTTAATTCGAAGTAGTATCATAACGGTATAGAAAAAATTATAACAGCAATATGTCAGTCCTGCTTCGTATCAAAAATGGAACTCCCTCGCTAACCTGTTTGGTACAGAGAGAATCGAAATAAGCCAGCCGTGACGTCACATTCATACTTTTAAAGTTTAAATTACTGGCCTACTACAGTGCATATTTTTTAACATACATTATAATATATTATATATTACAATATATATAATTATATATATTATACAGTCTATAAATTATACAGACGCACAAATATATTATACATTCTATTTTTGCTATTCTTAGTTTTTCAAGTTCAGGTGTTGTCCAGCTGCTTTTGTTATTGAGTTTACTTAGCTGTGGGAATTGTTTTACGTTTTTATATGGTGCATGTACATCAAGGCAATGTTCGACATTATTAACCAGAGTGTTTACATGTGTACGTATTTCATCAGTCATGTATATAGAGGTCCGGGCCATTTTTGCTAAATCGATTAAGTATGAATGTTGTTGTATTGGGTATAGTCTCTCATTAAATGCCAAGCTGAATTAAATATTTTATAAAGGCAAGTTATTATCATATCACACTCACTGTACTCATTCATTTATGACAAACGTTGCTCTTAAAATAGCAAATAGAAAAATAATAAACCAAAAAGGTGATGAAAATGGCTTTACTTTGGGCAAAGCAAAACTAGACAAAAGTTAATAAATACTGGAATTTTTTCTCAATTAAGCACATTTTAAAGTTAAATTTAGGTGTCTTAGCAAACTTAATCCACCTACACTGATTAATGCATTAACGAATTATTATAATTTTATAGTAATTAAACAAATTATTAGAAACCCACAATTAAAATCTGATACCAAGCTCAATGTCCTACAGCCTACAAGAGATCCGCCGGTTGTCCCGTTTCACAAATTTAGCACATGCGCAATAACACTAGTGCAGTCTATGAGGTAATGCGGTAGACGGCGCCCTATAAGTCTGCTGTTTGTTGTGCGTTATTATGGTGAATAATGGTTTTATTCAAAATTTATATTAGTTACAGTCAAGTACACTGTAATTCTGTTGATAAAATTTCAAAATGAATTAGTAGGGATAGTCAAGCAATGCGTAATGCTGTAAAATAAATGTGGTTAGTTACTTGAATTTGTTCAAACTTTTCATAAAAAAATATTGGCTACCTAAAGCATAACTATCTTGAAGCCCTTAATCTCTCCTTAAATTGGTTTAAATTTGGTGCACTGACAATATTCTCTGGTAAGCTATGTCCACTACACGAAGAGAAAAGAAAATTGTAAAGTCATTGACAGGTAACAAAGCTGCACAGATTTAAGCAAAATAAACTATTTTATTGAAAACAGTAAAGAAGTTTCACAGCAACAGACTCATCAGCTTAAGGTTGTATTGTTACAGCTGGCTTACAACAGGGAAGCCCAGATTGAGCGGAGGCTAACAGTTAAGTAGTAATGCCTATGTCACAAGTAGGATGTAACCAAAGTGACGGGGGAGTGGTGGCACAATTGAAACCATAGTGCTCTTACAAAATCTTATAGTTAGTGCTTACGTAGGGTTTAAACAATTTCTTTGAGTGACGATAAGTGGACTGTAAAGACACAGCTTTCTCGCACGAAAGTAATATCCCCATTCAGGTACTTATATACCTCGTGTAAATAAGCCGTTTCTCTTTGCTGTAGGAAAGGAAAGTGCATATCTCTGTACGTATATCAACTGTATAACATGAATATTGGCTTCTGGGACTTTCTGTAATCGCTTGATATCAGACTGAAATGAAGGAGACCAGACTACGCTTGAATACTTCAGCATGCGTCGTATGTCTGCCTTATACAGAGTTAAAACTGTTTCGACTCACGATTAACAAAAGATCGCTAGATCAAACCAATCAGCCTGTTTGCCTTCTTACATGTTTTAGTTATATAAGCAGAAGGTTTAAGGTCGTGAGAAGTAATTACACCAAGATCATTATGTTGTAAAACATTTGTTAACTCTTTGGCATTCAAATAATACTGCACTGGAATTTGTGCTTTAAATTGTAACACTACACATTTGTCAGCATTAAGCTGCATCAGCAATTACAACTGGAACTACAAATCCTGCTGAAGGCAGAATGAATCAACTGTAGAAAGCACTTTGGTGTATGCTTTAGTTTCATTGGTAGAACATACTAATATCCAGAGTGACTGAATCTGGTAGATCATTAACGAACAGTAAAAACAAAATAGATTCTAATACAAATCCTTACGGAACTCTGCTAGTAACATGGCTCCAACTAGAACATGTGCCATTTATGACCACCTGCTATCAATGATTAACTAAGAAAGCCTTTATCCATTTAAGAATACAACCTCTAATAGTAATGTAGACTTTTAGCTAGTAAAAGCTTATGTGGCACGGTGGCGAAGGATTTATGACAGTCAAGGTATATCACGTCTACACCTTCTCGTAGGTTATCACAAGTCGTAGTCCAAACATCAAGGACTTCAATGAGATTAGATGAGCAAGATTTACATTTCTGCAACCCATGGTTATGCAGATTGATCAAGTTCTCAGCTAAACAAAACTCAACGAATTGTTCCTGAATTACATTCTAATGTCTTCACTATGATGCTTGTCAAAGAAACTGGATGATGATTGCTTAATTTCCTTGGACCCTTTTTTGGCAGTAGAGACGCATTGGCATCACATCAATCCTGTGACAGTTGTGATGAATCTAAGGACTTTCTGAACAAGAAATAAAACGGTTTGCCAAGGACATGTGCACAATTCGTCTACATCAGTGGAATGATTTCATTGAGACGTTTTGCTTTAGTTGCATCTATTTTTTGTCGCTGCTTTATTGCAGAGTGAATGGAAAAGTTCACTTTCTCAAACACCCGACTAAGAGTTGGGCCTACACATTCAGACTGACGTTAGATTTTGCAATAAATACTGACGTGAAAAAATCGTTTAAACTTCAGCTTTATCCACTAAAGTCCTCCACTAAGACTTTATCAGCAGACCTAAGTAAATTATCAATAGAATTCTTAGGCTTTATGAACTGGTTGGTGTAGTTGAAAAAATTCTAGGGTTAGGTTTGGCATTTAAAACCAAGTTTCTCTCATATATTTTACAAGATTCAATCAAAGAGTTCCCAAGGCTTTAGTAGACTCATTGAAGAGTGATTTGTGTGCGTAAGAATGATAATGAGTATACTTCTTCCATGCTTTAGCCTTTTGTTTGCACTTTTATGTTACAATTGCTGACTTCTGCCATGCCGGTTTAACAGATGTACCAGCTGAAAACTGCTTTGCAGGGATATCATTTACAACAGTATTATATCTATTGACAAATAGACTTCAGCAACTGTCTATATCTCTACCACAAAAATCTTGTTCCCAATGATAAGCACTGAATGCATTATTAGCATATCTAAAATTGGCCTTGCTAAACAATTTAACAACTTTGTTATAGTTATTGGTATTTACGTAACTACATATGTCCATTCAAAGTATATAGAATTATGATCACTAGTATCATTATGAGCAGCTGACAAAACTCATTGTGCTAATAGATTATCTTCAAGTGTATTTAAAAATAATTCACTAGAACTAGTATAATTTACCCAATCTATATATATATATCATATAGCATATATATATATATATATATATATATATATCATTTTTATTCATACTCATGGTACAATCACATCAAATAAACAAACAGATCAACAAGCAAAATAACATTTATTAACAAGATTAGCAAGCAATGTCTGGTAAATTAAAATCTCCTAATACGACAAAAGGAGAAGTAACCAAAAGAAGAAGCTTGCGCAATACTTTCACAAATATTAGTAAGGTTTACCAAATCACCACTTGGAATACGGCAACGTACTCCCAAAGTAATTTTGTTACAACTAGACAAATGTCAGGTGATCCACAAAATTTCACCATTACAGACAATATCCCTGTTAAGCCCAGGACAAAAAACAGATTTAACCAAAAACAAAACACCACTACCACCTTTTGATGGTTCGGTAGCTAGACGATCTCATAATCATGTGGTACGAATTCAGAAGAATCAATGTCACCATGGAACTACGTGTCGGTTACAGCTACAATATCGGGATTATTAGTGTAAATAAAATACAATAAGTCCGAATACTTATCTTGCATTAAAATAATAACAAACTAATTTTTTTAACATTTACATTAGATTGTTCAGCTAATACACCTGGTCAATCATGTGCTTCTATACCTTCCTGCAAAATAGTAGTCATAATTGACAACAGTGTCTGTGTCACTATTGCTGTCAGACACCTCCCTAGAATAGGGAAATTCTGACCATTTTAAAAGAAAATTAAAAATACTTCGGGTTTAGGTATTTTTTGGTCCCTAGATGATCAATCATTTGCACATTTAATTTGCCTATAACCATTCCCTGACACTGCCACCTAATTTTTGCCAGCTTCAGAGTATAAGTGAATAAAATAAAAAAGGCTTAATTGTAAAATTTTATGGTAAAAAATATAGTGAATTTTTTGCACAGATTTGGAAGGAAAACATAATTTTTACTGAAATTCCAAAATCCCTGTTAACCTGAGTCTGAAATCATGCAAACATTATGACGTTAATGAAAAAGAAGACGGATTTCACTTTAGTAGACAGATTTAGATCTTTAGTACAGGATATAATCAGCAAACTAAACATTTACTTTGTGAGATTTCTAACGTTAATTTTTCATTCACTGACATTCGTCAGTTTTTTATAAATACAGTAGGTGCCATTTATTAAGCACACTGTTAATAGGATCAGTCGCTTAACTAACTCAAAAACACAGGCTGCTTCTATTCAAATGTATATAAAAACTAACGGTAATTGACTCACATAACTCCGCATGACTGACTCAATATTTTGCTTCACACCCTTAAAGTAAGACATTGTGTGTGACCAATAAGCTTTTATAGCTTTTGCGTAGAAACAATAATGTTAAGTGCCATTTTGTTTGTAAGCAAGAACGTCTGTCATGCGCATATGGGCTAGCCTAGCGGTTTTGCTGTGACTGGCCCATCCGCTGCAATTAACCGCCTTACCCAAGAATTTCTGGAAGCTAAACATTTAATTACTTGTCTAGCAGTTTACTTTTGAGACTCTCTCTGCCTTTCACAGAATGTTTAATCGATTAGCTGTTGCTGTTATCCAAGGGATAACGGTAGTGTATACAATAAAGTGTTGCAAAGTTGTTGGTAGATTACTGTACAAACTCGAATGCTTGGATGGCAGCTGTGTTATTTAATGAATGGTTAGCGAAATAGAAGCCGGGCTTAAAGTGGAAAATCACTGTACCCATGTACTTCATTAAAACAGTGGATTAAAAGAAATGTGGTCAAGAGTTTTAGAAGCGATAGATTCCTATGACGTAACTTCTTAGTTAAGCGCAAATGACCTGGCTAAAAAACCTGCCTTCTCAATTCACTGAATTTATTGGCTGTCCTTGAGTAATGTCACTGAACACACGATTCAGAACTGCCTCACTTCACTCGCCAACAACTGCAGTTTCAGCAGGCCAAGCACTAAGTATTTTAACGGAATGTGTGCATCACCTAGCAACAGATTTTCAACATTTTTATCATTATGAGGACTTTGCAACCCGACTTCTTCGCAAAAAATGAAGCAGCCAACCTTGAAGGAGTTTTTGTAAATAAACAGATTTGTGTGATTTAGAAAAGAAAACTTTTTTATTAATTCACTTTGTAAATTTATATTTTTAAATAACTGGATAGGAATTTAGGCATTACTTTGCTTTCTGAAATTCATTAAAAGCCTTTGCAGTGCATACTAAACTGATGATTCATGCTTCTGTACTAGTAATACTACTTCTGTCAGTTAATAGATTCAGTCTGTTAATTGGGTCAAAATACGTGGGTCCCAAAGTGACTACCTACTGTAGCTGAGAACAGTACAAAAACAGTAACTATTAGCATGGTAACTAAATTCATTTGTGATATCTTTACAATGAGAGATGCACTTGATTCCTTAAAATAACAAAACTGAGTGTGTACATTATTATTCTGTTAAATGATGATTTAGGAACATTATTGCTATGTACACTGTACAACATTGCTGTAATTTTGTAATAAATGAAAATTTGATACAAAGTTTAGCTGGCTGGAGTATAGCTAATATAGTTTTTTGTATGGGAAAGTTTAATTTAGAATCACATGTTTAGCTAGTTCAAATACTTCTACTAGTTCAGCTTCAGGCTGACTCATATACATTAAATTTCACAAATTTTAGAAATACATATCCTTTTAAAATTACAGTAAGTCTTTGCTTAACAATGCTGTTGCATTTCCTGTGTTCCAATTTATTTTTTATAGTCACCTGACACTTGTGTCACATTTGCTTGTCTATTCACAATTTTTCGCACGAGTGCCTAAAACTTGCTACTTCATAGACATTATTTACAATCTTTTGCACCATAGCTTAACATTTTTATTTTGATAGCTGATGTAATGTTCTTTCTTCGTTACTGCTGACTGGGGTGAATTGTCCTATAGGGTAGTCATTAAAACTGACATTGTTATGTTTGTCATACAGAGTTTTGTCCTTAAAAGTTTCACTAGTAGTGTTAAGATTCAGCATTGAAGCTGCTATGTTAGTCTCACCTTCTCGATTTAACTCCACTTCTTAGTTTTACGTGGCAGTAATGATATTTGAGAGTGTTATAAAAGTTGCCCAAAAATAGCACGTCATCAATAAAGCAGAGATGTCTAGATAATTCTCTGCATATGCCACACTTTGTCCAGTTTTCTTCTTTAATTTAAATTCATAGTACTTAGTAGTTTATTGACTATAAATGCTGGTATATGCCTTTTTAGGCTATCTTTGTTTACTTGTATATTATTCACGTCTTCCATTCCTCTCCTGTAAAGATAAACTAACACCCTCTATCGTACATCAGCTATTTGTTGCTGATTTGCATTAGGGTCCATAATAATGCATCCAGTGTCATCTAGTTTCTTGGTCTATACAGCTAAGTTTCAAGATAGTGGCAAACACGTGCGATACTGTATCACACCTGCTGATTACAGGAGCAACAGTAATGGAATGGCACCCCCACCCAAACTTCTACAAATATTACAATGTCCCATACTACCTTTGTGCAGCAGAATGTAATTCTCCTTGTGTCTTTGCCGTTTTTGTATTGTTCTGTAAAGCTATATCATGCAACAACTCGCCCCACCTGGTCTATTGTGATCGATTGACTCTCATCCAGCTATTTAGGAGCCTTTCGGTAAAGGTTTGGTCTAACTAAAATATCATTTATGTTAATGATCAAGTTCTTCTACTAGACAGTTGTGTCATGCTAATTCTGTTGTATATGGCAGTAAGATGTGCACCTTTTCTGCTGATAGCTCAGCTACCTTGACTTTTGCCACTGAAGTCACCTATGTGTCATACGTTGCATCTGCTAATATGACTTTGATACCAATGAGGAATTGTGCTGGGTGTGAGTAACCAATTCCAGTGATCACCGTTCCTATCAGACGTTAAATCATAATTTCCTTCTAGGATCAATTGTTTAGAAGCAATCGATTTTTGACCTCCATAGGCACCATCTAGAAAGGAAATGATATTTATGGACACTGATGACATGCATGGTCAATCTGTAACTGATTTTCATTTCTATTACAAGTACTGGTAATGAAAAATCAATTATAGTGACCCATTTTTAACAAAAGTGAAGCCATGATGTTCCTAATTACGTCATTATAATATTTGACGTTATCATGAAACTTGCAAAAATGCTGTCGTTTTCACCTATGACCCAGGAAGTGCCATCTTGGATTTATGCATATATTTCAAAAGTAGCAAAGCCGATTTTGGCAGATTTTTTTTGTTGTGGGTACCTGAAACTACATTCTAATCTAACAGAATCTGAAGAGAAAAATTCTATTGCAATTTGTTCTAGATACCCTCTTACTAGGAATTCTCTCCACCCACTCACTATGAAGCACGTTTTTGATTGGAAAATTTGGAATGTTCAGTATCTTTTTTTGCACTTTTTGAAAACAATTGCTCATTGTTAGAATTCTTAGGAATTGATCATAGAACAAATACTTAGTTTTGCTTCATTTTTAGCAAAAAGGCAATCATGTTATCTAGTGCATACTTTCCTCCTTTGTTGGCTTATCTTTGTAATTATATCATGGTTGTATTTTTTCTATTCAGATGTTTTGCCATATAACCTTAAATGTATCTAAGGATCTAACAGGATCATGTCACAGTCCTACAACAATGATATGGGATTTCTAAATGATTCTAACGATGCGGACGAGAAGGAGGAAGAAGACAGGCATGATTTTGAAGAGATGATAACTCCAGACAGATTGGTAAGCTGTAGTTAAAGATTTGAGGGAATGAGAGACAGCTAACGGCTGTCTAAATTTCGTTATTCCTACCATGCAGAGTCACATTGATGCATCCTTGCAAGCGCATAACTTAGCCTTTTCATGTTTTTGGTCAGCTTAAGGATTTCAATTTTTCAAAGTATGACGAATTTGTGAAACAGCACACAAGAAACAAAAAATGTCTACAAAACAAAATTTATTGCAGTTGTGATACAGGCTGCCTTTTTCCTCACTCATTGACTCATTTTCACGAGTCAAGCAATACTTATTTCGTAAAACATCATTTTCTGTTTTTTTGTTTTTCTCTTATAATTCCTTGTTTTCTGTTTTGGGTTCTTCCTGGTGATCTGCATTAAGCTTGAGGTCTTGTTTTTTTTTATGAGTGCATCTGTTGTAAAACCTTTTGTCAGGGGCGCCGTGCACCAAAAAAAATTGGGGGGGCCCGACTGTATATAATGGCGGAACTTAACTGTTTAAAAAACGTATAATTTTGAATTCCCACACAGTATTTTGCGTGCAAGAAAAACAATTTATTTATTCCCAACTGGCATTTAACTTAAAGCTATAGCAACGGAAACTTAATTAAAATTAAATTAAAATTTAATTAAGTATTTATTAGCTGTCAGGAATCCAAAGATACGGCGAAAAGACGACTACCAAAACATATGTACCTTTAACTTAATATTTTTAATAATTACTAAACTTTTTATTCCGAGGCAAGATGAAGATGTTGAACTAACAACAAACGTTATTTTTAAATGATTCAGCAGCACAAGTCAAAGCCAACAACATAACATGAATACGTTACAGGATGACTATAGGGGTATAGTAGAAAAGCAATGACAGGTATTACACCAAGATAAAGCAAAGAGGTTAAAGCGTAAAAAGCGATATACAGCGACACAATTTTTATTTTCTTGTCTATTTTCTCACCTATAATATGTGTCTGCAACATGCAGACAATGTTTGACTGATCCAGATTTGAATCATGGACCTCGTTAATCAACTCACTTAGAATGAGAGTAAATACCACACTTTAATGTATATCGGGATACATCTATCAAATGCAAGCTCATTAGATTGGGTTGTTACTTGCACCCGATATTTGCAACGCATGATCCACGCCGATACTAGCCAGAGCTCGGGTGGGCATTTAGTAGGATATTTCTGTACGTGTTTCTGCCGTGCACCCCAATGCTCTCAGCTATTTCTTGTGCAATCTTCCAGTACTTTTCGAAGTCATTCACCGTTCGCTTTGCTGCAGTCTCTTTAATTAAGGCTTGAATGAGAGCCACTGCTGATGGCACATTGAGTTCTTTGCTCTGTAGTGCTTTGGAAACAATCTGCGACATTCCCAGCAGATCAGTCATGATTGATAAACACAGACAAAATTCATAATTTATTGATTTTAGGAGGGAGAATGCCTCTCCGGCAGTTTTTCGATCATATGATGGTCCTTCGGTAAAGGATTCCAATGTCATGACTACACCAATCAGATTGTCCTTGAGAGCCTTGCAGTTGTCGACGCGAGATGACCACCGAGTTGCTCAAAATTATGCCCATTTATGCAGCAAACTCGTGGGAAAGAGTCGCTAAGGAGTAGCAAAGAGTCGGTAATGTCCAATCAGGAGGTGGCTCATCAATTTGTATCTCCCAAACCGACTCTCTGGTACTAGGCTAGCTCAACATGACTTCAATATTTGCATTGTTTTTGCTCTATTATTTCACTTGTTCACTATTATAACACACTGCTGAACGAAGCTCGAGTGCTAACTGAGCCGTTTTGTTAACTAACAGTCTTTTGTGCAAAGACGCTAATGCTACTCAACGAGCTGCTTTGTTAACTGTTCCTGCCTGCCTCCTGAATAGATACATGCAAACAAATTAACTACATCCTGACTTATAGGTAAACACATCTGGTCAGGCACGTATTAACAGTCAGAATAATTTAACTCGGCAACAAACTTTAACGATAAAAAATATTATTGGGCTACTGTACCGAAACGCTCATACTGTTCGCATTTATGGAGCGCTGGCCCGCTATTGTGTGTCAAAAATTCAGAAATAAATTTGCTTACCGTTTGCCATTTTGACATTTTCTAAAAAATTGGGGGGGGGCCTATAGCACGACGCCACTGCCTTTTGTGTTGCAAAAACTACTATACATGGATGTTGCTGTAAACTATATGTGTGACTATTTTGACACTACTCATTTTCTCTCCTTCATGTATTTTGCATTACATGTAGAGAGAGCGTGTGACTAATTGCACATTGACACATTGTCATTCTGTTGTCATTTAGTGGCTATTTAGTGTCATGTAGTCATATTACAATTATAATGTCATATATCATCACTTTTCTACATCTTGCATGCAGAAGCATGATTGTATTGGCATGTTAAATAAATATACTTGAATTACATGAAGAAGCACATAGCCCTTTATTAAGCGACCATTTGTCAGAAGAACAATTTGGTCAAAAAACCATGTAAACATGCCTTCCAGTACTTTGTTGTTTGTTATTATACATATACAGTTCTTAAAAAATTACTTTATACATGTGAATTACATATGATTGCCTTTTTTTGTTCTCCTTTCAACTATTTTTGTTTTCAGAAAGTATTAACTGGAGTGGAAAACTTAAATGATGCACATTTACTAGAAATGATAGTTGACTCGAAAAAGACACCTCTTGCGGGTCTAGGATATTATGTTCCAAATCTACATCAGCTTATACTTTCCAATAGCAACTTACCTACAGTTAGGTAAGCTGAATCAGCTTCCTTTGTATTTATACATCGAGACAGCAGTGCGTTTTAGTAATCTGAGTATTTGCTCACTCACTACTACTTTTGCACGAATGTGTCATTCTTGCTCATTACTGTAAGCAAGGAAGGGGACTATGGCTTCGTTGTCACGGTGTGTGTTTCTTAATCACAGTTAAGTGACAATGGGAGAAACTATGATTGGAGTGAACGATGAGGATTCATGAGTGAATCCACAATTACTGAATTCTTGAAAGCAAACTTGGCTATGATCTGAAAAGAAATCAGTTTTTTTTTACAACTCGGCAATTGTGGTTTCATTTGATCATTAGCCAGAGTTAAAGCTCTCAGTCTTAACTTTTAACAATTTCTTCCTGTGGTTTAAAAAATTCTTTTTTATCATCAACACAAGGATGCGACAGGTAAGAAAGTCATGTGTAGGCAGTTTTAGCCATACGATTCTCAAACTTGCACAAGACACCGTTGTTGCTTTAGTACTTGATGTTAGAGGACTCTCAATGATTAGTAATGTTCTGATTCTATGAGCAGTGAAATAATAAGTTGGCCCTACAGTTAAGTGTTAACATGTAGTGTGCTGAAGTACCAGAAATTACTTGATAAGCGTAAAAATGTTAACAATGGCCAAGCCAATCAGTGGTCAGTGATCAATGAACGAACAATGGTGTTCGGTTGTCGTTGATGACTGCTGAAAGAGATTTGGTTGGCTAGTCATTAAGTTATTGATCAGCTCAGTAAACTGTTATGTCCATCACAAAATAAAAATTGCTGAATTCATAAGAAAATGTAAGTTAAAGTAGGAATTTAAAACTTACAGCAAAAGTTTTTGAAATGTTTACCATATTGTTACGATAAAATTATTTACATGCTGTAACCATATTTCCTTGAATTGGCTGCATGATGAAATCCCACACTGAAGGAGCACCGGCCAAACGAATGCAGCATATAATGCCTTTAGTGCTGTTAGTATATTAGTCATTAATTCATATAATCCAGGAGGACTCTAAAGTGCCAATGATACATTTACATTTATTTTACCTTACTGGTAAAATTAATCTCAAAATCAAATAATTGATGAAGTTCCACAATTGGAATCATGTGGATAATCTCTTGCTGTGTAAAATAACTGATAAGACAAAACAGTTTCAAATCATTTTTGTGTCGGAACATTATTTACGTATTTTATCTGACTTGTGATAAATTGGTCAGCAATCATACAGCAATTTTTACAGGATTCAAAATTTTTACCCATCATTTTACATCATTTATAGGTACTCCCACTAGCCACTAATTAAGTTTGTAACATATTATTTAATTATTAGACATTTTGTAGATAATAAAACATATGTTTCCGAGCGTAGGTCAAAATTAGGTATGGTCTGAAACATCCTGTTTTCCACTAAAGCACAAAAATGGGGCCTTAATCAGTTTAGTAGTAGTAAATTTCGATGTGGATTACTGTTCAAGAAGTCTAATTTGATAAGAATTGGAAGTTAAAGGAGGCAGCACTGCTACACCCCTCTCGAAGTTTTCGACTAAGTGTAATTAATAGGCCTATATAGTGTAGTTAGACATGGATTATTATGTCTAATCATTATCTGAAGATTTAGATTAAGAAAACTGTAGAAAATGAACATGACACATTTGAAATTTTACTCATCTGAATAAACTACAATGATGTAATTTTCCCTATTATCAATGTTTGTCATTTTGTGTGTATAAACTCTAATGATGTGTGTCACAGTGTCTCATATGTCATGTTGTAAGACCATCCAGGATCCAATGAACTCACTAGCATTTTACTCCAAATTAAAAAATAGATGTTGTCCTTTTTCAAAAAAAAACATGACAGAATTCAAAGTTTGTACTGCCGTTTGAATATAAAAATAGATAATGGGCAAAATTTGAAAATCTGAATACTTTAATAGCATAAGTTTATGATGCAGTAATATAATTTGATAATGTACGTATTTTTAAACTCGCATTAAATTTTACTTTTCTTGTCCTTTAAAGATGTGGTAAGTAAAAGAAGTGTAAAGCAGAGTAGCTATTGTGATAACCTTGTAATATGTTCATCAAATTAAACACTACATTTTCAGGGACTTGGGAACATGTATGAAACAACTACAAGTGCTCTGGCTACCTCACTGCAATTTAACAGATCTGGATGGTGCAAGTTCTTTCCCTCTATTGTCAGAGATTTTTGCTGCATACAATCATGTGAGCGACCTAACTCCACTCAGCTTTTTGATGAATTTGAAAATTTTAGACCTTGAAGGGTTAGTTTTTAAATTGAAATTTTTTGAAGTGATATAAGCTTCTTGATTTGCATTTGAAACTTCAAAAACAGTGAATTTGTTCTCTGTAAGCTTATGCACTTATTAATATTGTGTAGCTGTCCTATTATGGTCGTGTAAAAATTGCACTGTGCTGTGAAGTCAATGTGAAAGGCCTGTAATTTGATAACTTAACTACTGCAATGTGAGCCTATTATATTAAAGAATTTTTAAAGAAATTGGGTAGTTTATAGTCGAAGGAAACTACTTCCTGCTCTACATTAATTATTATAAATAATTTTGCATTTGTTCACCTGCCCAAGCACCAGTCATCTGTTAGATTCTGCTATCAGGTCTTGTTAAGTGTTTACCACCTTGCTTTATGGCACTTCTGCTTTTATTCCGAGTCCAGAGTAGTACTTGGAATTCAGCAGGGTTATAGTTAAGAAAAGCTTTTCAACCTCGTATAATTCGCTACTGATATTCTTGCAAAACAAAACACTGGTGGCTTATGGTCTTTGTGTGTTGTTTTACATAGATTGTCAGTTTGCTTTTTGGTCATTTGAAAGGCGCTTTTCACATATAAAGTCACATCTGCCACGATGCATATCACCACGTAGTGCAGGGTGGTAATGCCTTAAAAGACTGGCCCATCATTGAGGAAGAAATGTCAGGTACATGAGCTGCCATGGATGTGCATTAGGGATGGTCCCTGCAGTTATTTTAGTTACTGCCTTGATCATCATACGCTTCATTATGTCGAGGGCTAAAATGATATAAGCATCTTTTCTAAGGACAATACAAAAACCAGTGAATAAAGAATTAGTTTGGGGTGAAAGCTAGTGTCTGTCATCTTTCATCATAAAATATATCGTATTAACATTGAGCGGGTAGTTTAGTTCCGGGGATTTATCTTTAATCATTCGTATATGTCGACGGTTTACTAGAATATATCCTATTGTTTTGTCCTGGGTATTTGTAAAAATAGGACATCATACACTGTTAATCTCCATTCCAAAATGTAACTAAATTGCTGTGGATGAGCAGCCATATTACACAAGAGCATTTACACAACTATGTGCGGAGTAAACAGTTTAAATACCAAGTGTCCCCTTCCAAATAGATCACCAAACAACTGCACTACATCTGGGGAGTAATGAATATATGTGCTTGATGTCTAATGTGTAATGTCTAGTTTTGCTAAACTTGAGTTATTACCCAGCAGACAATTTCTTTGGACCATAACTCTGATCTCAGTAAGAGTTAGTGTAATTTTAATGTGACTACATATGATATGCATCCACAGCGCCATTTACTCTGCCGAGAATTTTTCTCTGTGCTGTGTGTGCACCAAATTCATTATTATTTTAAAAGTGTTTCAATGTTTTAATTACATATGATATTTTGTTAACAGCTCGAGCTTTGTTATGACAAATTGCACTAGATAGTATAGTAACACTTTTAATAAAACATATTGTAAAGTTTCATTTTTTTGTTTTAGGAATGATTTACACGACATCATACAAGTAGAGTTTTTGACTATGTGCAAAAAGCTGAAGAATCTAATTCTTGAAGGAAATCCTATATGCACTGTTCCTGGCATTGGTTTTCAGGTATTTCTTTACTACTTTTAGAAAGAAGGAGTGGGAGAAAGAGGTAGGGAGGGAAGGAGAAAGAGAGATAGAGAGAGAGAGAGAGAGAGGGGGGGCAGTGAGGCAGAGAGACAGTGGCATAGCTAGAGGCGCCCGGGGTGGCACACGAGTTTGCTGCCCACCCCATCTTATCAAACCTAACATTATTCTGTTACTTTGTCTGGGTTAATTACCATAAGTAACTGTTTTTGATTACATAGTAACCAACAAAATCACCATTTCATCAAAAAAACAAAAAATTGTATTAATAATCTCTACTTTAACATTTTGAATTGTTTATAGCTGAGAATTATAACTGCACCTGTAAAACAAATTTGCTCAAGCACATGAACGGATGTGTTTGTATTGCACGGTAACCAGATGACACCATTTTTCGTTCAAAATGAGGAAGCACAAGCGCGAAGTGGTTGTCCCAATTAAATTGACTTCACTAATTACGTGAAGCATTTAGCACATAATTTTATTCCTGAAACTTTCTAATATTCAAATAAATTCAGCTTCCCGAGAGACTTGGCTTTTCCTTTAAGTAGTGATGAACCTGGCTAATAAATGAATTGGTGGCTGCTAGCTTTTTGAGAAAACTGCCTCCTGACCTGCCCAAACTATTCAGTGTTAGTTGTAGATTCCATATTTGAGTGCAGGATTCTTGCTTGTGGGGTGTGTATAAAAAACAAAGTTTTATATGCCTAGTACTCAAGAATACTTGCTAACGTCTGGAGACATCAGACAGTTCTAAGACTAAGGAGTTAGTGGGATTGCAAAAAAAAAGATGAAAATATTTATTCACTTGTACTTGATCTTTTGTAGGGGGATAATTATATCTACCGTCAGGCAATTCTAAAAATGCTTCCATGGCTGAAGTTCTTAGACGACCAACTTGTAGAAATGGTGACACAAACACAGCAACCAGAAAAAAACTTGTCAGTTGAAAAAGATATAGTGCAAGAGTCCATAAAGGAACTGATCATTAGAGAAATACCAAGACGTAAGAATTAAAATGGACGCTTCACAAATGCTGTAAACTGCTACATAGAATACACTGGTCCTTGTACTGATGCTCTTTATTTTCATTACAAATTGATACAGATCAAAGTTCGACCCTGAATTCTTGATTTTTAGAAACCTAGCTTTCAGGATCAAATACATTCTTTATTTTATTTTTGGGCATTTCTTATCGTTTTTTTGCTATCTTCTTCTCTCCCAAGAATTAATTTTTAACCAAATTTCTAGCAATAAAATTTTGTTAAGTTGACATTTTACAGCAAGCCATTTTTAACCCAAATCACATGCAAATGTATGCAGCATTTATTATAGGAGCACAGCTGATAATTGACTGTAGAGCAGTGGTTCCCAGCCGGGGGTATGGGTACCCCCTGGGGGTACGCAACAGCAATGCCAGGGGTACGCAGAAGGTGTGTCAGATCGACACATTTTTTTCTTTCTGTAGCCGGTGAAAAGGGTAAAATACACCAAGTTGCAGCATCGCGATATTCTTTCTACAGGTTAGGCAATATTTCACAAACAATATTCCTGCGCAGTGTGCTAGAAAATACTTTTACCCGCCCACGAAAAGCTTATATTTTGTCGCTTTGTTTGTGCTGTATTTGGCTTTCGAGGTGTTGGTTCCATTTGTGACAGCATACAAATGTGAGCTAGGCTTCAGTGCAATGCTATATTTGAAGACGAAGGCAAGAAACCGTTTGGATTTGAGGAGCGACATGCGAGTCGCAATATCAACAATTAAACCTGAAATCAAAAAACTTGTTGATAATCATCAAGAACAGCGTGCACATTAATTATGACTGCTGTGAAGATCGCGCTTCCTTGTATTGATGTTTTCATATTCGAGAAAGTTGTTCAAATTACGTATTTCTTAATAATCAGTGATAAAATTCATGTTTTCAAAAAAAGTTAAAATAAAAAAATGTCGATAATATTAATCGTTGTTTTCTGGAAACTGGTTTTTCAAACAATTTGTTGAAAAATATCAGGTGGGGGTACGCTGAAGATCGCCACATTTAGAAGGGGTACTTGGCAAGGAAAAGGTTGGGAACCACTGCTGTAGAGGAACTGAAACTGAATAATAACCAAGGTGGTCTGGTGCTGGAAAAGGAGAGTAGCAGACAAGCAGTTTTCTTAACTCAGTCAACAGTAAAGGCTATTTACAAAAATGAAAACAGCTACAGAGTGAAAAATTATCTAAAATGAGCAGAAGAAATACAACAGGAGAAAAGATGGGCAATTTACTTAGCTATGTGTTTTCTTAGGACACATTAGTTTCATTAAACGATGAATTACTGTATGTTCAAGACAATACAATTTTGTAGTGGCCCACATCTTCAACTCTGCTTTAAAAATCCGCAGAAATCATGTGTAACTCATGTAGAAAAGTATTACAGTAGTCGCTGCTTAGTAGACTCACGGTTAATAGATTCAATCGCTTAATTGACTCAACTCCTGGAACGGACCGCTTCTATTCAGATATATATAAAAACTATCAGTAATTAACTCAAATAAATTCCCTTAATTGACTCAATATTCTTCCTTTACGTACTTAAAATAAGACATTTGTATGGGCCCAAACAGCCTTTCCTACTTTTATAACATCTTTACTTCCCTTTTGTGCATTATATATGTAGAAACAATCATGTTAAGTACCGTTCTGTTTGTAAACGGGTATGTTTATCATGCGCTAGCGTAGTGGTTTTGCTTTGAATCTGTTACCCGCTCACCCATTGCAATTAACCTCGTTACCCAAAGAATTTCTGGAAGCTGAACATTTAATCAATTGCCTAGCGGTTTCCTTTTGATGCTCTAGGTGCAAATCACGCTTTCATGGTTAATGAATAGATTTTAGAACATGGTTAATAGTCAAAGATGCAGGTACAGTAATCAACCAGTATTCCTTGTGACTTACAAGAGTAAACATGGTACAGCAAATAAGAGCAATGTAAGTGAGCAGACGATTCAGAACTGCTTTAGTCACGCACAACAACGGATTTTCAATGTGGGCCAACTTCTTCGCGAGAAAATGAAGCAGCCGTCTTTGAAGGAATTTTTGCAAATAAACAGACTTAGAAAAGTCTGTGATTTAGGAAAGTATACCTTTTAATTTATTGCTAATTCACTTAGATGAATTAATATTTTAATTTTTTTCTAATTTTGAACTGCACAAAGGAATTTAGGCATTACTTAATTTCTAAAATTCATTAAAAACCTTTGCAGTGCATAGTAAACTGATGACTCACACTTCTATGCCTGTAATACTACACCCATCTGTTAATATGTTCAGTCGGTTAATGGGATCAAACACGTCGGTCCTAAAGTGAGTCTATTAAGTGGCGACTACTGTATACGAAGATGAGCAGCGTTCATCCTCAAAAATGGTTCAACTCCTTGCTGCCACTACACTCTGATACAAAAAACTACTCTGTACAAAAAATGAACATGTCGTTAGCTGAGGTTAGTTTTACAGCATTCATTTAATTAAGTATAAATGTTAACATACAGACCAAATCCAACTTGAAAATGTTTTCATTACGGATTTTTTCAATTTTGCGTAGGACCAACAAGTGCTCACGGATTGTCACCTGCCATTAGTAAAAGTGACACAGAGCTGTCTCGATCTACCTCCAGTGCAGTGTCAGCCATCTTAGCAAGACCACAGAGCGCATTAGCTACTTGTGGTAAGTAAACATAGATTAAAATTTTCAAAACACTGCCAATATTTCTCACTTAATCTCTCCTTTTAGTTATAATGCTGAAATGTTTGCTAATACACACTTAGGATATATTGTGCAGTGCATTCCTAAAACATGACTGTAACTGTTTGTTCCTTAAATCGGTTATTACTGCTAGTGCACTTGGTTAATGCAAAATACCTTTGTTATCATAGGTTTTTACAGTAGACATGCGCACCTTGCACCTGACAGTAATGACTACAGTGAGCTTACTAAAGGTGGTGCAGTAGTAAGTGGCAGCTTACTTCGGACACGTAATAAGTGTTGGCAGGCTTCTTTCGCTGCAGATACATCAGATGCTACTGGTGAAACTGAAACAAGTCAAAAATTCCTTCACCAGTCTAGTTTTGGGGGTCAGTTTTCTGATAGTAATGGACAAGATGAAGTTAAGTAAGTATTAATAATTATACTCAGCCAAAATCTGAAATTTGAAGCATTTGCTTTATTTTTTTAGTTTTGATGAGCTTTGAGTTGTCGGTGTTGGGATCATTTTTCAAAGAAATTTTATACTGGATATTTTACTAAAAAATTCAAACTAATTGCCATAATTTTGATACGATTAGGTCGCAGGACACAGAAACTGCATCTGTAGTCAGGGCAAGTTGGGATTCATCCTGCGTAAACTCACCAGATACATCTACTTCCCCAATTTCTGGAAGTTCTGTGCATTCACCGTCACCCCCGCCATCAAAAGAAGGTACGGTACCTTTTTTAAAAAAATAATTCTCAAGAGAAACGTAACTGCTTATGTGTGAATGAATATTAACGACAGATTAAAGTTATGTCAGAAAGCTGTGTACTTATTTTAGGTTCTAAGACTGCAAGCGCGTTGAAGAAATTGCACAAAAAAAGATTGACTCCAGTCAAACACACAGTAGTAGTTCCAATAAATATAAAATCTAATGCAATGAAACCACTCAAAATACCTTCTACAAAAAAATCAACAACAGTTAAAAATAAATGCCATCAAAAAGATCAGAAGAAAACATCAAGTCCAAGAAAGAGAGAAGTGCCTAAGAAACAGTGCCAAGTGAATGCATCTTTAGAACATGTGGTAACACTAGATATGGCCGATGACAGTGACTGTGCATGCTTTAGGTATGGTGAAGTTTGCACAGTGCCTTCTCATAGAAAACTCTCACCACATGAACTGCCTAAATTGAAAGATGCAATCGAATTTCGATGACTGTTTGCTCAAATTGTGCAGTATTGCAGAAAGAAACATATGACTTGTCAAAAATGACAAAAACAGCAAGTCTAAATGCTAAAGATTTCTTAATGCTACTGTGTTATAATGTTATAAATATTTTTTAGTTACACGAGTGTTATGAATATTTTTTGTTATACGAATGTAATAAATGTATTCATTAAAATTGTTATGTTACACAGTAAAGAATTGAGTTTTGTATTACACATAGTGACTATCCATAATAGTTACGTCAATTTAGAACAAAATAGAATAAAATTTCTTTATTACTAATCGCGGAAGTTTCTACAACACTTTGATACAAAATGCATGATCCTTAAAATGTATTACTGAAAGTTTTAGATGCATGCTTATTAGAAGGCACGAGCTTCAGACTAGTCCTTCTATGATGCTAACTGACAGCATGATACAAGACCCATTTTCTACCTACTGTTATGCAAGTAGTGTATCAAGTTGTATCACAATATTGTCATCTAGCAGCTTTCACAGAGCTGCTTCTTTCTGCACCTTAAAGTAAAAAATGTTTATCTTCCAAACATACTGCCACTGTCACAGCCACACTGCCACTTGATAATTAACTTCAAATCTTTTATCTTTTACATTGTTACAATAAGTTGCACAGTTCAGGTTTTACTTATTACTTTTTAGCTTATTGTGTAATTAAAAGTAACAAAAAAAAATCCATCAAGCATGTAGAACCAGTCGAACAAGATACCAAAACAAATTCTGATGAGCGTTACGCAGATACATCTAGTCGAGCAGGTTTGCAGGCCTGTCTAATGCTCATCTCCTGAAAACAAACATAAAAGAACATGGTAAAGACTTGAAAGGGCCAAAATGTTTTTGTACGTATAAAATCATACCACTAATACAACTTTATAACATGATCCACACTCAAGTTCCCGAATTTTATTTATCTGCTGGTCCGAATCGCTAAAAATGGTAATGACCCACCTTTTTACAAAAATCACAATTTCTTAATTATATAAAAAGCTAACATAATTTATAACTGTTTATGCTGCATTAATATAGCTTAACTTGAGCATTAAGCAGATAATGATGCACATTCTTTTTGATATGGCATTATTTTTTTTGTTGTGCCCATTGCAAACCTAAGTGCAATCTGTCGAGCTGTGTTGTTAAATTTTAACAGTTATGAGTCTAAGATGCTTCACATGACCATTGGTAAAGCCTGCCAATGGCAGAAATGTAACTCTATTACTAAAATCAATTTAAACTAGAGTGGCTTCAGTAGACGGCATCCCTGGAGGCTGCCAAGTGAGATTTACATATTTTGAGATCCTTGGAATTTATGCAAAGATGTATTTTCTGCACTAACACTTAAAGTGACATTAAATTTTTGTGAAAAGGCAGGTGCCGACATAAAGAACATCTGGTTAGTGAGTTAGAATTCGACGTATAGGCCTAGTATAATATTCGAAGGCAAAACTCGAATGTTATTTTTGGTAGGGAAAACTTCAAACGGGTCTGAGTTATGTTGCGTATGGGTTTAAAACTTTACATAAAAATGTAAATTCACGTACAAATGTACTCGAAGACACATACGTGAACCACAGTTATGTGGTACGGGTTTAAAGTGAACATACACGGAGACTACCCTAAAAATGTGCATTCCGTATAGAGGACATTGATACCCACTGTAATTTTCACTTAAAATTATACTAAATATCTGTGAAAGACAAGTACCATCATAATGTATCTGAATACAAACAGAACACAAAGACACACCATCGTCAAAAATTCTTATCTGACTTCAGTATAATTGACTTTTCGCTATAATGGACTTATTTTCTGCTCCCTAGTGCATTTTCTTCCCCGCTATAATGGACCCATGTATAATGGATCCACATGTGATCGCAGTTTATGCTGGTACACTATAGGTGCTGTGTTGCTCGTTTCGGAGCGTAGACTTTCCGGGAATATCCAGGTCAGCTTCAGCTTTCCGGGAAGGTTCATCACGGCAAGTTGGCCCATTTGGCACTTTTTGGGAATAAAAATTTGGCATTTGATCAAGGAATCATCGAGAATTGTAAGAGGAAGTATCGAACAGCGATATTGCGGAGAATGATAGCCGATATCGAAGCTGGCAAGCAAACGAAAATTGATCTTAGAGATGCAGCAACGTACATAGGAAAGTGCTGGAAAGACGTGTCCGTTTCCTCTATTGCCAACTGCTTTCGCAAAGCGGGCTTCAATTTCCCGATCGACAATAATGCTGAACCGGTGGCAACCGTCACTGACGATACCGCAGAGATGTCTATACAAGAAAGAAACGTTTGGGACTTCATCGCCATTGAACTAAACTTATCGGAAACAACGTTCGAGAAGCATGTGAGTTGTGATTCGGAGCTGGCTACAGACGAGAGTGACTTGACCGAGAGAGAGAGAGATCATACAGTACGTTACAGACGTGAATGATGGCGGTGAGCAGCACCAGCCAGAGACTGAAAGTGACGTTACTGTAACTCAAACCTGTTCAGGGAGTGAAGCGATGGAGCACCTCAGATATGTGCGAGACTTCTGTCTAAATAAAGGAATTGACAGACTCGATCTGATCGCTGAGCGAGAACAGAACATTACCACGAAGATTGCGAGTGATGCTGGCACGAAAAAACAGGCAAAAATCACAGATTTTTTTGGACAGTAGCTGACTAATTCCTCTAACAAAATTATAGATTCAGCCTTGTATCAAATATGGCATTTGAATAAAACCGTTTGACGTTCGATTATAAACATTATTTCATTTTACTGTTGATTTCTATGATCCTATTGTATCTATTGTAGGGTAGTCTGGCTTCAGATATGGTACCCCTCGGTATAATGGACTTTTTGAGCGCTCCCTTAAAGTCCATTATAGCGAGGTTTGACTGTATATAAATAGCTTACCTACGCACTGAGTATGGCTGTTACCAGTGGATAGATAGCTTACCCATGTAATGAGTATGGCTGTTACCAGTGGATAGATAGCTTACCCATGCAATGAGTACGGCTGTTACCAGTGGATAGATAGCTTACCCATGCAATGAGTATGGCTGTTACCAGTGGATAGATAGCTTAACCATGCAATGAACATGGCTGTTATCAGTGGATAGGTAGCTTACCCAAGCATTGAGTATCGCTGTTATGGAATACTTGTGTGGCATTTTACCCAGCTGCTTCTGCAGGGATTTCCCCACAGCTTTTAGAAATGGAGTTGAGCCTGAAATATAGAAAAACAAATTCAGTTCTAAATCTAATGTGATTACAACTATATATTGTTACAATAATGAAAACTGACATAAAGACAATTGAAAGGACTGTTTAACTTCTGTAATACTCTTAATTACTTTACTAATTATTTCTGTGACATCAAACATAATTATTTCCTGATAATTGTCAATTAGTAGCAAAGACAATGTTGATATCACTCCATATGATGGCAATTAATAGCCAATATTGTGTCTAATAAAGTATGAACAATACTCAAAGGAATCATGATTAGAAATATGATATTACCATAATCTTGTGATCTGATCTCACATTGAGGACTAGAGTCAGGATAATTGCCAGGCACCACAATGCCTATTGGTGGGACAGCTGGTAACTGCGAGCACTGCAATTTACAAACTAGGTGCACTGTGCTCGATTGAGGATGATGCAGGTTGTCTAGATTTACTCGGAATCTCTCATCCAGTTGAGCAACTTCACCTTGCAAAACATCTGGTATTTCATCATTCTCTTCCTCTTCATCAGATGAAGTCCTCTGACGTTTGGTAGGTGGTGAAGGTGCCCTGTGGATACAAAGTGAACTCTATTAGTTACTTGAAACAAAGTATGCTTTAAAAACATAGGCGCTGATCTTGTGGATATTAAAAGTTTAAAAATATCATGTGAACAGTGTTAATATTAGTTTCACTCTGAAATTTAGTATAGGCATAAAAACAGTGGCCACGTGAACAATGTTTTACTAAGATGGTGGTAAGTCTGACCTAAGCAGCTACCTTGACTAAATGTAACTTTGACTAAATGACCAAAACCCAGTTTGAATAAAGAATCAAGGATTCACATTCTGTTTATCAAATTTCAGCCTTGTCCCAGGAAATAACAATGCCAAGTATCCAATAAAATGAAATTAAGATTTTTATTTAAAGTGGGAAAGGGTTAAAGGTATATGAAAAATTTGTCATTAAAATGAATGATTGCTAAACAATAAATGCTTGGAGAGTCGTTATACAAGTGTGTTTGAGTGGCAGTGGCAAATGAAGACGACGACAAATGGGTTTTATGTGGTACACCTATGAGTTCATCTTGGTGTGAACATCATACTAATAATGTTGTGGAAATTTTTACAGATAAATAAATACGTCATCAACATCATTATGTAACTGTAATTGATAGGTATTGTTAATTGGTCAGCATTTCACGGAATGCAAACATTTGAACTAAATAAGTAGAGAAGGTTAAAAAAATCTACTCGTCTAGTGGGGACATGACATTTGGGCATGAGACATTGGGGTGCCAATGCCGACATAAGTTACATCCAAAGTGACTCGACCAATCTAGCTAGTCCTTTTTCAGTTGACAACTAGTTATAAGCAACTAATGAACTAAACAACACATTCTATATCAGTTTCTTCTATAGCACACCAAACATACATTGAATATAGTACTGGATATAATACTAGTTAAATTACTGCACTAGTTGTACTCGCACTAAATTTTAATGTTGCATAGATTTTTTGTGATGCACATTTCTGTTATTTACTATTCTTGTGATGCACTAGATTTTTTTGGAAATTAAATGCTTTTGAAATAAAGTGCTAATGTAAACTTGCACTGTGTTCTTCTACTTCGTTCATTTTAAAAGCCACACAAAAACTACCGAATTAAAAAAATGCAGCCAAATGAATGATTTTAATTCTTATAACGTATATTACTGCATATGTGTAATTGTGGTGCAATCATGACTGTTAAAAAATATTTTGACAATTTGGTTATTATAGTAAATCATAAAAAATTTATTTAACAAAAATGAAAAATTAGGTGTAAATTTTACTGATATTCTGTTCAAATGTCTTGTGCCAAAGTGTCACTTACCCTCATCTGACAGTTGAGTTAGGAAAAATACGGAAAAGCCAATTGTTGTTGTGTCAGTAATAGCTGGCATGTTGGATGTGTTGAGGGAGCTCTAGATAAATGCATTGGAAAGATTAGCAATTACAAGGAGTGTAAATAGCAGAGGGTACAGAAGCAAGCCATTTTGGGATCAGCATACATCCTGCGATGGTATTTGTAGGGCTTATAGAGCCCTGGATAGACTTCACTTTGCAAGTGATGATAAAACAGTTTCGGGGGTGTAATACATTAATAGCAATAATGTCCTCAGCAATTTATTTTAATAACAGAGTTTGTTTTCAATTTGCAGAGGCAGAGAGCACTAGCTCATCTCTAAGATTTTTACAGAATCATCATGAAAAAGCCAATAAGCATGTTTATGTACCTTATAGGTGGTCCACATAGTGCAGCAAGTGATGGACCAAACGTTCTCTGTAATGTATGGTTCAATATTGGCTTATTTAAATGAGCATGTAAGGCATCCAGTAATGGCTGAAACATGTTCTGTTCTTGCAGACGATCCTGCTTTATCATTAGAACTGGAAATTGTGCTGTTTGCTGCTGTTGTTGTTGCTGCTGCTGCTGTTGATGCAGCAGCTGTTGTTGTTGGGACTGTTGCTGTTGCACTGGCTGTTGTGACTGGCTCTGTAAAAAAACAAGAATTTTGTTTCCTGTTTTAATAAAGAAATATGTATTTTTTAACATCACTAAAACATTTGGAGATTGATGAAAATTTACGACATCAGTAAAATTGGATCGTAAGCCTAACAAGTAATGTGACATGTTTACACCATTCTGTAAATTTGTATAAGGTGTTTTTTGTTGAATAGACTAGCAATTTTTATACAGTTTGACACTTCCCAAGACACAAATAAAAAATTAAATGTATCAACGTAAAGAGTAAAGTGTGTTTGTACCCACTTAATCAAAACTAAAAAATATTTATTTGTTTAGAAAAAGACCTAGACTACCTTAATAGCATAAAGTGCAGTACAACGCACTCCCAACACAGCATATGTTGCTCGCGAACCACGTACAAGTAATAATAGTAAGTTAGTTGTTTATGCATTTGCCTAACCCAGGTACGATTCTTATCATACTACTTTTGCAATTTTTCGCTCAAAAACTTAATCTAACAGGTTAGTAATATTACCAGTAATTGGAAACCCAGTTTCGCTGTACAGAAATGAAATTTACAGGTAACATAATAATCATCATTCTACTTTGTTACATTCCTATATACTGTTTACACAGTATTAAGTTTTGAAACCAAATGAAATCAAATAAACCTAACAATGTATCAAAATATTTCATTTTCTGGTAATTTTTGTTAAACATTTTTAAGACAATTAACAGTCAAAACAAGCAGTTGTTTAATATATAAAATTCTATGTTCCTCTATTGTCCTCTATTTAATACAGTAGGGCTCTCTGCATGCAATACTCATAAGTTTGACCCACTAATTGCTAGTTAAATTAATAACGAGTGTAATGCTAATTCACAATCTAAACTTATTTGTAACAGCCTTTGTGTTAATTGTTTTAATTTATTTTAATTACCACATCACAAATTCATATATTTACAAGTTCTGTTCATTTTAATTCTAACAGCAGGCAATTTCATAAAACCCACAACTTTTTATTAGTTTCATTAACCAAACCATAAACCTCAAGCTGCATTCAAGCATGCAGATTGCACTACTTGAGATTTCTTAATGGTAGCTACACAGAAGATATCAGAAATTTAATTTACTTCTGCTTCACGACCTTAGAAAACTTGTATTACTTGAATAAAATTATTTTAAAATTGTTTGTGCATCTTAAAATATTGTAACCTGTAGATTAAAAGTGAAGGAATTTCTTTTTCTCATCCCTAGACTCTTAATTACAAAGTCAGCAGCAAAAAGTAATGCTTAGTTATGGAGGAGAGTGACACATAGTGCTGATATCAATGACTATAAAATTGATTAGTAGCATTTAGCCCGTTACACAGAATGCTGAACACTGCTTAACAGAAACAACTGCTTTATTAGAGTAAAAACATTAAAAAGCAAAACTGAATATACCTGATCTCTTAACAAGTCCATTTTTTCTAAAACTTGTTCACATTGAATTAAGACATGTAACTGGGTACGACGTTTAGGATTAGTTAAGAGTCCCAGTAAAGACTTAAGTTTGCTCTGGTCACGTTTGCCTTCTGCAAAAAATTCAGTTGCACTAGATTTTATTGTATAACGTCTGCAAAAAGTATTTAATACAGTCAATAATAAAGATAAAAATCAGATTCTTCATCTTAAATTCAAATTTACATTCCATTTTAGTAACGTTACCCACTAAAATTCTTAATCAACAGTAAATATATTGTTTAGAGAAATGCTAAGTAATAACTGAATTGACTAAATAAAAGGTTGATTAGTAAGGAGTAACAAGACAGGGCAGTAACACACTTTTATTGAAAAGCTTATTACCTCAATTCTAAATAACTCTAGAAAACTATAAGAATCTGAATGGTTGACGATAGCCCTTCACTTTGCTTATTGGCGCACACGTTAGGGTAAAAGATGCTAGTACACTAAAGCAAAGTAAAATATGTCAGGGATAGAGATTGTGCAGGTTAGTACATGGTTTAAAAGAGGTACAAGTGGTTAAATGCTGATAAGTGTCAGAGTGCCCTTAGAAACATGGGGTGTTGGTGCTTCTACAAGAAGGTCTTAGGACTTAATAATTAAATTTTAATTACTTTCTGTCTTAAAAAATCTTCTATCCCATTAATATGCATGGTGATTGATCACAATATGTCAAAGTAAATGCCCAGTTGATTTTCAAATAACATTCAACTAACACCATTCGACTCACTTCCTCACAAAATTTAATTGACGTACCACAAGCCATGGCATAGCAACATCAAACAGACATATACAATTGCGATGTTGCAAACCTCGAGTTAAACATTTTCCCAACCATGTACTTGATTACTTGCTGGAGGTAAGTAACCAAAACTGAGTTTTTCTCTCAAGCATTTCGAGTTTGTCTGTTTTTACCTTACCTTTTCCATCTCCTTTCTCAGACTGTGCAATTAATTCTTGTAGTGGCTCAATATACTTTGATAACTGCTGAAGTTTGTCCCAGTAAGCCTGTTCCTCAGCAGAAGGCGGAGCTGGACTTGCACTCTGTGCTCCTGAAACTTAATATATCAATTATTGCACTGTGGTCAGATGTATGCACATCCTCCCTGCACAAAACTAATAACCAGAAGCGGAATCCCAATAGCAACTTGGCAAGAGACAATATTAAATCCATTTATTAACGAAATTGAACGATGCTTAACTTTAACTGATAAGTATATGCTGTGACTACTCAGCCCATCCAATCCAATTGTTCTCCTAATAGTGTTCTTCTCAACATTCCAAAAAATACTGGACATACAAATCGTAGTAACATTAACAATATAAAATAACAGTAGTAGCAATACTTTTGCTGACTATGAGCTCTTGATTATGTATAACAGAGAATATTATTCAACTTGCTTTTTCCTTTAACTAAATCTAGTACAATTTCCTCTAATCTGAAAAAAATCATCCAGTTGTAACATTTATTTACTTTGAGACCAGCAACAAATTATTTGCAATTGGCAAAATAAATTAGAAATGCAAAAAAATTGTTCCTCCAATCAGAGTGAAACGTAGTTTTCAGCATTAGGGCAAGAAAGCAGTATACAACAAAAAAGCTTTACTTTCTCAGACTTTCACAAACATTTATTGTACAAACTACGATATATTTACGTGGAGTGTTCAGCATTCCAGCACTGGGTGAAGGCACAGGTCGTCCTATACCACCAGCAGGTGACAGTGCAGTGCCTGGGCCCGGCGAAGGTGTTGGGCCCATATTAGGGCTTGGTGATGGAATCATTTGTGATCTGGAAGTAGAATATTATATTTCTGGTACTTAGAGCACTTAAAACAGCCCTATTGCAAATATAATTAAACTCGAATACACATGTTAATCTTTACAAATCATGTGGCAGTTAGGGAACAATTTTTACATTTGTCAGGAACCATTTTTGTGACTACCGTACTTGCATAATTATCCTATTACATCAATAAATCTGACCAGAATGTAAAGAATGGTAAAGAATGTGCTTTTCAGCTCAGTAAGCAATACGCCGTATAGTGTGGGAGCTACAGTAAAAGAAAACAAAAGAAAAGAACTAGGGATAAAGCTAAAGAAGAATAAAGGACAACAAGATATTAAATATCAACACATTACTTGTGTCTGAAGTAATATGTTGAGAAATATGGAGATTTCTCACTGGAGAACTTTCTTTAGTGCTTAACTATTAAATAGTGGGGATGCAACTGAGGAAACAACAAAACAACAACACGTTGCATTCCATTAGGTTTTAATAAAACCAAGCTTCCTAGCTTCATTTTATGCTCTCACTTTTAAAACAGGAAAAAATACAAGGCTTCTATTTAGTATTCAAGATGGCTACCAAAAATACAAAAATGATATATTTTAGCAGCTCACTAACCAAAAGAAACAAATAGCCAAATCTGTTTATGAGTCAAGAAAAATATTAAACTCTTTAGTGATGTCACCAATGATTTAAAAACTTCTAGTGCTAGAATGGAAAAAATGAAAAAATACTATGACTCAGTAAACCAGGTATTCAAATCACTTCAAATAAACAGCTAAATCTGCATTTTTTACGTTTTGGGTTGAAGGAAAATAATTTTACTAAATTTACTACTGATGTCAGCAAGGCTTTAAAAGGTTAAGATAGCTACCAAGAAACAAAAACAAGATTAATAAAGCAATTTGTAAGCTAAATGTTTCATTTATCAATCATGTATGAACTGCATTTGGATTTCAACAGAAAAAAGTTAATTACAGATTTACGGATATGTGAATAAATTATTACATTGGCAAAATTTTTACCCTATGGAAGGTGGCTGCAGTGACTGTGGGCCAGAAGCAGGAGAATGACTCGTTAAACCAGCGGGTGATATTGTAGAACTGAATACTCCCTATAAAAATAATATGAACTTATAAAGCAATAGCAAAACCAAAATTTCTAGTACAAAGTAGACTTCATATAAGATAATAATTGCTTATTAATAATGGAAAATAAAAAAAATAAAATCATGAACAAAATTGAATATTATTAGCTTTATAGTAAAAGACAAGTTCTTTGATGTTTCTCCTTTTTCGATAAAATAAAAAATTATAGTAAGAACTATTTGTCAAGAAAAATGTTTGACTGCTGAGCAGACAAGAAAATTGGATCATAAATATGATACCTTCAATATAAATTACAAATCCAAAATAGAGCATATGGAAACATGGGTTTATTAAAAAATTGTATGTTTTTGTCAACCTGAGCTACATTCGGTGCAGTTCCAGGTGGAGCCATCTGCTGCTGTACCATCTGTTGAGGAGACAGCTGGTATTGTTCTGGGGGTGGTGCACGTTGAGCTGGAATTTGGGCTCTCTGAAAATAATACACAGATGTATAACATTGAAAAACACAAAATCAAGTAAAATAATTGCTCAAGGTGCAACTAAACTGCTTGTGAAAAAAGGTTTTCTATTTTGCCTTTTGCACTGAGCAATATAGTAAGAAAATAACGTTCAAGTATCACCTAATAATAGTAGTATTTATAAACACTTGTAGTTTAGCAAGTTTTGAATCAAGTAGTGCTAATGCCACCCAAAGCTCCATATTAGGACATATAGATTAGGTGGCGCTATCTGTAAATCTGCAATTATACAAAACTTGAGTTGATCATCTTCGTCCCACTAAATCTGGTGAAAACTCCACCAACTTTGGTAAATGAAACGATTGGATCTTGAAACGAGGCAGACTGCATCAATACAAACTGAAATGAATCAAAACCCAAATCTGATTCATCAAAATGGGTACTGTGATTAATTTCATCAGATTTTTGGTTCAAAACCACATAACGTAGGTGGCAGAAATAGGTGTTTTATGAAGCAGTGTTACCACTAATCAACAATATACGTGCATTCCACGTAGTGTCTTCAGAGAGTGCTTTGATATATGTTTCTGTAATAGAGGAATTAATATTCACCACAAAAGAAAGCAGAAAAATCAAAGTTATCTCATTATTTTTCTACATAACTGAATCAACTGGAGCACATAATCTAGTTAAAATCATGGGCTAAGCACAGATACCAGGATGGATCAAAGCCAATAATTATAACAAAAATATTCTGTTATTACCTGCATGTGCATTACCTGTCCTGGTGGCATCATTGCCACACCTTGAACCTGCCCCCGGACTCTTGTTAACAAATGATTTCTCATTTCTTGAAACTGTTTCCGCTGCTGAGGATTTATTGGGCTCATAACTAAAAACAAACAAAAAAAACATTCAAAACAAACTACCAAAGGTATATTAAAGTACGATTGCGGAATGCAGCATTGAAAAAGTTCTAAATTTGAACTCACCACATCTTGAACCATGTCTGTTTTTGAACCAGAAGACAAGTGCAAATCAAAAAGAATACAGACTCGTCAGTCGTCAAGGTCGCACGCAATGCCAACACTGCACACATGTAAGCCAGCAAACACACACACAAAAACTAACACTTGGAAAACCTGGATTGGTTGAAAACTTATTAGAATTGATTAAAATCTCCTTGATCATGTGCAGCTGTGTGGTTCAGTAGTCATGGCTCTTGCCTGATAATCCAAGAGTCTTCCTTACAGCCAAGAAGTTCTATTTCAAATGTTTAATATCATGGCTTTAATCCAATCACTGCAATTAAGAACATTAATTGAAAAATAATTAACAGTTTTATGCATACCTGCTCTTGGAGTAGGATAAATGTTGGGCTGAGGCTGTGACTGGATAGGCACAACACTTGGTGGACCTTGCATGGACATTGTACTGTGAGAAACTTGTCCCTGCAACTGATGACCTTGTAATGTACTACTCATGTTTGGCTGCTGGTTTGATAAAGATGTCATCACATGGTCCATTTGTGGCTGTGACATATTAGTAATAAACTGATGTTGCTGTTGCTGTTGCTGCATTGTGTTCATTGCACTTGGTTGAGATTGAGTTTGAACTGGAACCTGCTGTTGACCATGAATGACCATATTTTGTAGCGACTGGCCTTGCATTCCAGGCTGTGGCAGCACTCCCTGCACACCAACCATAACTTGCTATATAATTTTGAATACAGGCAAATAAAATAATGACAGCAAGTTATTTTTATGTAAGTAAACCCTAAATTTGAAAATTCAGAAACGTTTACTTTATCTAGAAACATTAGTTTACTTTTATAAACATTTACATTTGTTTGTTTATCCAAGTTTAACCACTTTTGCTGAAAATCACATTTTTGTTATGTAGATCCACACTAATCACACAAAATCACACTAATTTTTGATTTATAATTGCTTAGCGATCATACATTGAATATTTCAAAAAACAAATGTCCCTTTCTCGCTCCTTGGGGTGGGTGCTACCAAAACACGTTTTATAGCAAAATCCTGGAGGAAATTTTGACACACACTGAAAACATCATCCGTCTCAGTACTTGCCTCTTCTGAATAGACCATAACCTGAACAACAACCTGCCTAAAAGTTTTTGGCAGTAAGTGAATTCTGAATTTGGAAGCCAGTTTTAATGTAGTTCAGTTGCATTAAATGCTGGAAGAACAGACGAACAGACAACTTTAAATTAGAATTCAAAATCTCAAATTATTAGCTTTTCTGCATTTCATGTTCCTGTCACATTAATTATGAATACAAACTTGTTCTGTTCTGGAATTGTTCTGGAAATGTTCAAAAACAATCTTGATACTTCAAGTAGTGTATTTAGTCAACTTTTCATGTTCACATTAATTTTGTGAGCAATTTTCTGAAATGCTTAACCCTCTCCGACCAGCAACCATTTTTGCACACAGATATAAATAAATACAGAAGAAACGCTACTGTTTTTTAATATATTGGTTTAGGGCTGTAAAGGACAACGATTGCAGCGATGCAGTAAAAAGCAATCCAAGAAATGGGTTGTTCTTGTACCTAAGGACTTGCAGAGAAGGATCAGAAATCAGAAAATCACAAACATTAACTAATTTAAGATTACATTAAATACCTGCGGCATTGCAGCTGCCATACTAGTAATTGGACCAGTAACTCCGCCTCCTCGCTGAGCTAATGTGTGTAATGCACTCATTGGATCTTGTGCATTGCCTGTTGACTGGCTCGAGGAAAGATTTCCCATTGTACCAACATTAGGTTGCATCTGATCCAGCATTGCCGTGCCACTTTGTCCTTGCTGTTTCTGCACATTTTCTGCATAATATAAAAATACGAATTCAGTAAGAAGTCAGTTATGCCAGAAGCACACGTCCCACAAATCTGACAAAAAATGAAAAATGCAACTTGAGATTTTTTAAATGAAACAAAGGCACAAAAATAAAAATAAGTGTGTGTGTGTGTGTGTATGCATTCAAGTTCTGGGATCAAGTCCTGGTTGGTCCACAATTTTTCAGCACTTCTTTCTTCAGTTAATTAGCCAATAGGGCAATTGTTACAATGAACGCATGCGCGTTTCTCCTTATGCATATGTGCATACATGAGTGCTTTCAGGTGTACGTGTGTGTGTGAGGCATAAGAATGCGCGCACCTTGCATAAGCGTGCATGCTTGGCTATTTTCTCAAACATTTATTCATAATTATAGGCTTGCAACATATCAAACAAATAATCATTTCGTAAAATGTTCCTCTTTTATTCTAAAGTAACTGAAAATACACAAAGACCAAAAAGAGAACAAGTTCAAAGATTTGAATTATTAGACGAGAAACTGGAGACTGCAGATCAAAAATACTGGCTCTGTCAGTAGATGCAAAATTTGTTCAAGTATATTTGTTTGCAGATTTAGGTTTCTTTTTTTACAAAATGACGTCAACGATTGAATTCAAGCAAGCAAACAGAAAGAATGTCAATGCCAGTATTCATTCTAGTATGTTCACAGCTTTGTGATGATCAGTTGTAAATTGATGAAGCCCAAGACTTTTTTCAAAATGATGTTATTACAGCCATCTTGAATTCAAGGTGGTAGATGAAAAATTTGACTCTGTCAATCAATGCAGAGTTTGTTCTAATATATTCCTATACAGTTTCATGACAGTCCATTATGAACTGGCGGCCTTGGTCTTTTTTTGAAAATAATGTTATCGCCGTCGTCTTGAATTTAAAATGGCAGGTCGCAAATATGATTCCGTCAGTTGATGTAGAATTCTTTTTAGAGCATCCTTTTAATGTTTCACGACGATTAGTGGAAAAGTTCTCGCCGCCATATAGCAAATCCGACTCCATAAGGCGATGCAGAACTCACTCTAGTATACTCCTACCAGTTTAAAGTTGCATGACGATCTGTTGCGAAATGGTGAAACATTATGTTTTTCCAAAAAGAATGTTATCGCCACTATCTTGAATTCAAAATTGCAGATCAAAAATTCACTGAAGTCTGCTTCTGTAAAGTTTTGCAACAATACATTGGAAATTGGTAGATCCTTAGGCTTTTTTCCAATATAGTGTTATCACAGCCAACTTAAATCAAAAAATTCAAATCGGAAATCCAACTCTGTCTTCCCATGCAGAATGCGTTCTAGTATATCAGTGTGATGTTTCATGACAATCCATCGCAAACTGGTGGAGTCTTAGGCGTTTTTAAAGACTCTACAGCAAGAACTACAACAACAACACCACCATCCAGAAAAGCAGCGATTTGGGTGGAATCTCTTGGCTGGTTGTTTTTTGCAAAAATTTTGGGAGGCCCGTTTCTATGTGGGATGCTCCACTTTGTTACATGTTTAGCATCTACACATGCTAGTTTGTTAAATTAATTTCCAGAATGGCAAACATTTTTGAACAAACAACATGATGGTGACAACAAACAAAAGTTTGACAGTCACAAAGCCATAAATAATTAAGTAGACCCTACTATATAATCAGAAATATTTTACAGTATTATAAGTATTAAACTATCAAATAGTTTAAACAAACCTTTTTATGTAATGACTATTTAGCATACACACATTTTGAAAACGATTCTCTAAAAGTGGAAACCTTAACTGAGGGAAACATTACAACAACTAATATTCCCAAATTTTTTTGAATAACTTTAGTGCCAGAAACAAACTTCATTTAGCTGCTAACAAACCTTCACAATATTATGTGCATACACATAGATCTCAACAAATAGGTCCAACTCGGATAATGCATGATAAATAGATACTTACTATTATATTCTCGAAAATGAATTATGAGACGTGCTATAAACTGCAAATATTCTTCCTGAAAAATTTCAAATAATCAGTATAATAAAATTGATATTCCAGTACTTTAGAGTTAATAGTAATATTCCACCATTAAACAACACTATAGTTACATATAACTAGGACCTGCCAAATAGTAAGATAAAATAAAGTAATAAAAAATAAATATGCAAATTTATATCAACTCATATGCAGATAAATAGCAATAAGCTAGTGAATTAGTTTTAAATTTATGTTAGATATTTCACGAACAATGAAATTATTTCTATTAGCTGTACAAATTAGAGTCAGCAATGACAAAAAAATTACAGTCACGCTGCTAAGCAACCGACGAAAAAGTTAAAAATAGCTAAAAGATTTTTTTGAATATTTGTACCACAAATTCTATAGCAATAACTTTATTGATGCTGAATATGCTTTTTCTTGCGGGAGTCGTATACCACAACTCAGGTGTTAAATATTTTTGGAAAAATGTAGCTTCAGTTTGTCAGCGTTGTTCGAATTTACACAATTTTAAGAAATAATTTTTGGAAGTTATAGTAAACAAAATAATTTGTATTCTAAACTATAAGTAATAAACAGTTACACCAACGAACCAGTAAACATAGTTATAAAAAATTTCGACCGGATTAACAGGATTAGCTTTGATTCCTACCTAATAAGTCTTTTTGGCATAATAACCTGTTTATAGTGTAGAAATCACAAAATTTGATATACTCTGCATTTAAACTTTATTTACTTAACTAGTGTAAAAATTGTTTAAATTGAAAGGAAATTGTGGATTGTACCACGCTGATTTCAATTGCATGTAGCTTTATAACAGATGTATAAATCATCTAATTAATAATGGATAAAAGAAACAAAACCAATGCACCTTTGTCTGCGCCTTGTTGAAAACATGCGTCTCCATCTCGACTGGTGATTTGTTGGTTGGGTTTTTTGACTGCTGCAATGCTTCCTCTCTATAAGATAGTTAATACTAAAAGTTAAAATGGGATTATTCATTTGTATATATGCAGTTACAAGCTGAGATACAACACTCATTGTCTAGCCTGCTTCATGTATTAGCAGATATTTTTTAATATTAGCTAATATTTTTCTCGTAGGCTGTACCAGCGATGTCAGTTTAATTATGTTTCTTATTTAGACAGACTGTCGGAACTAGAACTGCAGCCACTCGAATTGAGACGCATTGTCTGTGATCTTAAGATGATATACAAAATTTGTCATAAAATACAGGGTTTAAGTTTTGATGATTTTTTCCAGTATGCTTTAACCATTCACTTGCATGGTCACAGCTTTAAACTGTTTACAGTTTTCTCGAGATTAAACGTATCAAAATTTTCATTTGCTAACAGAGTTGTAAACATTTGGAATGCTCTAGACTCTCACGACGTGCTCGCTACCAGTTTGTCGGTTTTCACTAAAAGATTAGCTAATATTAATTTACTGCCCTATTGCAACTTTATCCGAAACATGTAACATTGTCATTGGCATAATTGGCTCTCTCCAAATCGTATTATTGTATAAAACGTGTTGTATATAGTACATAATTCATATTTAGGTACATTTTGTTAGGAGCTTTTTAATGAGAGATATTCAATTTTAGGGACTTGTTTTTATAAATTTTATTTTTGCGCATCTTTTTATGTTTTATAGGATCAGCATAAGTGTGCATGCGCCTGCTGATTCTTTCTTTTATATAATTTTAATATATGTAGAAATGTCAAACAAACTAAACTAAAAAGATGAACCAAGTGACATCTTAACTAATCATGCTAGCAAATTTTGAACTCATTGGATGAATGTTATTGGGATTGAAAAAGGCGTGACGGACAGGGTGAATGAATCACCACTTTTCTCTAGTACATGAAATTTCGAAAAACTGTTGTGACAATTAAGTATCACAATTAACACACTCACAACCACTACAACGATAATTAAGTAACATAATAAAAAATACAATTATAATTGTAAATAGAACACTACCTACTTTTATAGACAAGTATTATAATAACACTTAAATCGGACAGATTTTGTAATATATAATAAACAGCTTAAAGTAAATTAAGATGAGATGACTAGCCACATAACTTAAATAAAATTAACAACCATGTAACACAATTTAAGAAAAAGAGAAAGAATTATTAAGCACATATTATTAAGCTACAGTTAAATTTTGAAGACATAATATACGTTTGCATATCATACATAAGCAGATAATTAACAGAGTCAGACAGATCATTGGATCTACAATAATGGAAGAGGTTATATATAAATTTATTTAATATACTGAATTATACTTCTTTTATATTATACATCTCACTAGATGTTGTTATGTTTGTTATGCTGTGTTGCTATGTTTTTTTGTATGTTTTAAATCTTCAATAATCTTTAAAATCTCTATTTTTCACTGACGGAGCAAGTATTAAAATTGACATAAGGTTAGAAGAATAGTAGCTATTTTAGTAAGAAAAGGTAAGTGCATACTATTACATACAGAGCATTTCAACAAAAAATGTGCTGGAGTTTTAACCTGTAGATCACATTTATTACATATGGGTGACAAACATTAAGTGCGCTTGTAAAGAAATTTGAAGCATGTGTACCTAGCACATTCGACATAATAAAGCAGCAGCATACCTACTTCATAAAAATAATAAGGTTCAAGTGGAGGACGTTTCAACATTTTAACTAATGCCTTTTTAAAACTACTGATTGATGACTTGTGTCGAATTCGTCAGGCAACCTATTCCATAAATTAATACACGATGGATGAACGAGCTGCATTGAAAGATCATATTAAATATATTTCACCAACATTAATGACTTAGAATTACAAGGACAATACACAGTTCTTTCATATACTCGAAGTGCCAGAATAGAAGTTAAATAGAAATGGGCAGCATCATTAACAATTTTACAGAAAAGGACATTTTGTGAATATATCTTTTATTAGACATAGTTTCCCATGACAAATCGTCCAAAAGTCTTTGGCTAATTATGCACCACTGAAAAAAACCTGCAACAATTAGGGTTGTAGAATAATGTGTTTCTTCAATGGATGAAGCGTAGCTTTCAGTACAATTATCCCAAAATACAATTACAATACTCTAAAATTGTGATTTTTCTTTGTCTTTTCTACAAAATATTTTTACTTCAAAAGTGTTTATGATTTGTGCAGTAATATTTCTTAAATATTACTCTATTTTAGCTCATTTTCACAAATCACTGCCAAAAACAATAAATTAGAAAAACAAATTAACGTTTTTAATGCTACTGTGCAGTTTTTCTCTTTTGCAAAGTTGATTGCACAATTACGTTATTTATTTACTATTGTTTCCTTATTTTAGCTGTAGCTTTGGTGATTCTTTCCACAAAAAGCTAATTATTGGGAAAGTGCAAAAACAGTGATAGTGTAGACATAGACAGTACTAAACTCATACATTAATGTACAAGGCAAGCAAATAGCTAACACTAAATACATTAACCTAATTTATTTAATTGCAGTTGCAAACTTTGATATTAGATTAAACAACTTATAAAGACAGGATGATCTTTCACCACTCCTTCTCTTTTACTTGTTATTTTATTAATACATAATTTTTGTAATCTCATAGGTGCACATAAACTTTCTCAATTTGAATTAAGTGCGTGTCGTATTCCAAAAGTTACTAATAAACATTATCATATTGTGACGCGCAATTATTATTTTGCACATAAAAACGTGATTGTCACATGCTACAAAAGCACATAAACAGTACACATACATCGTACAGAACTAAGAAAGAGATACTTACATCTGGCCTCTTGCCTTCTGTCTCAGCTCTTGAGTACGCCAAAGCTGATCATTAGAACTGTCTGGCAATAAGTTATCAGACGAATTGTTAAATTCCTGCCCGTCGGAAGCCATGATAGGTACTGTACATCACGAAGAGGTGATCCCAAGTTTTCTACGCACCGCTAAAAATATATCTACGTTTGTGACGCCTATAAGTTTGTGATGCACCGGACCACTAATGTGCCCAATCGCCATGCAATTAACCACCAACGCATCTAGCCACCTTGCATTCAACAACTAAAGCACAAAACCACTAATGCACCAAACCAGTGCACAGTCAATCATTAACGTACCCAACCAGCAACCACCACACCGTCAACCACTAACGTACCCAATCACCATGCAGTAAACCTCTAATGCACCTAACTACCACACAGGCAACCATTAACTCACCCAGCCACCATGCAGTAGACCACTAATGCATCCAACCACCATGCAGTCAACTACTAATGTACGCAATCACCTTGCAATTAACTACTAACACATCCAACCACCATGCATTCAACAACTAAGCATCCAACCATAATTACTAAACCATTAAATCACCAAATCACTGCACAGTCAATCACTAATGCACCCAACCAGCAAACAGTGCACCGTCAACCACTAACCCACCCAACCACCATGCAGTCAACTGCTAATGTGCTCAATCACCTTGCAATTAACTACTAACACATCCAACCACCATGCATTCAACAACTAAAGCATCCAACCACAATTACTGAACCACTAGATCACCCAATCACTGCACAGTCAATCACTAATGCACCCAATCAGCAACCACCACACGGTCAACCACGAACCCACCCAACCACCATGCAGCAAGCTACAAATGCACCCGATCACGATGCAGTCAATTACTAATTTACCCAAAAATCTTGCAATTAACTACTAACACATCCAACCACTGTGCATTCAGCAACTAAAGCATCCAACCATAATTACTGAACAACTAAATCACTCAATTACTGCACAGTCAACCACTAATGCACCCAATCACCATGCAGTAAGCCACTAATGCACCCAACTACCACACAGGCAACCACTAACTCACCCAGCCACCATGCAGTCAACCATTAATGTACCCAATCACCTTGCAATTAACTACTAACACATCCAACCACCATGCATTCAACAACTAAAGCATCCAACAATAATTACTGAACCACTAAATCACCCAATCACTGCACAGTCAATCACTAATGCACCCAATCAGCAACCACCACACGGTCAACCACTAACCCACCCAACCACCATGCAGCTGTTGTGATACTGTTGGATAGTTTGCATACATGTCTGCTTTGTCATGTTGGGACTGCAGCTCAAAAGGAGAAAACATGGGATTTCTAATTTCAATACCTGTTGGCGGGAAAGTCCCGACTGACTCTCAACCTTTCAGCGTTTCCTTCTTTCTTAACTCATTGGATGCTTACTAACTGTTGCTATACATTATGCGAAATTTAATGATTAATTAATTCAAGCTTCCCCTATCATAATTTAGTGCGTTTATTTTTTTAAACTTGAAAATGTCCATAGAGTATTTCGTTCCCATTCAGTTTGACTGATCATTACAAATTATACAAAGTTCATTACAAATTCTATTGGTTAAAATTATTTCCAAAGAGAAAGACTGACATTGAGCACCACTAAACTGTCATTTCGTCGTCACTGTCGCCTACCAGTTATTTTATCTTTTACAGACAATGTTCACTTTCAAAACGAACTGTGCGACTATTTCATGTCGAAGTGTAAAAAATATTAATAATTAATTATTCCAAGTAAATTTTTGCTAAAAGTTTTAATATAATGCGTTATTGTTTCAAAACTTTTAAACTCCCGCTATGCGACGATGACTCTGTGCATTAATACTGACACCGCCTTATCCTGAACGTCAAAAGATCTCTTTTATAGCTTATCTCCACTTTTTCTCGGCGAATGTTATAATCTAAATTGTCTTTATGGCTTTCCAAAATTTGTATTTCTGCTTTTGATGTCACCATTGACGTTGGGTAACAACGCAAACTGATGTTACCTAAAATAGAATATGCTTCGCAGTATCCAATAGAAGAATCCAAGCATCGACTGAGATCAATGCACGTTCATACTTTCGTAAGTTAGTAATAAATTTAAACTTTTTTTGTCTTAGTGTTTTGACTAAAATGACGATCTAGTTTATGAATTTTACAGATGAAACATGGATTACGCTGTAATATGTTAAATATACCACAATAACCAACGAAGATTTTATCATTTTTTATTAAAAAATAACAATAACAATGTTTCTATTACACTCTAACAGTAATCAACCAACATGTAACAAAAAGTTTCTCGTTGCGCGTGATGACGCTGCTAGTGTGCAGTTGAAATGTTTTAATTTCTTAATGAAAATCTTGAAAAAAATCATTGGTTATTGTGAGATATTTAACAAATTTGTCGTCCTTGCTATATTGAGAATTTGAAAGCTACAATGTGTCCTTTCTTAGGTAAATCGTGATGGTTTTTGTTTGTAATATCATTAAAATGTTACGTCATATACGGATTTTGACACTCATCACGCTACAATTTCCGGTAGGCCACGTCACCTCTATGAGAAAACTAAACAGGATGCGGAGACGAATAGTGTGACTCTTGTTTGAAAATGGTTTTGTTAGTTTACTGTTCCACTTTTGAAGAGTTTTGCCAGCACCAAGATTTTACGTTGCCTATCCAAAACCAGCGAAGCGACAAGTTCACTGTTTGTAGCAGAAAAGGTGAAAGCCTTGCAGGCATGAACAGCCACATAAGACATAATGCTGTTTTCGAAGAAAATGCTTGGCAAAGAGGCATGTAATGCAGCATAAAGATTACTAGTCTATCGCTGTCATCACTTTAAATTTGGGAATTATTATGTTTATTGACAGGATTAACTACCCACGATATTATCATCTGATAATAAATAATGTTATAAGAGGAAAGGTGCTGTCGACACATGCGACTGTAACGACTAAATCGGAAGGTTGTGGGCCAGTAAGTAACTTACACTATTTTAGATTTACTCGAAGAAAATTCTATTGCAAAATTATTTGGAACGCTTGAACTTTAATCGCTGAAGTTTCATGCTATTTTTCTTATATAATCATAATTTTATTCTGGTTTACATTGTAGTGGGTGAACTTATATGGCAGCATTATGGTACAGCCAGTATTTTTAGGTTTAAAAGCTGTTGAAAATAAAACTCAAACGGTCGATTATTTTCATTTATAAGATCTGTTTGACCCTATGTAGATCGGGTAAAGCTGGACCTGTGTTTTTACAATGTTTATTGTTTTTATATTGAATGAAAAATGTTTAGTATTCATTTGCATTCTACACATAATGACAAAATGGTCAAATAAATTCTGGTTGATTTGTATTGCACGCTGAAATAAAAAGCTTAATTTAATTGCCTTTGTCCTGTATTTTAAAGACAATCGTTCAATGTACGTTCCTCGTTCATTTGCTTTGGAACTTGTTTGTTAAGTTTATTTGAGGTCTGCGATTGAAAGTCCTTTCAATTCCTGTAGCAATATTTCTTTACGTCACGCTTGTTTTACTGCGAATTTTTAGATACTGGCGCATGACTGAATTACCTGTTAATGTGATAGTTTTTAATTTCGATCTAAATATATGTTTGTGTGTCATGTGTCCACTTACAACTCTACTCTAATGTGTACGGAGCTATAGGCTACAATTCACTTTTGCAACTGTTATAGGTTAAATATCATGATCTTGTAAAGTTGGATGTCGGGTTAGTATAAGTAAATTGTTGTTTCCCATACGGGTCTGTTTCTCATAAAAAACTGTGCATTTTTTGTGTATTTCAGGATTATTTCAAAGATGTTTTAATGATTGCTAGAATAACTACTATACGCTGACAAAACGGTAGCAATGACAACAGCTGTGGAGTTTATTAACACAATAGCAATCTTCGCCTCAAGTTAACCAATAATGCCACCCCAAGAAATCGAACCTCCGGACGGAGATTACGGGTGGGTTGTTGTTCTTGCTTCAGCCTGCATCCAAGGGCTTATCACTGGGCAAATCAAATCATACGGAGTCATAGAAGTTGCTCTTGTTGACGATGAAAAACTCACGTCAGCAAATCTTGCTCAATGGTTAATAGGAGTGACCAGTACGCTGGCTTATGGCCTAGGTTAGTCTAAAATCCATTATTATAGGATAATGTGCATTATAATATATTTTAATAATCTGCTGCATATTGCTGCACGCCAAGAGCACTTGTTGCACAAAGTTAAACCATCAAATGAGTCGCAACATCAAGACAAGAAGTTGAGCAATTTTGAAGTAAAGGTTGAATCGTACTGAAAGAATAGCAATACTAAATGAAAATGGCTTATGACAAACAAACCACATTGCGCTGTTGGTTAGAGATGATCTGTGGATGGATCCACAGTGTTGAGTTAACAGCAGTGAGAAGGCGACCAAGGGGGTAGCTTAATTATTCTTCATCCGAATCATCGAATGAAACAAATTGCACTCACAGTCATTGAATTTCTGAAATCAAACTTGACTGAAAGGAAGGAAACCTGAAAATGGCTTAGTGGGTATTCAGTGTGCAACACACTGGTTATCAGGTTGAGCACTGGGCTAGACTTGGAGGCTTAGCAGTTCCAGTGTAACGTAGAAAGAGACGATAAACACTCTACTATAATTTTTCTGTTTTCTGTTCATACAATGTATTACTGATTGTTGTTTTAGTAGTTAGGTTAGATAATGCAATATTAGTAACTTTTTCATTAAGCACGAAACGTTTTCACCGTTGTTAAATAATATTACAGATTACGTGAGGAATGTTCAGGAAGATTAATATGATATTAATTACGGATATTTTGGAGATTTCTCACGGGTATTTTCAAGCTGGTCAATGTACCCACTGGTTTTGCTTGTAGGTGTGATGCATGATTAGCTTATTTCGGTACGTCTTGGCACTTGACAGTTAGATTGCTCCGGCCTCGTTTCTATAGGCCAAACCATCCCGGACGATATTGCCCTTTGTGCCGAGGAGCAGTCGACAGCACACAATTATTGTCAGCATTCATTGCTTAGCAATATAGCATTATGTAACAAATCACAAAATTCGTCATTATGTAACAAATTTTATATCGTTATGTAACTATCATTGTGCAAATGTGTTCTAAGCTAACATATGGTTGGTCGTGGTCTGATTATTGGACTGGGAAAGTTTCTTTCTGGTCTGGCCTAGCCGGGTTTGGTCTGACACGGGTTTCTACCAAATGACTCTCTATAGGTTGGATCTTGTGAGGCGCAGCCTCTCCTACGGAATGTAGGTCCTCACTTTACATGTTTCTCCTTTATTCCCATCCTGACAGAGGGAGTCGATGGCTTCGTTCGTCTTGTATAGTCAGTCCAGACCACACTGAGTGAGACCACACCAGGCAGATCTACTACTAGATCCAAACACACATCTAAAAGGGAAAGCCACTGACCCAATCCAATAAGTTTAGACCATAGCAAACCCCATATGTTAGTCTGCTAATTTATGCATCATTTTTGTTATGTAACTATTGTTACATAATCAGGTAAAATTTATTACATAATAAAAAATTTTGCCTTTATTACATAATTCAGCATTTTTTGTTACACAATATTGTATTGTTACACAAAGCCTCTTGATGCACAATGAATCTTCACACTAGTATTACTTGCTCGGTTAGAGTCACACTGCTTGTATTATTCTAGGACCCGTTGCAGCTTTGCTTTCCAACCTCTTTGGATTTCGAAAGATTGCATTTTTTGGTGGTATACTTGCTGGAGCTGGATTGTGCTTTAGCTACTTTGCTCACCACATTGGTGTGTTATTTGGCACGTTCGGCGTAGTCTTCGGTAGGTTGAAATTAAGCGATTTAAATTTGTTTGTGTACGCTAAACCTTTAGAATACGAGGATATGTATATATAGATATATATGTTACTTACATACTGTCTTATTGCGCACAGAGCTTATGTTAGCAGCAACGCTGTATAAAACTTGAACACTTAAACTCTGTGGCGTAGTTTAAGACCGTAAAGTGCAGCAGCCATTTTGATGTACGTTTGCAGCCATATGTTTGAAATTAACATTGCGTAAAGTTTCAAAAAATTTGAGCATTTTTAGCGCACACTTCACTAAGTAAGGAAACGCATAAATGACCTTGTCTTGCCAATGAGGTTAATAACATGAGTGGTATTCGGTGAGCGTGTTGTGCACACTGGGAAGGTGGGACAGTAACGTTTTATCGGCTGTCACCAGTATTTTAAATTACTAAGATTTTTCCTTTCTAGTTGCTTAAGTATTTTAAACATGTAAGCGTAATGCAAAGTAATATAACTGTATGGAAATTTTTTTGGGGGGATTTACTTTAAAATTGCCTTTTCTTTCCTTTTGTATAACATTTGTAGCATTTCGCGTGGTGTTTCTGCCTCTTTTCAGGTTAATATTACTGTGCATGACTCTTTGTTTGACGTGTCTTGTTCGCTTACAATAAACTAATAACTAACATTAAAAATTAGATGTTTTTACGAAAGTCCCGCCAGTCATTACTGCTTTTACTCCAGGATTCTTACATTATGTTCTTTAAAATAAGTCCATATTAGTGTTTATCGTGATGTTACAAAATAATGCCACTTCTACTTAAACGTTTTTTAATCAACAAGTTCTTTTTTATTGTTTAGCTTTGGGTGCTTCTTTATCCATGGTATCTGCTTCCAGCATTATTCCTCAGTATTTTAAGAAGAGGCTGACATTTGCGTATTCCTTAGTAACAATTGGCAGTGGGATATCAAGCATCGTCATGCCTCTCCTCAGTACTGTGTTGCTGCGAAACTATGGATATACGTGGACATTTCTGATTTATGGCGGCATAACATTTCTCATCTGTGCCTGTTCTTTTTCTTTGAAGAGTTACGAGCCGCCGAATGCTGACGACAGCGGCAACTCCATCATTTTTCCCAAAAACAAGCTCCAATTATTTGCTGTCATGTTTGACACACCCGAAAACATCCTACAGAAGACAAGAAAAGTGAGTTCCGCCAGCATTCAAGGGTTTCACACAAGCTTGCTGAAAGATTGCAGATTTATTTTTTATATATTTGCTGTGATGTGTTTTCGTTTAAATTACGGTGTTGTGTTCAATTTATTACCGCTGCGGATTAGCAGAGAGAATAACTCTGGCTTTGAGTGTAATAATTGCACTGATTACGATTACTATACTGATGATATTGACGATTCGCAGTCAATGTTCGTGAACGGAAGCACATTGCTGGCTATCATGAGCACAACAGAAGTGATCTTTCGTCTGGTGTGGGGTGCTCTGTGGAGCTGGAAAAAACTTACTAAACCTTGTTTTCGGCAAGTAGGTTTTGGTATGTATCTAGGTCTAACTGGAATTGTAACAGTGCTATTAGTGACACTGCCAGTGTTCAAGCAATCCTTAGCTTTGCAGTGCTGGGCAGCAGTTATGGGCTTCCTGCAAAGTGGCAATCAGCCGTTGCTGTACACAGTGGCAAACGATATTGCAGGAAGTCACCGCACGGCAACATCGATAGGCCTTCTCCATCTTGCAACTTCCATAATATTTCTCTTAGGCTCAGGGTTAACAGGTAAGCTAATAACTCTGCATTACTCTGCATAAGTCATCAGAACATGCCAATATCGTTGTCCAATACCAACGCTAAGTCATTACAACTACGTCCATCACTAAATAGACTACCATGGCTTCCTCATTCTGTAAAGAACAAAAATAGACGATGCCACAGCCATACTGTCACGAATGAACGAAGGATCAAAATGCTTTAAGTCTCAAAAATAATCTTTATTTCCTGACTTGTACTTATTTACAAATGTGCTCATTTAATTCTTCTCTTCTTTTGTATTTATTTGTTCACCAGATTAATCACTATACTTCGAAACGCTCTGTCCTTTATTTCCTTTTTCAGTTTTTTATTGTGGGTCTTTTTATTCATTAATTACTGCTAAGGTGTTGTATTCAATTTGTCATTGCAATTCCGTGGCTCAAAGTCAGGGTATCTATGTGTTAGATAAGTCATCCGAAATACAATCAAAAATTTTTTGGCTTTTTAGGTTTCTTGATCGATTTCGATGGAACACAAACTGTGTTTTTAGTTGGTGGTGGCGCTGCAGTACTTGGTGGAATCGTATCGTGTCTCATAGTCCTTCTACCAGAAAAAAAGAAATCGTATCGCAAAGTGGATGGATCTGCCTTGATAGCATTCAGTTTAGCGGGAGGTGGCTTCCTTGTTGGACCATTCTTAACTGCTTCTAGGCGCACAACACGCCGTAGTACATCTAGAAGAGAACCACATTCAAACAGGGAAAGCATCATTGGGTCTGTATTACGCAAAGCAATAAGGACCTTTAGCACACAAGCAAGTCAAGTTATGGTGTCGTCCGAAATCATAGATATTCAAAATGCAAAACCAGGTGATATAAAAGGTGTCCACGGCCTGGTGGATGTTCAGGAAGAAGAGAATATGGAACGCACTGAAGATGACATCGTGGATCTAGACTCTGAAGAGTTGCATGGTGTCTATCCCACTGTTAAGCCTTATGGTGTATACTAGAAAAACAGTGTACCTTTGAATGCAAAACAATGCCATTTGTGGCATTGTTCACCATTTGTTCACAAACAACACCTCATAATATTTGCGTAGCATAATTTTTTATTGGCGTGTGTCTTTCTGTGTCTTTCTCTACATTTTTGTTTTGGCGAAAATCTGTTTATCACATGTGAGTACCACAAATGTGAGAATTTTCTTTTGCTAGCTGCTCTCATTCTAACAGATGAATGTTAAATGAGCCAATTTTGAAAAATGTATGAACTGACAAAAACACATCAACATTTGTGATAATATGTAACTACTCTTCTTTAGTAAACGTGTATAAATAGTGATAAAAATTAATAGTGTTAATTATTATTAATAAATTCTTTAAGTATCAACAGACTGTTTCTCTGTTAAAATTAAACGAAAAATTCTTCTACAAATCCATCTAAAACAACTTGTGTCCCGTTTATAATTCTACTTAATAAACCAATAAAAAGCATCATAATAAATACATAATTATTGAAAATCAGAAATGTAGGAAAAATACCTTTAGTTCTAGTAATAACAACTTAAGGCCTTTTATTATTAAATTGCACTTTTTTTCACAGCACACATTAGTTTTGCATTGTATCATTCTTAGATGATAACCTGTTAAATGCATTCTTGTGAGCGCTAGTTACAATGTCGTTGTTTTTGAATGGTACCTAGGAGCAAATGCTGCGCGTCGCATCACAGGTGTGACATCATCAGTGGACGCTGACAGTGGAATGTCAATTCTAGTCAACACTGGTCTGGTCGGTGAGGTGATATCTGCTGCTTTGACTGTCACCCGCATTGGGTATATTGGGTGTGACATTAGTTTAGACTTCTCCAGCTCCTCCTTTTTCATCAAAGGAGATATCAAGTTTTCAAATGGAACCATACCTGTCAATTTATCATTTTTCTCTGCTGATCCCACTGAGTTTGTTACTGATATCACTGAGTTCATTTTATCACCTTTTGTCATGAGAGAATTGGCACTAGTAAATGACACTACTGACTGGGTATCGCATCGGATAGTGGCGCTGCACACACTTAACCGAGGACTTCCTTTTTGTGACACCTCTTTCATTGCATTTCGCTGTTCTTTATATTGCCTCCAGGCTCTTCGAGCTGAAGAGCTTTTGGTCCGTATTAAACCCCGTACTTTCACTGGACTATCTGAAATAGTTGAAAACTTACTCTATGAAATTTATTTGGACTACAGGCATAGTCGTCTCAGAAAACATTTACAGTTTAATAACGCAAAAAATCATAACTAATAAAATCTAGTAATGCCAATCAAGGTGCTCTGGGTATTCTATGCAAACTGTTTAAAATCATTCCATTTTACCTCACTCACCAAAAGAGCAGCTAAAGCGCAGGGGTAATATTTTCTGTTATGTTCTTCAAAAGCAATCAATCATATAGATCCCTCTGTGACATTTTAACAATTAAAATGTTATACATCGACGTTAGAAACAGAATATGTAACTTGTTGTTACATTTGTTGTAGAGTGTTGAAACAATTCTTCGTATTCGTATAGCAACAAACGCAAAGGGCCTATTCTTGTTAAATATGTTATCCGTAGTTTTCTTTATGAAATTTGCAGGCATTTTGCAAAAAATTTTGTTAGAATAAGACTACTATTGTTAATTAAAATGTGTTCGATTGCCATATTTTTTAATAACTGATTTAGCCATATTACTGGGCCAACATGTTTTTCCTTTTTACATTTTCTTACACCGGAGTTTATCGTCATCATTACCACCATCTTTAACGTTACCATCATTATCTTTTTTTCACTCTTGTTATAACAATAAGTAAGTAAGTCAGTTATTTATTTAATTAAGTATTGAGTATCTTCGAATCCAAAGTATTGACGCTATACTGTTAATAATTATTAGAATAATAATTAACCAGTGCACAGTACTGTACTTAAATTTTGTTTCTAAAAACTGATAATTGTTTTTGTTGTCTTTTGTCGTCTCTTTTTCACAAGAAACTTACTGTATTTCTGGAATAATTTGAAGCAGAACTGAACGGTAATGAATAAGAGAGCTGCGACAACCATCAAACCAAAGAGACTGGAAAATAAGCGATTGATGCTTTCCCTTTGCGCTTTTGCTGGATCCATAGTTGTGCTTACCTGTAACAAACGCCGCAAGTATATTAATCTTTTAAAGCTTTTCGGAGAAATCCGGGGAGGAAAGAAGTTCTGGTGAATAAAGTTATGACATTAAAGGTAGTTGATGGTCTCCCTGCCACAGGAGATATTTGTTGCAATTTAGCAAAAAAACGTCGGCATTTTTGCGTATCTGAGATCTAATAAAAGCCTGGAAGCCTGTAATTAATAATTGATTTTTATATAGATTGCTAAGTCACTTAGGCAACTTTCAAGTGGTTTCCGTGCCATCTAAATATTGATTAAGAAAGGAAATAGCCAGAAAAGTGAATAAACAAAATAAAACCACTTAATAAATCTCATTGTTTTCTTATTGAATATGAGTATTTATATGTTTTAGGAATTTTTCAGGAGCTCTTATTTGCTTCATTGGCGTCCGTAAACATGAATGGAAAAACAATATTGTCTAATAAGTCTACGTCTATAAGATTTTCAATTACTTTAAATTGAAACTGTACATGAATTTGGTTGGATATCATGATTTAATTGCAGCTACGATTCTAGAAAATGCTGTTTCTTTGGTACCATCCAATTTGTAATCTAACAGAAAAACATTATTTTGTACCTGATACAATAATTTAATTTTCAAACTAGTACTTTGCAGAATAGTAATGCACACCAATTGCTAATATGTCTGTGTACAATTTATGCATTATTATTACCTTAATTGCACAACGCTCATTAACGCTCATTAGCGGAATCATGTACTTCTCGGTACCAGGGTGTTTTCAAAACTATGTAAACACTTATCCGCGCATTCAGCTGTACTTATACAGCATCAACAATATTTATGAGATGTTGAACTCATGTAACTGTCCTGAACAGTTAAATAGTTAATACCAATCGGACGCTATCGACAATCTAGTCAATAATCTTGCCTTTTAATAATGATGACAGAAGCTTCAATGTGCATAATGAAGTTTTTAACCTTATTAGTGTGGATGCGTAATGGACCTATAACGTAGAACAGGATTGATATTCCTAGATAGTACATTTATCAGTGCCGTTAATACGCAAAAGTAAACATGAAATTCGTTTATTAATAGAAAATTCGACAGAAATTACAACTTGACTAAATATTATTTAATTTTTACGACAATTTATTCAGAATTTTTGATCTTGGTCTCCATGAGTAGGTTTCATTGTACTTACTTGCAAATGAATTAGGTGAGTGCTGGTAACAGGATATGGACCTTGCGTAATATTGTCAGTTCGTAAGATATCTAGGTTGTTTTGGCTGAGCACGGGCAACCAAGTGGCTCGTTTCTCTAATTTCCGCTTCATTCTTTTGTAACTGAAAATTACTGCTTTTTGAGAAATGAAAACTTTTTTGCTAGAAGACTGCATATTCTTGCTTATTTGAATTCGTCGCCTAAACTTTTGTTTGAAAAAAATTATTCATGTCGGGAATAAATGGCGCAATGTTGATCCAGCCTGTATAAATTAATTCATCATCTCCCAGTTTGGGTTTGACTTAGTATCGTTTGTCTGGATTTTAGGAAAAGAATCTTCTCCACTGTTGAACACAAGTGTCGACTGTCTTTCGTCAGTCTGAAACAAAACAAGAAAACCACATGGATAATATGTGGCTTACTTAAATTCTATTACTTCACCAAACAAAAGTTAAAACACTTCACTTCGTTAAAGACACAACAAAACTTACAAAATACAAAGTGAATTTCAGTTAAAAAGAATTTAGATGAGCAGCACATTTAAACGCTGCTAAACTGAGAACGGCAATCGAAAAGGCTATACATTATTCAAATATTTTAGTCAAATACTGTAACAACTGAAAGAAATGGATAAAATATAATAAATTAAGTCGGAACTAATACTTCGTTATAACCACTCACATGTAGTAAACAAACACGAACTCTTAAGCACATACCTTCCTAAAACTTAACTCGTATATTCCTCGTATTCATATAATGTCGTTTTAAAAACGCTTAATATTAAGATATCAGCTAGGTACAATTTATGTAGCAGCAGTCTATTGCAAAATTGGGTAAACAATCAGCTATAGTAACCTTACACCCGAACAGATAATCATGCCTAATAGCCTATATCGGTTTCAGAATAAACCCCTATGATAATAGATGTAATGATTGCAACAATGAATGCCCTACCGGCTTGGATTGGGTGGCTGCTATATTCATTCAATGATTGTATGGTTTATGATGGTACACTAAATGTATAGCTGATAATGAAACGTGAGGTCTCTGGAGAGACAACGCTGTTATACTGATTGTCATTAATATTTTAACTCGACGGCGTTTGTAATAACGGTTGTTGTGTCTAGAAGTAAAAGTGAAAGAATGGTTGTTGAACCTGCGATGAATTACATTCGCATTCTTTCATGGCTTTAGCATGATTGGACTAAAATGGGGATGTGAAATGGGTGAATGACAGTTTCAGAGATGTCATACGTTACAGGATTACCACTCCTCTTGATTTCGTAATTATTTATCCATTTCTTTTCTCTACTTGATATAGATTTCGTAACCATCTCATTTTCATCCTCTTTGCACACTGTTTGGACAACATATTTTTACGCTGATTTCGACACGTTCAATGTACAGTCAGTAGACTGAGGGCTGATAGCTCAAATATCAAATTGAGAGCCTTCCTCCTTCGATTAATTAACTCTTAAGTTAATTGTTGATTAGGTCTATATATGTACAGCATTTGTTAATTCTGACTCATCGCAGCTCATCGTCTAAAAATTCTGTCATTGAGCTAGCTAAAACCAACCAATTTGATTACATTGATTATGTAAAACTTAAAATGGTTGATTTAAGAGATGAACGTTAATCACATAGCACCCCTTTTTCTATGCAATAAGTTTTGCAGTAGCTTAGCCAGTCAGTAAAGTTACGTATCGTGTCATTATTTACTTAATGCCTGTGACCGACCACGAAATGGTTAAGAAATATTTGCATTTCAGTTCCATTGCGTTTGAAAACCATAACGAAAGTGACCTGCAGACCTATTTCGTGTGTATAGACTACCAATTCAGAAATATTTTATAAAAATAAAATGTTTTTTTAGTATTTTAATGTCGAATTCAAACGTGGTACCCTGGAAATCAACCATTGTTAATAACGGGTGATTTTAATGTTATCATTAGAGCAGCTTATAATATAGAGATGGGAAGTGGCTTACGAATTAAATTTTAGGAACTTACAAGTATTTTTAATGTGCGAACTGAGCTTTATAATTATTGCGGCCTCAGCGTACGCTTGCAGTACAGCAGACAAGATGGAGAAAAAGTCCTACTATTAAAGTGATTTATTTTGCCTTCAGTCTGCATGAATTAGCATAAAATACTTGCTCGGACGTGTTTAAGACATCTCTGCCTTTTAAAGCTTCAGATGATTGTTCTTCATAAGGAGCACGATTCCGGTCCTGTCGCAATCACCGACATTCATTAAGTATATCGCAAACGTCTAACCTAATTAAACTATTTTTTCGGAACGCACAATCTAAAAACAAACTTTAAATTTGTCATTTAGCAGTTCACGTTAAATTGTTACATGGTTAGAGTTTAGGAAGGGAATGAATCAGATAGGACAAAGAGGAATCAGATAGAAGGAAAGGAAAGGAGACCAAAAGGATGTGTAGGAGAAGAAGAAAAGAATGAAAAAAACAGGAAGAGTGAGAGGAGAAAACGCAGTCACCCTATTAAGGTTTTTTAATTTAATTTCATCTTTGGCCGCTGGGTCTTCTGCGTGGCTCGTACGGTTTGCGGCTTTTCGCCATATATGAGTCTCCCAGCCCACATCAGTATTTAAACCACGTGTAATGTCTCCAAATTGTAAACTTGTGATGTGGATTAAATAAAAAATAAAAGTTAACAGTTATTAAAAAGCTAAGTCCATCAACAACGTCGTTATTGACAATACTAATTAGATAATCAATGTTCCGATACTTTGAGCTTTCGTTGAGCGACAATTCTCTGTCAAATTTCGCTAACTAAGGTGAATATTTTATCCACCAGTGAATGATTTAGATTTTATACTATACATTACTTCACTAAACTTTCTAGAGTGGTATTATCGAGTAATCACGTATTTCATACCTACACCAAAAAGCAAGTTTACCAGTAAGGTATTCACTAATGCTATTAGAACACTAATAAAACAAAGAATTAATCAACAACCCAGCGTTGAGTGATTACATGAACTTTGTTGCGTTGAAACAAACCCACAATTGCAAGCAGTCGAGTTGAATTATTGATAACATTTGCCCTGGCTACTGTAATAATGGTGAATCCCTCACTTGGCTTCATCATGTGTTATTGTAGCAGCAGTTAATTTCCTGATAAAACTAATTATTATTGTTACCAGTGCGGATGCTGACAACTGTTAGAACAAACTTCATATTTTAGTCTAAACACGAAAATTGTTAATAGCTGAACATGCTAAACTAGGAGAACATTTATGCATTTAATTAGCCCCTGGAAGGGACAGGTTGCGCTGTTTCTTAATTCTGACACTGCGTAAAAAATCTTATATGATTGTACAAATAAATTTTAAACTGAACAGTCCTATGCATACAGTATACGAACGTTTCACGCATGCAGAGGCATCGCAAAATTCTCAAAACATAATTATAACACCCTCGTAAACAGATATTCAGCTCATCAAAAGTTTTATTAAGTAGTTTGATGTCACACACCTAATATAGCACCAACCTATCCACACGGTGATCCGACATTTTTTTACTACCAGTTCATGTAAGTTAACAGAGGTATAAGCATTGGATTAAATTCGCTTTAATTTAAGCTGACATTTCGGCCTTCTGCAATCACTGAAAAGCGAAAGAAAACAAGAAGTGAAACACGTGGTGAATAAGATGCAGCAAATCAAATATACACGGTTAAACAGAAAGTAGAAGGAACGAGGAGAACACACATCAAATACTTAAAGTGAAATAAATACAGAATGGCAGGTATGAGAAATAAAGGAGATAGTTGTAAAATGCCTCCAGCAAAGCTACTGTCCAATGCCTGGCAGCTGAACTTGCTATGTCAACAAAAAGCCACGATTGTAATCAGCGCGTAAACAGAAAATCGCGGAAAAAAATGAAATGTTTTCCTTTTCATTATACTACTTAATTTTAGCCAATTTTCCAAAATCCTTCAAACGTTCAAATAATTTTTAGATAATTCTAGGTTTTTGAAGGTCAATTCTTATGACAAAATATAACTTGCAATGTCTGATTATTCTGTTCTGATTATTCTGTTTCAATTTGTTCTCATTATTTCCGCTTATAAATTTATCAACATATAGAGATGGGTGTAAAGCATATGCTTCAATCATACAAAAGATATTACATGATATAAATAATTTTGTTCATATTGTAGCAGCTGTCATACAGAATGTCAGTTCATATAATAACGTAATCAATTTTACAATGTGCACGTTTCACAGTGATAGTTGCAATGTAGATAACTGTAATATACTTGATTCATGAATTAATTGTTGGTACTTCAAAGCAAAGGCCGAATGACCACGATATGTGCTAGCTAGTTAGCAATGACGAAGCCAGTTAGTAAATGAATTTGTTCAATACGCGCTCAGGGTGGTTTCCTTCACTAATTTTCTTACTGTTTACCTCCTTGTTGTCACATCAAATCTTAACTGAGTCATTTCTGCCAGGTCACTGCCTCATTTTAGATGGTTAGCCTTGGTGATGCCTCATCTATGTTGAGCAGGTCTTGCAACAGAGTGTTGTGTGTGATGTGAGTAAAATATACATATAAATTTATGTGATATGCTACTTGTTTGTATTCTTGCTGTTAATTGCTGATTTTCGTGATGGTGATTATGATAACTATAATTATGACAATGATGATGAAACAACGATTACGGCGACTACAACGACGATGTTATTGTTGATAGTGATAATAATGTTAATGGAGATGATGGCGATTTTGATTTTGTTGCTACTGCTATTGTTGTTGGAATTGATTTAATTGGTGAAATGATGATGATGGAAACAGTGAACTATTGCTGTTGCTATTGCAACCTATTGTAGCAGTTACTGCTCTTGCCTGCCGTTCCTGATTTTAGCAGTGATAATGATGACAGTGGTGATGATAGTAATGATGAGGGTGATGATGATAATGATGATGATGATGACGATGATGATGATAGTAATGATGGTGATGATGATGATTATGATTATGATGATGATGGTGATGATGATGATGATGACAATGGCGATGATAGTAATGATGATGATGATGATGGTGATGGTGATGGTGATGGTGATGGTGATGATGATGATGATGATGATGATGATGATGAGGATGATGATGGTAATGATGATGTGGTGATGATGACGATGATGATGATGATAAAGGTGACGTCAGTGATGATGTTAATATTATTGTCAGTGGGGATGTTGATGTTAATTGTGTTAACAATAACGATAACGGTGACGATTTAAAATGACGACTACAATGATGAGTTTCTGAGTATGTATGAATTTCTTAAAATTGTTGTAGTTTGCTAGTTTACAGATTATAAACTCCTGCTCAAAGTTGGAAAAAAGAGAAAAAAAGGAAATGAAAATATAGAAAGATAAAGAAATAAAAGTAGCAACTGAAATGGATAAAAGAGAGCAAAATAGTTAAGAAAATGAAAGTAAAAATAAAGAAAATAATGGAACAAAGATAGTTAAGCTGAATGAAAGAAAACACGTAATTATTAGTTTTCATTTCAAAAGATATCATTTAATTTATGTATTTAACTAAATTAACACATTTAGCTATCAAAACAAGTAATGGATTTAAGTTCGAACCAAGTGTCCGGCATGCAGGTACCTAAATAAACGGATTTTTTCTCGTAAAATCGTTATTTGTGAAAAAAATCATGCTCATAAACTAAAACAAGAATAACGAACTTGAGAGCGGTTTTCTATTCATATATTTACTTTATTTTACTTCATATTTCTACTTATATATACTATATTTTCTTTAATGCCTTTAGGTTAGGTTTTTTTTTATTAACTTTATTACTGATTATCTTATCTTTTTCATGTTACAATTTTTTTTCGTTGTCTTTATTTACTTTCGTATTACGTGTTTTGTGAATTTAGGTTGCTGAATAGAGGAAGCTCTCCAGGCATTTAGGCCTAATGGCCCGGAAATATTTTTTCAGAGCAGCAGTTACAGAGAAAACTCTATAATATATATATATTGTTGACTGCTTTTGAATAGCGCAGTTCATGTAGACAACTGCGTACACTTACTGCAATAAAAACAATATTAGTATTAGTTCCTGTCGCGATTAATAAGTAGGCTTATATGTTCTAAACGTTTGAACTTCAACTATCTTATTTTTAACAAAAGCCCCTATATGTACGTGGGACTTGCCCAAATTTTTCCTGAATGACGTAAATACTAAAAAGTTATTTAAATGCTGTTGCTCCTATTTTAATGCATTCTACGTAGCAACCTATATAATGAATTTTAAAATGTTACGCATAAATTTCTGCTATATAAAAAAAACTTCAAGTCAACATTAAGCCTCAGAATTTGTGATTGCATCCGAAATGTCTGTCACATTTTACGCTGTATTTTGTGAATACACTTTATGTACGCGATTCTCTATCAATTAATAACAATGCGTTTGGCTTTGTGCAACCACTAACCGTTATGCACAAATGCAAACGAACTCATAATAGAGCAACACAAAAGTGTTGGAAATGTGCAACACAAAAGTAAAAATTATGGTAATATTTAACGAACCATTGCTTTCCAGTTGCTAGGTAACGCATGGAAACAGATAGTTAATAATTGTCGCGGAATATTTTGTATAGATGAACACTTGTCGGTTATGTACATATATATCACATTCAACCATGCATGGTGCATGCACGCCACACAACTGATATAACATTAGTATGAACATCAAACTAATAGTGTGTAACTAGAGAGAGCATGGGCAGCATAAACTGATGCATACCTGTAGGGGTAGTGCACGCTGACGTATGTCTGGCTTCACTAGATTAATAAAGACGCTTTCTTCCAAACTGCTTTGTTTGATAACAACTGAAAAGTTAGAATATTACAACGCTGAGATGCACAAATGCAATTTGTCAATCGAATAATAATAATGTTCTTTCGCCGCCGAAAGTGCTCAACAGCTTTCCTAGATTGTTTAGCCTTTGCAACAATAGTGTAAAAAAATTGTGAAATTTTTAGTTCATTTAAATAACTGTGCAACCAAGATGACACAGGTGATGGTTTTACAATCAGAAACTTAACGAAAATCTTGGCATCTTTCTAACAACAATTATCAAATGGCTAATGTAAATGGAAGTCCTATTATTCCCTGGAATCTCTGGTTTCTCAACTGCTTTTGTATAATTAGTTTTGTTTACACATATGCTGTGAAATGCACGTGGGTCCAGTCTGCTTTTAGCAACGTGCATACTTTCTTATAATAATCAGTATTATTCATTTCGGCTTTGATTGAGTAACCTTATAGGTTTATACCACATTCGTGCTAAGAAATTATAAACTGTTTATGTGTATCTATGCCGGAATCTGTTTGGTTAATTTTTATCTACGTCGGCTTGTTCGTAACTCTTTTATGATGTGTAATATTCCGACATAAATAATTGTGCTGCGACAGAAATCTGCATGCTTTTGTTAAATTGTTGTGTCTAATACATGAGTATGTTGAAATATGACACGGACTCCACCCGACTGCTTGTAAACAGCGATGTTTGTAAAAAAAAGCTGTGACACGTTTGTTCAAACATAACACTATTTTTGGAGTAAGCAATATGTAACCCCTAATATTATTTTTCAGTTTTGCAGAGTAATCAGTTAAAATTTAGCGAGTTTAAAGCAATTAAAATTTTTACACTTCTGACTCTTGTTCTTGAGTGAATGTTTCGTCAAAATCTTCCGCCTGTCTCAGGTCTATAGCAAACTTATTTGGCAGAGAGTTGAAGTTCATGTTTTTCACGCACTCGCTGCCAAATTGTTTGAAAGCCAAAGCTAAAGCGTACGCTAGACGGCGAGCGATAATGCGACTTGAGCACACGTATGCAAAACATTGAAAGGTTGGTCCAGATTGTCCCTTATCCACAATTATCATAGAAAACACGCGGCTGTACTTCACATCTTGTACGCCGTATGAAATCGAGTCTATTTGTTGAAAAGTTTCTTCAATCTCACTGTTTGGATCTGATGTTACCATACTGACTCCGGTGCGGAAAACACGCAGTTGCACACACGGTAACTCCATCCCATGCTCAGCATTACGAGATTCAGTTATTAGTTCCTCCACAACACCTCGCGTATGCTGGATACCCCAAAGTCCACGAGTAGGCCTGCTTCCCAAAAATTTCACATGAAATTCTTGTGGCAACGTGTCAACAGCAACATTCGGATCGAGTGCGTCTAGAAGTCTCTGCGTACCTTCTTCTAAAGTTTTTTTAACAGTTTCCACGGGTTTTTCTTTGATACCAAGCAATTTAAAAAGCTTCGTTCCCTTTATCATCGTGGAAGAGTTCTTCTCTTTTTCAGGAGGAGTCGTTATTTTGGGTAAGCCCGAGTTATCCATCTCTCACAAAAAGTTGGTAATACCTTTACTGCAAATTAAGAATTAGCATCTTTATTAATACCATATATAAAGTTTATTAACACCATGCATCAAAGTTCTTTATCACACTATGCGAACAGATAAGCTTATTTTGATGTCATAATTTTTCTCTTTGTATTGTGATGGTGCACGAAAAACAATCATTTATACGCATCAAGGAAAATCGCTCATATTTTAAACGGTAGCTGTTTAATTTCGAAACTTATGTGATCGGTAAACGCAAGAGAACTAGGCAGTCTTTGCCAAGCCTTCAAAAACTAGTACTCAGGATGAGATCTGTCACGCTCAATGATCTAACCAAATCATAACACCGCCCAGTAGACGAATAATTATCTATATAATTTAGCGGTCACGACTCTAGCTACCTGCAGTCGGTGGCCTCAGATCAAACAATTTTGCTTTATCGCAGCTCGGTCTGTCTACTTTGAACACACAAGCAATTTACTTTCACACTGAGGGTTAGTGAAATTTGGTTACATGCATGACTTAACCAAGAACTGGAGTCAAGTCAGTAAGGAAATGAGTTTCCACATAACAGTACTCGATGCAAATAGAATTAGAATTTATTTATTTCACACAGGTACGAATAGGTATAATTGTAAAGTTTTTTCATAACCTTTGGTATACAGAAAAGTCGGATTAACATACCTTAGGACTGAGTAGGTGTTATAATAAAATGTTAAGACATTTACAATTTTATATCCAACTTTTAACAGTGACCGTTTTCAAATGCAAAGTTAACGATGCAAACGTTGAACTAAGGTTTATTAAATCAATTTCTAGTTTTTACACATTCCTGTGCTATAACAAAAATAATTTTATCAACAATTGTGAATTTTACACAATTACACGGATTATTTTTATTTTAACAGTAACATTACTCAATAAGAATAAGAAAAAAAATGCAGGAAACAACAACAAGAAAGTTATGCAAAGGATCATTTGCTTGCGCTGCAAATGAACATTCTTCATATTTTAAATATATTAATTTCAGTGATACAGAGCGTTATGCATAAGATTCGAGGCTACAGCTTCGAGGACGGCACATTAAACGAATGGTCTCGATCTAGCGTCGTCACGCTGATGGTTATTTTACGAATCGGGGCCACCAGAATGAACGCGGGGTGAAAAACATCCAGCAATGGCCTTTTTTTTCGCAAAACTCATACTCCTTATTTCTAAAGAACGGGAATGTGTGCGCAGAACTGGGTGCTTATATTAAGCCCAATGGTTGAATACCTCGTTGAATGGTGGATGCAATATTGACCGCGCGTTCAGACATGAATCTCACAAATTCCTGCGCAAGTTCTCTCTGGAAGTAAAGTCGCTAACGTGAGCAACTCTCGCTGAATTTGCAATAACTTGCGAGCAGAACTTGCAAAGCGGCACACTTGCGAGTTTACTCTCAAAGAGAATTTGCGCAAGAACTCTCTAGTCTGAATGCGCAATTTCACGGGAGTGCCACGGTTTCCCGCAATGACCGTTTTCCCAAGCCAAAGCGCACATAATGAACTTGCCCTATTATAGTGCGTATAATTGTGATGAATACTAACAATTTTAATGCTGTGATTATTTCAAAAACTGTGATTATTTACTACTAACCTTGTTATTTTTATTTTTTGAGTTCATGCATGATAGACTAGATGTAATCTGCTATTATTGCTTTAACATGCTAATTTAGTGCTTCAATATTCTGTAATTATCCATCGTTATTACAGTTTAAATTTTTTTAATTAGTAATTACTGGTAAAACTAAATATACTAACTGCAACTAATTCAACCCACTTCCTTTCAAAAACTAATGGATTTTGTCTCATAAAAGTTTGTGCCTATTAAAAAGCCTGCTGTTAAAAAAGGAGCAGATGAGTTAGTGACCATGGGTCTTTCGCTGTTCCTACTCAAATATTATTGAAATTCGCTACTACTATATATTGTTACGTGAAATAAATGTAGAAGAAAGAAAATTGAAAAATTTATTTTGTTAACGAAAGAAATAAATGCATCCAAACTTGATTAACACACTTCTGCAGATTCCGTGTCACATCTTCATTTTTTTATTTCAGTCAAGAGGAGGAGTTTTTTATATCAGGTAGCACAAAAACAACTCAGCAAAGTTTTGATTGTGATATTATAAGGAAACAACAAAATCACTGGAAACTTACCAAACTGACTTGCATATGCTACTGTATAAACACCAAAACGTTTAGGTCATTCCTTTAGATTTTTTCCAACATACAGCAATTTTAAATCAAGTCAAAAAACATGCCAGAATAAATTTAGCATGTTCCACATTATTAGAATTTACAACAAGTGCTCTAAGAGTCCATCATTTTCAATGCAAACTAGATGAAGACGTTTCTTCTAACAGCTGACATGGTTTTTTCAATTCGTTAAAGGGTATTTGGTTGCATTACTGAACAGTTTTTGCCTTTAGCTCCACTGCATCCAGTGGTTTTCTGCGGACATCATACACTTCTCTTTAAGGGAATTCCACAGGAATAAGTCCCATTTTTTTGACAACAGATGAAACATAGCAGTTTTTCAACTGATGATTAGCAGACTTTGTTCTGGCATTTAAATTTTTAACATGCAAAACCTTTTCTGTTATAACTGAAAGCTAATATGCTGTAATATGAAGCTGTGAAATTTCAACTGTGTGGGGCACTTGCATTCTTAAAACAAGGGCCAAGTGATTTACAAATATATATGACAACACCCAGAAGGGTTAATAAGTTTCATTAGCCAAGACCTTTTAAGCCATGCCACATAAAGTGATGGCATGCAACAGATTTAAAAAATATGTATGAACTGATATTTTGTGCAGCAGTATGTAACAGAGAGTTATCATAGAAAACAGAGGAACAGATATCTAATCCATATGATTTAACTCAACTGATTCACAACCAACTCCTTTTATTTGGTTGAAGTAAGTAATTTGCACATAAACTATATAATCATAACTTTCAATTACCAAGATACATTACTACATTCTTTGCATGAACCCATTCGATTTGGTGCCAGTACTGCGTAAACTTATATCTTAATGCACAAGCCCAAAAATTTCTATTACTTGCCAACATTATATAATAAATGCAACTTAAAACTGATACTAACAGCTTAATAATCATAAAATGATTTAGAGAGCAGCAGCACAGAATTGAGAACTTCAAGAATTCCTTGCATGTAATCCTACTGTTAGATATATCACAAAATCATTCTGGCTATAATAAAACAATAACCTTTGGTTATTATAACACATAATATGAAGTAATTCATTCATCATGTGACTTAATTAGAGTTATATTAAAACAGATAAAGTGCTTTCATAACATATAAGCATGATGACCATGGCTAACAGTGGCAGCATAATTATGGTATCATCCTCCAACATCGATTATGATTGTGCCTACTTGAAAAAATTTGTTGCATTACAGCAATAACACAATACAGTTAATCTAGCATTATAATTGTGGTTAAAAGTGCAAAACACCAGACTGTCAATAGTAAATTATATGAAATAAAATAGAAAATGCTTGTTGTTTAATCACAGTGCATCACAGTAACTGTAGAATTCTTACTCGCTGTCGGAATCTTCCTCTTTCTTTGCACGTTTGGAAGGACGCTCAGATGTAGGTAATGCTCCTAGGAGGCCATGGGCCGTATTAAACAGATTAATAGGTGATGTGCCATCTGTGATGAGAGTAGACTTCAACCCCAAACCTTGTAGCAAACGAACCTGGAAGACAGCAGTGCAGTTATAATAATCTGTGTCCTAAGCCATAGCTACAAAAAAGCTTTCAGCATCAGAAGCTCAAGCATTTTTAGTCTTTAAGTTTTTAAGCAAGAGGATTTTGCTTTTATTACATGAAATATAATTATAACATTAACTTATATGAAAAAATTATTTGATCAACAATTTGGATCAGAAATCAACAATTTCAAAATGGAGAGCTACAATACAACTGGACTTGAGTTTGTAATAAGTTTTTATATATATCACAACTTCTTTTCTGATAAGTTATCACCAAACTATCTTTCAGATCATACTTATTAGCGTGATAAACTCATAATTTAAAGTTTGAAAAAAATGAATAATTCAAATGAAGTAATATTAAATAAAGCAAAAAGGCAATCATTTAGTACTCATACTACGTAAAAGATTGGAAATGTTCAGCAGCTTCAACACGTAGGTAACAACGAAAACATACCTGCATTTCTGGACCAGCAACGGCCATTGCACGAATCGTGTCTGCACCAATAGCTGAAACCATATCCTTAAACTTCTGAACATCAATTTCGGATAGCTCTCGGGCTTTGTCCACTTCAAGTTGATTCTGTTCACGTAGATACTTGATCTCCGCCTCACGAGCTTGCTGAAGGCGAGTCAACTCAGACTCCTGAAAAAATAACAATATCATATTATGTGATTGCAAACATGAGTAAAGGGTCTGGATGTAAAGGCTTACATCTCACCAAATCCGCCACAGAACAGCAATTTGCATTTGAGATGTGAGGGTTCCATGCACTGAAATTCCATATAATTAAATACATGAAAGAGCTAGCTTCTAGGAACCAACGTGCTGTTTATTGACAGCACATGATGGTTTTGGCAAACAATGCCATTATCAATGCTAAAAATTAAACCATTTACAACACTGCATTTACTAAGGCACAAAAAATCATTACAAAATCAAAAGAGTGGAATTTAAATAAAAATGTTCATGATATCAAAATAGCAGAGGCTTTGTATATTATGAAGTGCCACCCAATTTTTAACACCCCACTATCATCATTAGCACCACGCTGCGCTCTTTCTATATCTGTATTTTAAGCCAAAGTGGTTCTAGGTTCCATCGAGTCCCATAGAGGTCACTGTGACTTACTGAATGTATTTCTTTGAGAGAGTTGTAAGTATTGTGTACCTCCCATAGATGTGAAAAATGTAATTGTGTACACTCTGTGTTTTTATTCTTCTAACTTTTATGACAGTTGTTTCTTCTCTCTATGTAAATTTTGCTTGCGCTAGACTAACTGTTTGCTGTGGTTATGACATTTTCCCAGAATCTCATGTAGAAGGTAATTTTTTTGCTTTTACAGCATTTCTCTCTGAAAGGTATATCTACTAATATACTGGTAACTTCAATTTCACCTTTTGATTTTGTAATGATTTTTGTGTTTTGGAAATTTCAGTATCATAAATGTACTATTATTTCCTTTGGCTTAATTTTCAGCGTTGATAACGGAATTTTTTGCTGAAATAATTGTCTGCAGTCAACAAACATCATGTTGATTCCTAAAAAACTGACTCTTTCATTTATTAAATGATATTCAGCACCGCCAGTATTTTTGATACTACAAATTTCATAACATTTTTAAATCAAAATTATAATTAAATAGCTGGCATAGCACGGCAGATGAAATCACTTGGTGAATGTTTACTAGTGATCACCAGCCACCCAACCATTTTGTAACTAGGTCACTGGCATTTCCTAACTTCAGTCACTGTGCGCAAATCATGTCTATTTTAAAAATTCAGAGTAAGATGAAAAATAGAAAATAGGAGTTTTTACTTTTATGAAAAAGACAACAACTTACAGCATCAATAGCTGTGGCCTCAGCTTTTAGTTTAGCTTGTTGTACAGCAGCCTCTCCCTCAATCTTTGCTGCCTCAGCACGACTCTGGGCTTCAGCTTTTGCCTGTCCAGTGCTCTCTACTGCTGCACTGAGAGACTGTAGTTCCAACAGTGACTTCCGAGCTTTCTCAGCATCTGCTTCATCCACTATCTTCTGCCTCTCCAACCTTCCTTTTGCTTCCTGTTCCAGTCTCTCTGCTTCATGCCTAAAAACACATTTGTCAATAAAGTTTGTTTTGTTCAATTAAAAATTCAAATTTAATACAGTTCTTCCAAATGTGCCATGCTTACATACTAGATGACTAATCAAATTTATCAAATATGTATGCTGTTTCTTTACATTTATTGTGCTTAGTAAAGGCAACATAGAAAGGGCTTTTCAAGGAAGTTGTTTGTTTTCTTACGTTTGCATAATTTGCTTCTTTAAACCCATATCTGCACTTGGCTCATTGTCTTAATGTTAATATGGATAACTATGACTGCAACCAACTGGCATCTTAACAAGTCCACTTTGAAGACAGCATTAATATGAATTAAAGACAATGTTGCAGTTCTTTTAGTCAAGAAGAACAACAACAACAACAATAAAACTTGGTGTTCACAAACTGCTCAAAAAGCAGGCATTGAACTTTTCCACTTGTCTATAATCTTACTATATACAGTTCAAGCTGCAAGTGGCGCCGTGTAAAACTTAAACCCCAAGCTATGCAACAAATTCAGTAACTGATCTGTTATTAAGAAATTTTAGCCACTTCTGTGAATACGTATTATAAAAAAAAAGAAACCACAAATAGCAAACCTTGGTAAAAGTAAATTACAGCATTTCATGAATGAACTTGATAATTATTCGAAAAAAATCCACATAACCAAAACTAGCTCATAACACGAAACAATCTAAGCATCAACTGTTGTCACAACCTGCAATTGCTATAGAAAAAAATCAATTATGAACCTTGCAGCTGCCTCCTGAGAGTTGGTTGTAATTTCAATAGCAAGTTGTACAGATTTTTGTAGGGAATCACGAGTTCTCTGATCTACAGGTTCCACGGATTGAATGTCGATGCTTGTAATGACAAGACCATTCTGCTCAAACTTGAACAAGTTCCTTACTTTCATGTGCTCATCCAATCCAAAAACTGAGCTGCGAATTATCTTAGCAGAGTTCTGGAAATGGCAAAATAATAAAAGATAATTTATGATGAACAAATTTGGTTCAACAATCAAATACAAAAATCAGGCACAGCTCAATTTTGATTGAGCAAGTACTGCTTAATTGTGATTGTGCTCAAATTATTAAGAATTTTCCTTGAACTTCCTGAATTTAACATTAAATTTCACACTACAAGAAAATAAAACTAAATGAGCCCCAAATTTAATTTAAAAATTTTGTGTCAATTTCTTGACTACTTGCCTGCTTATTCATTACCTATTTGGCTTCTGTTAAATACATAATTAGTGCACAATGTTCTATACTGCAGGCTCTGCCTATTTGGCTTCTGTTAAATACATAATTAGTGCACAATGTTCTATACTGCAGGCTCTGCCTATAATATAAACTGGTTGTATGTTTGTAAAAATTGGAACATCGCAGTCTTTGTTCATTGCGGTTTCCCTTAGGAATATCCAGTAATTCAGCTTCTGAGTCATCAGTTATGCAATCTGACAGGGCCGTTTTGCAAGTGATGAGAAAGTATTTTTGTCAACTGCTATGTGTTACTTAAATTATCCTAGCATCAAATCAAGGGTACCAGTACACACAGATCACAGTGTAGCTCTATTTCTTTGAGACTGACAAAATTAACCTACTTGGTATACCAATTGGTGAGGTTACCCCCTATTAGAGTTGCGAGTTTTGGTAACTCAACAGTTCAAGATGTATCTCGTTTCGACACAAAAGTTAACTTGATGACATGTGAAGGGTGTGTCATACCTAACTTAGCTCCGTCCAAATAAAGTGGTACTTAACCTAGTCCTATTGCTTCTTGCCTCAGTAATAAATATACAGATGCACTGGCACATAACTACTGTGTCCGTGAAAATATTGAGATTTCTACAGACTTACTTGTTGGCTCTGATTATTTATTCCAAAGTTTGAGTAGCGAGAAAGCTGACATTTTATCAGGTCTTTACATTTTTGCATTTAGGCTTGGTTGGATATTGACTGAACGTGTGCCAAAATTCGAAGTCACATCTTTGGTACCACAGCGCAGAATGGGTCTGCCATGTTTACAGTCTGGTTTTGTTAATGATAAGCTGGTTTCAGTGGAGATCTGCCATGTCCAGCACTGTAAGGAACTGTACTGGAACGAAGGTGGTATTTTGCTTTGCATTGGAAGTCTGGGTAATATTGTTTCATTTAATTCCAGGAGTTCTACTTTTCTCCCTCACAATTCATATTTAACTGAGCTAATCATTAATCATGGATATAGTATTAATTTTCGTGTTGGTTTGTTTTTAATATTGGTTTTGTGCTAAGTTTTGTCTAAGTGTCGAGTTTGTCAGAAAATCAAAGGCAGTCCATCTTCATTGCTTTATTTGTCGGACTTATCTGGGTTAAAAGTTCAGGCTTCTAGACATTTTCAGTTTATGGGCTTTGATATATTTCAGGCATTTAGTAATTGAATACACAAAGTTTACTTTGGTAAAAGTGCTGGTTTGTTTGTATGCATTTTTTATTATAACTGCAATACAATTAGATTTTGTTGTTAAAGTCTGTGCTTTATTACCACTGTGTTTTGCTAATCTGCAGGTTCTTAAGCTCATTACAAGCCTTGATTTCTCTGATGCAGTTTTTACCTTTGGCAAGCAGACTTCAGACCAACTTCTCGCTTTATGGAAAGGAAGCTGCTGTTGTCTAAATCATCCTTGGGAAGTAGAGAGAAAAAATTCTTGATTAGCCTTCGTGAATATATTCCTTCACTTGAAGATGCGTTTCTTGAATATAATCTTCTACGTTCTAACTGGTGTTTCGGCAGAATTGTTACTTTTCTGCCTAGTGCTGATGAATTGGTTCGTTCTGCAGTTGTCAAGTATGCAAATGGGACAGGTTAAATTGTCTCTACCTTTCAAAAAGTCTCTGTTTGATCACCGAATGTTGATGTTGTCAATATCAAGACTAGACGCTACTTGATCATTTTAACATCTATTTCAGCTACAGTAGCGATGGTGGCAATGGAACTGGCCACTTCGTTCTGGTAAAGCTGCGAGTAAATGTTAGTGTTTTTAATGTGACGTTGCAGAGAACTTGGTCTATGTGAAGGCTTTTGTTGAAATGTGGCAATTATACTCTTGTAGCCAATGAGACTCTGTTACTACTGCGCTTATGGTCTATGCATGGTTGTGAACTTTTTGTACATATGGTATATGGAAAATCCAAAAAAAAAAAAAATTTAAAAAGCTCAAAGTGTTGGAAGACAAGAAGTTAATTTTTAAATTGGTCTTGATGGTTTCAACTTGATGCTGGATTCAATTCAATTCAATAGATTTATTTTGCAATAAACATATACATATGCATTACAAGTGCATCGATAATCAGTTTTTGTTAATACAAAATTATGATACAATTCATGAATTCTGCGCTAGAGACCTAAGAAGCTAGCTTATGCTAGGCCACTAGAATTAGTTACAAGAAAAATTACAATATATTACTAATGGTTAGTGTGAGTTACAGTGGGGGTTAGTAGTATTAAATTTTCATAATTACGATGTAAACTGATGGTCAGTACAGAGAAATGATAAATGCTTTAACAGATTCGCTAAGCATTTGTGGAGGAGGCAACACTTGTTTAGACTATATGTAGGTGCGCATTGCAGATATATATACGGGTGGGAACTAATAACTATATTATTATCCTAGAGGGAAAGTATTTGAAAATGAAAAACAACAACAAATCATGATTGAGTGATAAGTTATATATTTCAAGTAAGGGTAATTTATATACTTTTTTGAATATGGACAGCGAGTTGGGATTTTTTATAGCTGGAGCAATTGAATTCCATATAGAAGGGCCATTGTATTTAATAGAAAATTTCCTAATATTTGTGTTGCATTGTATGTAGTGATAGTTAAGTCTATATCGTGTATTGTAATTATGTATTTCAGCATTCAAAAACAAAAAATCTGTAAATAAGGGTGGCAATAATTTATGAGAGAATTTGTACATGAAAATGGCGGTTTGGAACTTATTAATGTCATAAATGTTTTAGAAAGTTTAGACTTTTAAATATTGGTGGTGTGTGGTCCGGATAACCGGCAAATGTTAAAGCTCGCACTATTTTCTTCTGAATCTTTCGATCTACTGGTGTATGTGCTTCACCAAGCAATGTTTGAATTATTAAGGTATGGTAAAAAAGAGAATTATATAATAATACAAGTACTGATTTAGGCAATATGTGTCTAACTCTGTATATAATACCTATGGTTTTAGAGATTTTGCTTTCGATAAATCTAAGATGGTCTTAGTACGTTTTACTTTAATTATTGGGACTTCATCAATTTTTACTGTAAGATTACTAGGGATTCTTTTATTTTTATTTGCAAATACAATAAATTTAGTTTTTTTTAGTATTCAGTGACAATTTTTTAGCTTTAAACCAGGTGGAGAGGTGTACAAGTTCTTGGTTTATAGTATTAATCATTGATTCATAGTTTGAGTGACTATAGAATATGTTAGTATCATCGGCAAATAAAATGAAGTCTAGCAGAGTGGAGATCATTAATATAGAGAAGAAAAAGCAATGGACCTAAGATTGATCCTTGTGGGATCTATAATTGATTTGCTTCAAAGAAGAAAATGTGTTATCTATTAGTACAGATTATTTTCTGTTGTGTAAATAACTTGTAAACAACTGTAAAGGTAGACCTCTGACACCATAGTTGTTTAATTTATCTAAGCGTATTTTATAGTCAATAGTATCAAAGGTGTTAGATAGATCAATGAAAATACCAATTGTAAATTCATTGTTGTCAAATGCATTTGATATTAAATCAAGAAGTTCAAGTAGAGCCATGTAAGTGGAGTGGTTTTGTCTAAAGCCCAGTTGTTTGCTATATAATATGTTGTTTTTTTATGAAATTTAATAGTCTATTATACATTAGTCTTTCAAGAATTTTGGAAAAACAGGGAAGAATTAAAATGGGTCTATAATTTTGAAACTAGGACTTATCACCAGTTTTAAAAATTGGATTAACCTTAACTATTTTCAGAGAGTCTGGGACTATACCTGTTGAAAATGACTTGTTAAACATATTAAGTAGAGGTTCAGCAATACAGTGGATGGATTTTTTAAGGATAATGTGTGATGATGTAAACCCCTACCGGGCGCATCCCCCGGGTGGCGGATGGGGGACCCCTGGCTCACGAGCCAGGGTGCTCCGAATATTCAAATAAGGAGCTGTGGACCAAATCCTTCAGGATAGACCTAGCAAGTCACTGAAGTACTTTTTGCTCAAGTAACTCATGGCGAACACAACTGAAACAACGGACTGGTGGATGTGGAGGAGGAGAAGACGTATGAAGACAGAGACACCTGGAGAGACGTTATCAAGTGTTCGCCGGCTGACAGATGAAAATCTACCAGGAGGATGGTGAGAAGATGATGAGAAATGTGTGCTATATCATCATACCATATACTGCTTTTATTTTTTAAATTATTTGCCACATTTAGCAGCTCCGTTTTGTTAATTGAAAGCAACTGCATTGATTTCCTACATGCATTTGGTGGTGGGAAATTTGTCTGCTGGAGTTGATCCTACATTTACAAAATAGTTATTAAAGCCATCAGGTATTTCTTTTGATGTCATTGGGTTATGCTGTGATTTTTTTGAAATGTGACTGTGCTATTTGAGAAGTATCTCTTTTATTAATAGCTAAGTTTATAATTTTCCATGTTTTTTTCATGTTATTCATATTACTTTTAATTGTATTGGCATAATAATCTTTTTCAGCTTTTCTTAGTATTGACGTTAAATTATTTCTATATGTTTCACAATGTTCAGATCAGTAGGGTTTTTTAATTTTAGCTTATCTAATTTATTTTTGTGTTTAATTGAGTGGATCAACTCGCTTGTTAGCCAAGGTTTATTTAACGTCCGTGGCCTTATTATTTTTGTGACCAGTGGAAAGCTATCATTGTAAATATTGCAGTAATTTTTAAAGAAGGATTGAAATGCTGAGTCCGGGTTCTGTATGCAAAAGATTTGGGACCAGATTTGCGATTTTGAAACTATTGGTTTTAAAGTGTCACTTTCAAGCTAGTTATTGAATAAATTGGAAAATGGTCAGATATGTCACTGTAGAGAATGCCCGAGTTTAGATTGTCATTTGACACACAGTTTGTAAATATATTATTGATTAAAGTTGCTGAGTAAGTAGTAATTCTTGTTGGTTTGGTGATTAAGAGATACAATGAATGACTAAGTAGGCAACTGAGAAAAGATTCAGTTCGTTGTGGGAGTCAGAGTTAAGCGAATTTAAGTTGAAGTCGCCGCAGATAAAGATGTGTTTGTTTTCATCAATTATTTTAGAGAGAAGATTATCTAAACCATCAAAGAATACTCGGATACTGGCACCAGGAGGTCTGTATAACACTCCAACTAAGATATTTTTTGTATGTTCTTGGGCAATTTCAACAAACAGTGATTCACAGGTTTGTTCATCAAAACAGTCTTGGTTATTACGAAGTTTACTGTTTAAATCATCTTTTATATACAGGGAAACCCCTACAGCTGTTCTCTGTTTGCATGTTTTTGAGTAGTGATTATAATGTTTCATTGAGAACGAATCTTTATTCTGATCATTAAGACAGATTTCTGTAAAAGATAGAATCGAAAATTGACCATTCAGCGTGGAGAGTAAATCTGATATATGACAAAAATTTTTGGACATGCTTCAACAATTATGATTAAATATCGAAATATGAGTATAGCTGGTATTCGTGTTTGTGTTAGATTTTATTATAGAAGTATTTAGATTGATATCTGTGGTATAGTCACAATGTATTCTACTAATTCTGTTATAGAAGTTTTGGTCTGGATCAAAATCTGCATACTGAAGGCAGTAATTTTTCATTATAATTAAATGGACTTAGATGTAATTCAGTAAGTTGTAAAGTACCTGAATCAAGTAAATCGATCATGTCAATAGCGTTTTTGAATTGTATTTCATTTTCTATATTATTGAATGGCAATACATCTGCAAGGCATTTTGTACAGTACCACGAGTCTACATTAATAGAGTCGTATTGTTCTGCCGTTAGATTAGTACATATCAAGTGTTGCCAAATTTCACAAATGCTACATAACAGACCTTTGTGGTCATTCCGCATCTTATTAAAACATATTGAACAATTATCATTTTGATTATTAGTAATCAGAGAATTAGTGAAAAGTATTTAAAGAAAAAATAAATAAAAAACGTCGAAGAAAATGAAAATGTTTAACTATTAGCAAAAGTGAAAATACAATTAAATTACTGTACAAAAGTTGACAGTTTGTTTGTTGCATCTAGTTGCCAGTCTAGTGACTCATCATTTAATTACAATATTATTGTGGTGTTATCAACTTATTAAGATGCACAAATGTTATATGAATTACATCACCAAAGAAAATGTAACAATTCAATATGATTAAAGATCAAGTTTTAATTTTTTTATTATCATCTCTTAATCCAAAATGTTAATATTTAACAGAAGTTTAGGAACTATTCCTATCATGTTAGGAGGCCAACTTAAAATCACGTCATTAGGCATCTTCTAATATAAAAACAATTTTATAGTTACCATAATGTAAAAATAAAACTTAAAGAATAATTCCTGCCACGTTTAGGGCCTAACATAAAAGCCTCGTTAAGAAAAGCAATTTTTGAGATTAGGTACATATGAAGAAACGTTAACATATAATAACATTAAGATTATACGTCAAGTCATCTTGTGATTATTTTTATATTCTTTTAGTGCATGAAATAGCGTTAAATATAAACAAATAATTAGACACTGAAATTGTATTTTGTAAGAATTTTTGCATGATTCTGAATGCTTAACTTGGTCAACTGTTGTCAACCTTTATGTGAACTTGTTGATTGTCTAACATGATTATTTGATATTAACCTCTGTATGCAATTATAACATTAAGATTGATTTATTCAACATTTGTTGGTAAACTTTGATCTCTTAATTTACTCATTCAGAGATTTTTTTGCTTACATTATTAAGTTCCGATCTCGTATTTAACCTTTTGCATCATTTATAACATTTTATAATAGTAGGCACCGCTTAATAGACTCAAATTGGGACCGAAGTGTTTTAACCCAATTAACCGACTGAACCTATTAACCGATGGGTGTAATATTAATGGTATAAAAGTACGAGTCATCAGCTTAGTATTAACTGCAAAGATTTTTTAATGAATTTTTGAAAAGAAGTAATGCCCAAGTTAATTTGTGTAGCTAAAAAAAAACTTCCGAGAGTACTTTGGAAAATTTTCAACTGCGCTGCTGCACACTGCTGTCCCATCTTTGGGAGTTTGTTGTGCTGCTCCAAAATTTTCAGTTTTTCCTTAACTGTCAGACTTTTGCACTCATGCTTCATTTTTAAAACTTCTTAACTCTTGCTCTTACTTGCTGTATGATGTTTACTCTTGTAAGTCCCAAAGAATACAGGCTGATTACTGTACATGGATCTTTGACTGTTAAGTGATTAAGCGCGATTTGCATCAAGAGCTTCAAAGGAAACAGCTAGACAAGTGATTAAATGTTTAGCTTCCAGAATTTCTTGTGTAACGAGGTTAACTGCAGTGAACGTGCAGGTAACAGATTCAAAGCAAAACCGCTATGCTAGCATATTAGTGCATGATTAACGTACTTGCTTACCAACAAAACGGTACTTAGCATGATTGTTTCTACATATATTATAGTTCACAAAAGCGAAGTAAATATGACATAAAAGTAGGATAAGCTCTTTGGGTACATACAAATGTCTTATTTTAAGTATGTAAAGGAAAAATATTGAGTCAATTATGCAGAGTTATTTGAGTCAATTACCAACAGTTTTTAATTTGTACATTTGAATAGAAGCAGTCTGTACCAGGCAGTTTGAGTCAATAAAGCAATTAAGTTTATTAACAGTGAGTCTATTAAGCGGTGCCTACTGTATTAACATTTATATTATTTTTTGTAGTTTTTTGTCGTTTGTTCTCCGGAGTGTCACGACGCATGTGGCATGAGTTCAATTCTAGGTTTTTGTAATTATTTTTCATTTTTATACTTTGATCAATATTGCAGTTTTGCTCCTTTCAAATATTTTTTTTTACTTTGAAAACACTTAGTTAAATTAATATCTTCTGTTGCTCATAAATAATCTGTACACGTTTGTCTGTAGGTTTGCAGTTTTGCTCCTACAGGTTACCTACATGGTTTCATTATATAGTTTTATGCTGGCTTGATCACGTGACTTCATATGCATTGGCAGTTAACTGGCTTCTTCGTAAAGTTTATATAAGCTATGCAGTTCTGTATACACTAACTATCTGATATGTCAAAAAATGCTATTCTTGTGATGTGAAAATTTAAAGTGTTTTGTGCAGCAATTGTGATAAAACTTGTGTATGCTTGTACTTATTATGCATTGAAATTATGAAAGTTTAACTTACATTGCTGTGATAGAATAAAGGTTTTATTAGCAATGGCTTAAAATTAAATTAATTTATTTTTGTTTTTGTTCAACTAGAATAATGCAACATTTACAACAACGTGAACCTGACTTATTATCAAGGATATGCCTGTAAGATGGATGAACTGCCAAAGGTGTCTTAGCCACATTTGGATGTATATACATCCTCTCTATGAAGTGAACAGCCATAGTCAGCATGGCATACGTAATCGCTCAGAGGAAGAATTAAAGTGGTTCACCATCCACTCACTGACCTGCCTCAGTGCTATCTTAATTTCAGTAGCCGAGATGACGTCGATATACCATTGTACCTGCACTTTGCCTTCTCATCTTGACAAATTGAAGTGAATCACTATAAATTGGCTACATGATGTTCAATAACCGAGTTAAATGTATAAATATTAACACTAACCTTATGGAAATCATCAAAAGGCACAGCAGCTACGGAGCCCCTGATACGAGATGCAATAGCCTTGCAAGCATCACCCACAAAATCAGCAACGCTAAAAAGCTTATAGGAATCAGACTCCTTATTTCCCAGATCAAAATGCCTGCAGAAAATTACCTTTATCAGTGATGAATCATTTTTATACTAACGGTAAGGTAGATGGAGATGTGGGACGATACAGTGCTTAGTGTACTCACATCGTAAAAATTATCGTATATTTCAATAGCAAATTTTTTTAGGGTAAGACAAAACACGATTACTCTGTTGAATGTTAAAAAGTAATCATTTGGAATAGTGTACAATTACATGTTTAAAATCCAATATAAATGAGAAGTAAATTGTTGTTGGTAACAAATAAAATTACCCTGGCATGTAAAATAACACACATTTGGACGTCTTAGAAGTGTTACAGGATACACACACAATAAAACCAAATTTAAAGCAGTTACCAGTTGTATGCCAGCTGAAGCTGCAAGCGGGCATGGTCAGCTGTTTCCACGGTTACTATGTCGGTGAAAAAATCGGGTCCCAGTAGCAAGCATAATGCTTTGATCACATTGGGTTTTTTCGGTTTACCACCTGATAAACTCAGTTGTGTGAATTGCTCATCTGGGTTCAACATTACTTGTTCTGGTCCGAATACAACTCTGCAAGTTTTAGGTGTTATTATTACTATGACACTCACTAAAACTCATTCTTCCTTGTAAAGTGGTTGTTTGCAGAGCATAACTCGCTGACCTTGTGTGTGGTTCAGCGTCACTTGCAGGCAGCACAAGAAAAATCCAAAAGTCACTCGCAGTACAAATGTTAAGGTGTCAACTAACTATTGAATTCTTTCTTAGCCAGTAGCATTTCAACGTTTACATCATTTTGCTCTAATTAGCAAACAACATTCTCCAAGTTAATTGCGTCTCCAAAAAAATTGTTAAAAACTCTAGAAATGTGGTTATGCTATTATAATACTAACCACAAAAATTAATACAACGATGCAAATATTCAATGCAATTGACAGTAAAGCAATTTCTTTTATACTTTTTCTCGAAAATAATCAGAAAAAATTGTGGCATGCACACATCTAGAAAATAATAAAACAGTTTACATATCCCATTATTCTAAGGTAAGAAAAATAACCTAGTAGTTACTGTGTGTGTTTTACGACCACAATTGAACAATATTGGCCCGAGCAAAACAGCACAAAGAGCCGATTTAATTTTTTCCCCAATAAAGTCAGTTTCAAATCTGTTAATCTTATTGAGGCGATCCAGATTGTAAATTTTCTGTAGAGGAATCATGGAACAGCATGCTGCATTGGTTTTCACCTCAAAACACACAGAAGTCATTATTTTGAGTCATATATGACCAACATTTGCATGAATGCAGAGTGACCCAAGGTAAATCATGCAATACGGGAAACCTAATAACCTATTTGCCCTCCGAACGCTAGTGGAATCAGTGTTACTTTAATTAATCAAAATTTTTACAATGAAACAAAAGGAGACATAGTGCATTAATAGGACTATTTTGTTTCGTGTTGAGTCATAGTTTTATATAAAAATATAATTAACCTTACTTTCTAGCACACCATTAGTAACGATTTTTATTATAAAATTGAGATATGTGTAGAAAGGACAAAACAAATTGTTTCTATCACATACATGCTCAATGGTTTTTGTGAAAGGGTTTGACATTCGATAAGCATAATAGGACACTTACCCTAGAAACTTTTCTGCAAGAAATTAAGTAAAGTCAGCTGTTTTTAAAACATTTATAACATTAATAAAAGTACTAGCCAAACCCCACAAAAAGAATTTTGTGCACAAATCAACACACAACCCACACCACACCACTCCACCTCATCACACCACACCATACCACTCCACCTCATCGCACCACACCGCACTGCACCACACCATACCACCTACACACCACCTTACACATCTCTCTTTCTTGCTCTCTCTTCCTCTCTCACTCTCCTGCTCTCTCTCTCTCTCTCTTATTATTATTATTATATAACAAATCAGACCAAGAGATTAATCTAGCTACCTTGCTTTTTTGTTCTTATAATCATATATTTGTACAGCTGCATTGTGTGGAACTCTGAAAGTAACAACACGAGTTTTATCACGAGTTTGACGCTGTAACCCTCCCTGACGGTTGCTGCGATCTGCATATGGATCACGTTCCTGTGTTAGCAAATCTTCTACTGCTGGTAACATCTATAAAAAATGTTGCAGATATTTCAAAGACTGCAGTTAAACAGAAATTAGAAGGAGTACTGAGAATATTGACCACAGCTGTAGGAGGCAGCAATTCAAATTCATTCTTTAGTCAAGTCATATTTTAATACAAGCAAGTATTTAATATGCTTAAAAGAGAATCAGCACAATTTTAGTTATGAAATTTTTATCTCAAAAGCTTGTTCTAAGAACGGAATAAAATAAGCAATCTACGAATGCTGTTCAGAAGTATAGTTAGTGTGAAAAGCAATGTTAGTGACAATTAAATATATCACAGCTTTAATAATAGTGCACTAATTCAGAAATTTTTACAGACAGTCTAACCTAAAATTCCATGCGAGTTACACCGATACTACAACCGGAAACTTTTGAAAAACAACTATTAACCCTCACCATCACTGCTGCAAAGCAGCCACATCCAACTGTTTTATCTAAATTACATAATTTGATTCTGAGACCATCCAACATTACCAAGCCACTTTTCTTAGCAGCTCCAATATGTTAATAAAGTTTTGAAAATGCAAAACTTAAATGTTTTATCATAACCCTGGCAACTACCCATCATCAACAGAATGCATAGGCCAAAATAAAAATTTATTATAACTTGAGCTAAAATGCTATACGTATTTTGATCTTGACCTTGATGTTCAAAATTGCAAATAAATTAAATAAATTGTTAAATAAGAGGCTGCAAAACAACTGAAACAGATGACTAAAATATAATTAAATAGCGATTGTAGTTAATGTATAACATACCATCACAGCTATTATACAGCCTGTTAGCTGATTAAATCATGTGAAATTTTGACTTGCAAAACCACTTTCAAAATACACCTAAAGCATTTTATTAATAATCTTATTAGGCTGTACATATTCTGTTGATGACAGCAAACTGGATTATGCTGAAAAAATTAGGTTCTTATTTTCCAAAGCTTCATTAAAATTGTGAAGGTATCTGGCCACTGTTACTGAATCAATTTTTCAGAATTAGAATTTCAAAATAACAGATGTACACAATTTATGTGCACGTTCATTGATTAATTGCACCATTTACATTAAATAAAACTACAGGTACCTGATAATTTTACTTAATAACTAACTTTTACTAAATAACAGTAAGATATCCTTGTAACTTCCAATAGATAAGGCACACCACTTCTTTGTATATGTAGTAATGCATGGTACTGACAAGTACATGAAACGGCACCAGTAGCCAAGGGTTAAGTAATCATGCTTTCCAAACATTAGACTTACTGATTTCTCCCAAAGCTCCTCGTCTTGAGACAACATGTATGTTTCTCCATTAACTGCTCTAACCTACAAGATAGTCATACAAAAAAATATGTGGAACCTTGACAGAAAAAGAATGGAACATGTTATGAAGTTATATGTACAAAGCAGATTAAACAAACATGCTGCCTTGGGTGAGGATGTACGCAAGTGTTTGAATGCACTAAACAATTACTGATAGAAACATTTAACAAAAGTTTTTTATCGCGCGTTTCAGCTTTTTGCACGTTCCATTCTGGGTTGCTGTCTGTCCTTTTATGGATCTGGTATGCCCTCACCTGCTGCTGAACACTGTCGTAATGCATGTCAATAATATTAGTACATTGTGTTATCGTTCTCTCTTCAGCGATGCTCTGAGAATATGTAAAAGGTAAACGAGCTTCTGAACTATAGGGAGCACGATCAGAGAGCATATTTTCTATAGCTTGAGGAAGTAACTTATGCCACAAGCACTCATCTTCATTAAGCATGTATGTATGACCTATGACAGCACGTACCTAAATGAACATGTACATTTAAATGCTTTTGTTAAAATATTAGGCAAATGTTTACTTAATGGGTGTAATATTTTTGAAAAAATAAGACAAATTTCAAAACTCAAGCTAATGATTGCAGGAAAGGAGTTTGAAAATAGCAGCAGATATTTATAAATTAAAAAAGCTAAAAGAATTAGATTTTAATCAAAGTTTGTGAAAATTAGTTAAATCTCGCTGCCAAAATCTTATATTCGTTTAATTAACGTTTAATCTGAGAAAATGGAGATATGCTTGAGATCCAATCAGTGACTATAGTCTGTTCGACTGTCGTCATACAAGTTTTATTAGATATTGTGGGAGGTCAACAACGTCTCACAATCTGCTCTTTCATAATACCACCCACCTGATTTTTTTATATTTTGCATAAAAAATGTGGCTCCAAAGAAAAAGGAAGTATTACATTGTAAAATACTTTTAAAGAAGTCCGCTTTTAAAACATCTCCAGCATGAGAATAGTCTAGTTTCACTTTAATTGGAAAACTTTTCATTAAGATAAGTATATTACAGTAAGTTCTCGCTTAACGATGCTAATGCCATTCAACAAAAGGCGACATTAAGTGAAACGTCATTAAATGAAGCCAAGACTTCCATAGAAAGTAATGTAAAAGAATTGAGATACGTTCCAGAGGCAAAAATCAATACTGGTTAAATAATATACTTAAACATTTTAAGAGCTTTATTCATATTTCTACTGATTAATTTCTTTCTGCTTGCCTGAAACCACCTATATATCTTACTTGCCATTACCTAGCCATAGCGGTCTCTCTTTCGTTAAAGTTTAAGCCTAGGCAACGGTTAAATAATAAACACTGCAAAGTCAAAGCCAAGTCCTGGGCGAGCTTGGGAATTTTATCTAGATACTTAGTCTAGTTGCTATAACAACAGGTTGCATGCATAAAGTTTGCTGATAGGTCTCACTTGATTTAAATGTGTAGCATTTAGTAGTTAGCCCAGAAGCAAAAATGTATATAATAATTACACTGTTTACGTTACTAGTGCATTTTTAGAACAGAATAATGTACAGTTTTAATGCATCAAATTAGGTGAAAATGTCGTTGACAAAATCAAAATTTGCCTTGAGCAAAGTACAAAAATAGTCGTTAAAGTGAAACGTGCATTGTTAAGTGAAAAAGGTGTCAAATGATCAGCATCATTAAAACGAAACATCGCTAAACAGGAAGACATGAAGCGATTACTGTACTGTAGAAATATTGATAGTAATGTTTACTGAATGGCCGTATAGCACTGACTTTATCAGTAACAATGTGCATTGAATAAACTATGGGAGTAGTAAAACATTAAAGACATTTCTAGTTAATAAAGTTGTAGTTAATAAAGTCTTAGATTAATTAACCAACAAAAAATTAATAACCATGTTCAACATTTCAGATACCTTTCCACTTTTAATGTCACGCACATATATTCCTTCATTCTCATCAAGTGGAATTGCAGTTCGTCTGGCCACGACTTCAACCTCAACTGGTGGCACATACTCTATTGGTCCTCTGATCATCCACCTGTCACCTGGCTGGCGAGTTTTACCCTAACCAGGAAAAGTCCTTAAACTACTCAGTCTTAAAAGTTACACATGTACAAAAAAAATGTCAGGTGAAGTGTGTAAATTCTTATATAATTGTATAATTGTCTAGCAAAAGCTACTAGACATCAAGCAGAAACTAAGCATAATTAGTAAACATCTAATTTATTTTAAAAGCGGTAAATTTACAAATTCAGAAACAGAAGCTTTTTGCTTAAAAATAGTTATGTTACAACAACATTTTGTGGATACCTTACAGTATATAAAATATTACCGAGTAAAATTTTGAAATAGTTGATTCACAACTCTTGAATATAATAAATTATAAAAGCTATTAAAATTATACAATAACTGGACATACGGCAGTTGCATCACTGAATGACTCATTTGCTCGTAAGATCAGCCCTTCATTTTCACCAAGTATAAATACATTTTGAATACCAGCTTCCAGCTTCTCACCGGGGCGCAAGAAAAATGATTTCTCTCCCTAAATAGAAAAATTCTGTACCAGTAATGTATTTTTATATTTGATGATTAATAATGAACATCATTTTGTTGTGATAGTGAAAAAATCAAACAATTATTGTAAAACTTAAAAATAACTTATAGTCATTGCATTTTTTGTCTGTTGGTCAAGTTTTCAAATTTTTTCAGGTTTAAGGAGCAACTGCCACAATTTTTATGTTATAATATTGACATCTGTTCTTCAGTTTCTAATGTTAAGATGTTATGCCATTTGGAAGTATGTAAATACTAGCTCCATGGCAGGTCACTGGCTACAGTAGGCAGCTGAAATCAGTGCCACATTTATCAATCCATGAGCACTGTTCACAGACTCAACATTTCAATATTTAGACTAGATAACTTCAAAATTTTAGAATCTGCTATTAGTGAATTTAATTTGCAAGTATTTGAATTTGTGAGTACTTCGAATTTTTGAGAAACTCTTTAGATAAAGCTGGAGTAATGTTCATCAACTTTCTTTTCCCCCACAATTATTTTGAGAAGCTCGTTTACAGTGTTGAACATGTGTTGCTGCAAAGGTTTATCCTATTGCCAAGCACAGGCAAGAGTCAGAAAATGTAGAGTGTAGAAATAGCCTAACTATAATTTTCTGTCATTTGACAATGTACTGCACAATCTACAAGTTTTAAATTAAAAATCGTTGTTTGCTTTTCACCGAGTGTGATTTTAGACTTTTGTAATGGTCTGTATCCATTAAATTTTCATTAGGTAAGAATCGTGCTCGTGACAGACCAAAGGTGAAAGCGTGCAGTTGGTACAACAGATCACTGTGTTTGAATAACTAGACCCGTGTGTATACTTAAGTGGATGCTGGCATTTATTTTCTAAAAGTAAATAAGTAATAAATTTAGTGAAATGTCAATTCTATTTTACCTCTTAAGGTATAAACTACGTTTATACAGTTTAGTTTTGGTTTTAACTGGTATGCATGTTGTGTCTGTTTATGTCTTTATCATTACATTACTGGTAATTGCCACATGCACCATGTCAGCCAAAATGAATGTTAACAATATGAGTGAATATTTTAAATAAACAAGTGAAAGATTGAATAAAATAAACAAATAAATAAATAGACAAACATGATAAGACAAACACACAAACAGATAATTTCATAATAAACAAATGAATGAGTAAACTAAAAAATGAACAACCAAACAAACAAACAACAAATGTGCAGATAAAATTAGGGCGAAGAGGTCGATGTGGTGTGAATTCAATGCAATGTCAGACATGGAAATGTAAAGTAATGGTAAACTACAATTTTTAAATAATATGTGATGATTGTGTTGAGCAAAATCTTAACTCAACTAACACGTATTTATACCTTCACTAGTCGTTTTTTGCCTAGCTGAGGTTTGCCATCATTTCCAATAGGATCGACGATAACGCAGTATTGCCTGTTACTTAATGTTGTTATATTAACTTCACCTACAACCTAAAACAGGTGAATGACTCATTAATACACATTAAATATAAATGAGGTAAAGAGAATAAGCAGGTCATTGTGTTACTCGCCCATGAATAACTCTATAGAGCCATTCAGTTTGTATAGGATTGTACCACTTTGCCAAAGAAGACTCTCCTCAATGCTGAATATCCATAGAAAATGTCACTTTTATTGCCAAATTTCTTCCAGATATTTAACGTTTTCTTCCTGTGTGATATTATAAATTGGCAAGGTACATTCAATCTGTAATAATGTAATTAAAACTAATGAAATTTAACATTGCAGGTTTCCAAAGTAATTATATCATATTGTACATATATTTTAAACCCAAGCAAAATTCCAAAATAGATCTATATAGATAGATTCATACATACATTTTTGGCTCTTTTAGTGGCTTCTGTCTGATTCAATGTCTACATTCTAACAGTTTAACCATTCACACACACCTGCTCATGCTAACTAACTTGCCTCATCACCTAGCATTCTACTCCTTATAAGTTCTACCACTAGGTGGTGCCACCTAACAATGCACAAATTTTCTGCAAAATCATCATCATTTAACAGTTTGATAGCCAAGATTCAGAACACAGTTCGTCATGTAGTCTCCTTATTTATGTAATTCAAAACTTTGACATTTACTCATTGTGAGATAGACAATGCACATTAAACTTTCACAAATTTGGATTCCACGTCAACTGTAAATGTGTGTCTATAATGCAGGGGTGACCACACTTTTTCAGCTTGTGAGGTACTTATAAAATGACCAAGTCAAAATGATCTACCTACTACAAAAATGCAAAACATATATTTATTTATGAATATGTTTGTATGATATAAGTGGTTGTACCTTGCATAACTGCACGAACCCTTATTGCACAATACAACTCTCTACATTTTTTGGCTACTTTCTTGGTCCAGCTCTCAGACTAATTTTTATACCCTTTCTTAAGTTTAGTAGAAATAAATTACAGGTTAGCTTGGTTGAATTTTACAGCAGCTGCTTGGCGCACCAAAAAGAAGACTGGGCCAGCCAATCCGCTGGTCTGACAATACAAGCCTCGAGACTGGCTGGCTGGCCTTCATACGAGCCAATCAGATTGCTTCTCACATTTCTTGCACATTTGGGCATTTCAGTGGTGGCTTTACATCGCTTTTTTGTGTTCCAAGTGAGCATTGCAAAATTTCACCATGTCTGACAGGGACTTTAATTAAAATTTCCTTAGCGAGTCTGATTCTCCCAGCCTAGCAGTGAACCTGACACGGAAACCAGCGAAAACAACCAGTGGAGTATACAATGTAGCTATTTTCTTGAAAAATAAGTGCATGCGATCTACCCACACTATCTTTGTGATTGACTAGTAGATGTAATGGGCACCCCTGCTAAAACTACAGCTAGCTTATTTGCGTTGTTTCAGCCAAGTTTTTATATCGTCTTGTATCATACAGATGAAGCATGGCCACGAGACCAAAAATTTATTTCCGTTTGGAATTCCACTCCACAATTACAATGTGGCATCTGTGATATGCACCAGCTGAACGTCTTTAACTTACATTTAATCTGCCTTTGCTGTTCACATAAGTTTGTTTATTGGCTAACCTTAAAGGAAGAACCAACCCTCGAACAACACTTATTGCATTTTAATATATAATTAAAAATATTGAAATCACCACACAATATAAGCACATAGAATGCTCTGCTTATAAATGTAACAGAAATTTAAATATTTTTTATCTCCGCCAAACGATAGTCGCTGCCAGCATATTTGAAAAAAATGAAGTAAGCTGGTGACTGCTGGGCAGCGTGAATGCTGTGAAGGTAAACTGTGATGAAGGTACGCATTGAGAAATTTCTACAGTTCACTCAAAAGTTCGTTATTCTACCATTGTATTTAACTGTGTTTATGTAAAAATTAGTCACTGGATCAATTATGATCAAGTTTACGTTGGTTACATAGCTTTAATCCACGGGATTATACCGTAAAATGTGTAAGTAGTGTACATTAATTGTACAGAATTTTGTTGACTTTTAGACACGCATGTAAACTTGCAAGCATATAACAGGTACCGGGTGGGTTACTTAGATTATAGAATTGGCTCTATAAATCAAAAAAATATTATTGAAACACCGGGCAGAGCAAATGCCTATAATGAGCGAAAATCGGATGATGCCATTTTTCGTCTAAGATGAGAGTTTTCAAAAGTAATTCTTGAAAGAGTTGCCACAGTTCGTTAGTTTTTTTTTACTTTAATAAGCTGGAGATCTTGAGGGAATTTTGCGTTTTCACTTTGAAACAGTGCAACCAAAAGCACTAACTGCAATTTTTTACGCCATAAACCGTACATACCTGGGTGCTCTTAAGTTGTTTTATATTTAATCTACAGATGACTGGATAATGCTACAGTAAAGGACAGAGAGCAGGGGAAAGAGAGGAACAGGGATGAGCATGACAAAATGCAAAAAACTCTGAAACAGGCCGGGGTTTGGGGGCCGCCTAGGCCCCAATGGGGTTGAGGGGGGCATTCAAGGGGGCGAAGCCCCCTTTGGAGCCAGCAACAAATTGCAATTTTGTGACCGTAGAGAACCTCTAAGTGAACTTAAAATATCAATTACCTTGTTTCATGCATAATTTAAAATACCCAACTATCAAGGATACATGATACATATGATTGTGGAGTTTAAAAAAATTAACAAATTTTATTTTGTATATATTTTGATGCCTATATTTCATAAATTATAAAATTAAACTTGGTTTTATTCAAATTACGCTTTGGCGGTTGTTTGTGTCTGGAGGCCTCAAAGTTTCACATTTGTCAGCAATGAAGATATGCCGCATTGCTGTAAAAGGCATGCTACAAAGCGTACAGATTAACAAATAAACGATATCTACGCTTTATTTGACCTATTTTAGCCAAAATTTTTCAGCAATTTTAACATCTAGGAGATAAAAGGTAAGCTGAATAAATACCTCGAAAAAATGCTACTGAAAGTTTTGATTACAATTTCGACGAAAACGAGTTCCAACCCCGAAAATTTTTTTCAACAAATTTACGCGATTTACAAAAATGACACTACTGGTCTTCCAAAAACTCGGAATTCCGCATATCCGCGGAAAATTCTCATCTCTGGAGGAAGTCAGAAAGGGGGAGATAGATTCTACTGAAGTAAGGTAAATCATAATGTAAAAATAGCTTTATGTGGAATTATTCCTGTTTTTTCAAATTTCATATCATTTTATACTTTAAAATATAATTTGATAAATAAGAAGTAAACAGGATATGTTTGCTGCACCATCGCAAAAATGATGTGGGGTGCATAAAAGTAATAAAGCACAAACTCTGCCATTTATTACAAATTATTCATTTTCAGAATTTCATATGTTATGCGGCTATTGACTGTTCAAGTACGTTAATAATGTTGAAGTTTCCACAATGGCAGCCTTGATCATTTCTAAATTGTATAGAAAGTGCATGTACCGCTTCATAAACGTGAGGAATGTGTGTTTCGGTGTCATTGAATGTAATCAGCCACTCCTCACCGTTCTTGCGAAGTATTCCAAAATCATCAGTAAATGTTCTGACTGCTCGAACATGCAGAGCTCTCTGTAATAATATACCACTCTCTCAATATCAAAGAATTTCTTCACAATTTATCTATGTTTCGAACTGAACGCATTTCAGTGTGATGTTAAAGTGCCAATATTTTTCAACTTTTTCTTTCTATTCCTGGAGGTGCACAAGAAAATCCAGAATTATAAATCATCATAATTATTTTATAGTTTGAAACGAAAACACATGAGAACGTGGACTTGTTGACATACACAGTATTAACAGCAGCTACAGTATCTTCTTTTACTAACAATAACTTAATTGTTATTAAAAACAACCTGTCAATGTTCCCATATAAAGCAGAACCATTCTACATAGTTACCCATCTTAAAAGATTATAAAAGATTTTATGTAGCAAATTAAAAACTGTCGTAACAGAACTTTGACATATGTAATGTTCACCATGTCATCGATTACAAATGAGGCACTAATTCAAACGAACGTTTAGCAAAGCTACTGAAATCAGAAAAAAGGCAACCCATTTTAAGTTAAATGATTTCATATCACCTTCTCTGTGAGAATGTATGCCTGGACTATATCAACTACTTCTTCATGTGCACCAGGGAGGTATGCTCCAGTCTTCTTCACCAGCCATTCCTCACCTACAGAAAATGAAAACTACATTTAATAACGTTGTCAAGTTAGCTTATTAGCATTGAAAATCGTTAGTTTAAAAATCATTCACTTGTCAATTTATCAAGTCTGCCATTTAAGAATAATAATAAACATGTAATAAAAAGTGAAAACTTAGGTTAATGTTAGCTAACTTAGAAAACTTAACTACCAACAACAATTTACCAGTAACCCGATCGTTTCCATCTCTGTCCTTAGCTTCTTTCTTTGCTCGAAGTCTTATGGCCTGATTATTTTTTACAATAACAGCAGTAATAGTTTCTTCCACTACAACTTCTTTACGTGGATAATATGTACCTGCAAATATGCTAAACCTATACCAACAACTAATCCATAAAAATTAATTTTATTGCACGAAATTGCACCAGTTATTGAACCCATAATTTAATTAAACAATTTATAGTTTCATGAATAACATTTATATTCGACAGGCAAAATTTTTTAGCTACACCATCAGGCATGCAAAACAGAACTAACATTATGATGCTTATTATACTAATATTACCTATTAGTGTACTAGAGATGTTAACAGCATAAATATCAATAAAAACGCTTAATAAAAAGGAAATCAATTTTTTATGTTTCAGAGAACTTAACTTACCAGGTCCCTCAAACAGCCATTCATCACCAGCTACTCTCTTTGTCCCATCAGCACTTTCAAAATCCAATACCGCACGTAGTCTTAAAGCTTTGTTAGCTGTAACTACGGTCAGGGGTGTAACTACCTGTTATCAGCAATAAATAATTAAAAATATGACTATGAAGGTCACAGGAAATCTGCACTTTAAACACAACTTAATTAAAATATGTTAATATTACAAAGTTGCAATTTATGACAAGTTATGATGATTGTAATGCAGATGAACCTATAAAATGAACATGTGAATGCTAGAATGTGTACAGTGTTTTTACTTACACTTGTGTGTATACTGTTAAGAGATTCATGCATTTGCAGCACAATAACCAAAAATGCCATTAAATGCTATTTTGCACAAGTCTTTTTTCGCTTTTATTATCTGTGCTCAAATAAACTTTTACACAAGGTTGAGGTGTCTCACTTGTCTCTTTACAAATTTCCATCTGGCATGCCACAAACCTCAGCAGAGACATATGTATACATCTGTAAAAGTCTTACGGATGTATATTTTGATCCATTTCCCTACTTTGACTACTGCCTTGTCACAGTTTATGAAAAACACTTAGTCTGTACATCAAACTTTACCTTAGCTATTCTTACATGTAGAAGTCACAACTTCATTTGTGCTTGTTGGATAACAGGTGATGTAGGAGTTGTATAATGATCCCACTATAAGCATTAAATTCCTGTCATATGAGTTAGCCATGAACACTTTCAAAAAATTACTTAACACAAGTCTACTGTAACAGGGCTCTCTATCCGCAAAAAATTTCAAATTTACGGCAGACATACATATGTTAAAAAAACCTAATCACATCAAGATTCTTCAACCCGATCAACTGAGGTCAACGGTCACCATACTGTTGGTCACCATCAATGGTCACCATCACACCATGGTACGATCTCGAAAGATGGACAGTTATACAGAAAAAAGTTACTAAACATCAGGGGTTAAAAGCTTTAACTTATAATCACAATGGAACATTACATTTTTAAAGGTCTTTTTCCAGGTAAAAGGTAAATTTCTAAATGGAGCTAGCTTCTTCAAGAAGTCGGTTTCAATGGCGAGTTAAAAAGTAAGTCAATGGAAGTTTTACATGAAATGATCAACATTTTATCAATAAGTTTGTTCACAACACCAAAGCTATTTGTTTGAACAGTAAGGAAACAACCACCCCACCCAAAGAGTTCCTACTTTACCTAACGGTCAATAAATGTTGTACTTTGTACAGATGAAATACAATACACTCATAAAGCACAAGTCTGACTATATTGACATTCTGTATCTTGGCAACATAGCTGCATGCACAACTCTAATATACAAGCCCACTCAAGTTAACATAATGTTTAATTTATGCATTACCTAGTTACCATATACAGCCTGTAGTACAATAACTGATTAACAATGAAGGAGATAATGAATGTATTACACACAGAGAAATTATTAACTTATTATACAGGCAAAGTTTTTCCAGTCAAATGTGAACGTTCATAACATCATCATATATGTTATAGGCAATTCAGATGAGACCATACGATCTTTCTTATGACACCAAGAACTACTCATCCAAATTTAGACAATAATCAATTCAAATTCGTCTTGATACATGAAAAATGACATAGGTCATACAAACGTGACAAAAGATTTGAAAATGAGAAGAATATTATTTCTATGATTTTTCAATTTCATAGGTCCACATTTTTGCACAATAAATGCACACTTTTGCTATCTACTGCTTTAGCTTGATTTTCATAAAGTAAAACACAGCTGAAACTGATAAATGTTTGCAATTATGATCGTTGGCATTTTTGGTCTTGCTACCAAGAGTTCTTCCACTAGGCGAGAGAAATGGCTAGCATTTTACTGAATACACATGTAAAAAGGTGTTACCTTATTTATATATGCAAAGGACAGAAACCTACACCACTGCATGATACGATGAGATACTCAAGATTGATTGTACATAAGAATTTACAGTTCAATACAACACGTACAAAATATACTAAAAACAGACTTGAAGAAACCAAATTGAACAAGAAATTTTAAAAGCAATTAAAAAATATTACAATAGCTTTAATGTAATATATTACCTGCTTCAAACGTTCCCCGGGATAAAGAGGAAATGGATCACGGGCTAAACGTACTTCCAGATCAGCATGCTGTAATCTAGCTTGCCCGAATTTGTCAAGCACTGGTTTTCCATCCTTGTCAATAACAACAGGATTTTCTACGACACAGTAATGACGAGGTGGTACGACTACCATCTGCTCCGGACCCAGTAAAACTCTAAAAAGTAATTTAAAGAATGGAGTATTTACATTTTTAAAATATTATATAAATCTTGCAAAATGCATACCAATCATGAGATCTACCTAAAAGTTGTTCAGTGAGGAAAGCAGGCACCTACACAAAATTTTAAAATTTATAAATATTGTGTTACAGTAGCTTTGCAAAATTAAGGAAGCACATTTCAGTGACACACGTTCCTCATACGACAAGTTACATATACGAACTAGAATGGCACTTAGTAGACCACTGTCTCCGCCAAGGCTTGCAGAGTATAACACAGATACTTAGGTAAAGAGGTCGCTAGTTGTTCTGACGTCATCTCAATAACTATATAACAATATCTAATGATCTCACTGTATTGACCATTACCAAAACTAAAAATGTCCTTCCATGGCCCATGCCCAATCCCTCCAGAAATTTTTTTAGAAATGAGTTTAGTATTTTTACAAAATTCTGTTAATAAACAAATCAATAAATGATGATGAAAACATAACCTCCTTAGCAGAAAAATTATATGCAATATGCACAATTGACATGTCAATAATGTCATTCATAACAACATTCCTGAGTCATATACATAATATACAGTCATATTCATAATAATAGTCATATACATTGTAACATGTATTGTAGTACAACAGTTAGTAGAGTTCTATTCAAGAGACACTGCTGAGTAAGCACAGTAACTTAAACACTAGACAACGGGCCTTATCTCAGTATATCTCATGTCCCAAATCAGCAGACACATGTAATAAAATTCAACAAGAAGGATGACATAGAAAAATTAGTATACGCTCACATTACTCTATGGATAAACAGTTAAATTAGCAGAAATGTAGAGTCTACAATTGATCCTATTAACTGGCTATACTTTTTATTAATAGCCAGAACCTGTATCTAATAAACCCACTTGCTTACTAAAAAAATGATACATAAATAAATTTTCTACATGACTGGATTGAATACATTACATGCATCGCTTACAATGAAAGTTCAGACAATAAGCAAATTACTAAGTTGCTATACCTTTCATTGTCTTGGCGAATGTAAGTTTTCGGGCCCAACTCGACACGTGTTATGTTACTGTTTAGATCAATTACATGAAGATAATGATGTGGAGGAATACGGTAGACTGCCGAGTCATCCCGGTCACCTCCAGCACGTCCTTGCTTACTCATCTTCAATATCTGTAAAGAGGAGTAAGTTAATCATGGCAAACAACATGTGTCCACACTGGAAAATGAAAACTTAATAAAGCAAACTAACAGAATACCTAAGTAGAGTTGACAGTTTGCATTTGTAATATTTTTAATACAAATTATCCCAAACAAGAGCAGTGGCCACTCAGGTGAGGGGCTACAGCACTACCAATGCCAGACATGTGAGAAGCAAAAATAGCTCCAACTTTGCATCCCTTGCAACTAATTTACTAGTGAGGGTTTAGTTAACTACCTGATCACACAGGTTAATTCTTAATGACAAGGAACAACAAATAAAAATCTCACAATTAAAAACAAGAAAAAAAGAAAAAAACACTTGTAATACGTAAAGCTACCACTTTTTTGTTCACCTAAAAAAGAACTACAGTGGTAGTTAGGAACGTTGTGTTTATTCTTTCTTTTTCTTTGGTTTTAATTGTGGAATTTTTCATTCATTGGTCACTACTTGATGAGCAATGCAGTTGGAGTTTATGCAAAAACAAATTACTGGTGAGAATAAGCTAAAGAACTAGGCGGAAAATAACTGGATTTATTACCCATCTGAATCTACTCCGACTTTAAATAATAACTAAGACTACAGTGTATAAAAATCAGCAGCAAAACAGGACTCTGAGAAAGTTGTCAGCATTTGGAAACTGATGGAGACAAATGTTAAGAGCATTTTGAAGCCACTTTCCATAAACTAAATACTGATAAGAAGCTGAATGGTCAAACTCACCATACGCATGTATGGGTCTACTTTAATAAGTATGGTTTTAAATTTATTTATAAGCAAAAGGTATTTTAACTCATCTTTACCAAAGTGTGCCGAAAATGCGATTTCCAAAGCTGCTCTTAAGAGTGCTCAAGCACAGAGCCCAATGTCACATACTTACAGGACATATTATAGACCCATACCATACATGATAAATGTGGGGCCATGTTGCATTGAAAGTTCAAAACACCACGCACATATTACTGCAGTGAACAAAGTAGAGCAATAAAGATTATAAACATAGGCTACTACTGCAACAAACAAACCAAAACAATTAAAGTTTCACAAAATATTCAGATTTTGGCTCAGGCAGAGAGATGAACTTGTATGGGCCTAAGCAGAAACGCAAAATGGAAAGAAAAAATGCAGAATGTGTGAACTAAAATAAACAAGGAGAATGAAATACCAGGGTGGTAGTAAGAGTAATGAAATGATAGTGAAAGGAGAACTGATGATGAAAATTAAGATTAGATTCACATGAGAATGTAAGAGAAACAGATCAAATTAGGAGAGTGATTGCAAAACTCAGCATGGAGTTATACTAGGGACAACAGCCTTAACACTTCTTCTATACTTCTTGTTTTAATACTTCTTCTTTTTCTTCTTCATTCTTGTACAACATGTGACTAATAGACTATTAATGGTTACCACGCATTACACTAAATGTGTTTTAGCACATGAAATTGTGCAATTTAGGTTATCATGCAATAGTTATCATTTAATATCAGATATTTTAGACTTTTCTATACTGGATGTGGCAGTATGCAGGCAACATTGCCAAAGAACTATGTATAACAACCGTTACAGTTACTGTCGAAGGATACAGGTTAAGCTGATAAATAGTTTACAAATAAACCTCTCTAATATTCTTTGGTTTCTATATTTGTGTATTAAAAGAAACAGCGGCATTCCATAATAACGGAATGTGCTGCAAGGCATCTTGCTGCCATTGAAGCAGTCCTGGATCACTAATCTTTTCTGGGTTATGCTGCCAATATCGATTTAATTGGGACCATATGCATTGAAAGAGTCTATCATTTTCTGTTCTATCTATTGGAGGCTGCTCTCTTCTTGATTTTGTAAGCATGCCATCTAGTACCATGGTATGTCAAAGATGGAAACATTTTGCTAGCATCAAAGTGATCGAAACCTTTTGAGATGTGGAAGGTTTGGATCAAATCCTGCCACATGCGCCTATATTTTAAAGTAGTTAGTCTTATTGTCTTGATTCTCGTAGACTATGGTAGTCCGGAAACTGCCAGTGAACAGATTCAATTTTCTTATCATACCTTGCCTCACTCGATTACATCGCTATAATCCAAAATTGGCCTAGTCATTGACTTGTACCATTGCATCATCCTGGGCCCATCTAAATAACCTTACCTTAGGATATCTCAGGATTTTTTGGAAAAGTAAAAACTTCTAGCCAAATCTTGCACATTTGTCAGACATCAAATCCTCAACTGAGGCCTTATAATTGTAGACCAGATCTCTCGAAGCCCAATGCTTATCCAGCCTTATTATTATTTAATGTATTTATAATGGGTGCAGATACCACTTCATTTGTCAGACTAATCTAGGTGTTAAAGATCCTACTTGAAAAGCTGTGAAGACATACATATTTACTTGCTCTACTCTTATATAGCTTCAGATGATGTCCTCTTGTTGAACTTCTAGCAACCTCTGCACTCAGATGTTACTTGGGGCTAACAGCAGTGACATATTTTTGGCGCAGGATTTTATACATTTCTATCATATCTCCTCTAAGCCATCTGTAAGCCAGTGTAGGTAGTTTAGGTTACCTGAGTCTCTCTTCATATGGTAATCCTTTTAAGTCGGTCAAGGTTTTTGTAGCGTATCTCTGAACTTGTTCAATGCTATCAATTAAGCCAATCATAACAGGATGCCAAACCGAGCTAGAAAATTCAAGATGTGGCCCCATCAGCGCCTTGTATAACCAAACAAAGGTATCATGATCCATATTGATAAAATTTCTCTGTATTATTCCCATCACTGCTTTGGCAGTACTGATTTTTTCTTAAACATGCCCCTTCAAAGTTAGCAGTCTGTCAAATGTTACTCGCACATCCTTTTGGATGTCACCCATGGAATCTGCTTGCAATCTCTCCCATAAATCAACTTATGCTCAGTAGCAGGATTGTCTTTTTACTACTTGTAATATTTATAGCTTTACATTTCTCACATGCACAACATTTATAACACACCTCACTCACATCTCACATCATCATCTCATTCACATCTCTCTTTACTCACTTTCTCCCATCTCTCTTTACAACACACATTTCTCAGTGTTGAAATTCAATAGAGAGTCTTGACTCCATTTTACCTTCCTGGTTGTTGAGATCCTCCTGGACAGCTTCCCTGTCTTCTTCTGATTGTATTACCCTGTACAGTTTAGTGTCATCTGCAAACATCAGTGTACTAGAGGCAATATTTGTTGGCAGCTCATTGATGGATATCAGAAAAATAGCACCGGGCCGAGGATACTTCCCTGTGGTAAACCACTATGCACTGGCTGCTAACTTGAACTACTTTCTTGAACCATTACTTTCTGTTTTCTCTATTTCTCTATTGATAAAGGGTAACAATTTCTTTATTGATACAGTAGGATTCGAGTTTTCGAAGAAGTCTGAAATGCGGAACTCGGTCAAAAGCCTTTTCAAAATCTATGTAAATAGTATCCACTTCATCCCCATTATCTAGTGCTTCAGCCCATTTCTCCACAGCCAAGAAAACAACTGTAAACTAGTAGAACACCCAGGCAAAAAACCATACTGGTTGTTACATATAAGTCTGTTATTTGGCAAATAGTCCAGTATGTGGTCTCAGACAAACATTTCCATCACTTTACAGACTACGCTAGTTAGTGATACCGATCGGTAGTTACTTGCCATCTTTCTATTACCTTTTTTATGTATAGCTGATACTCTTGCATTTTTCCATGCTTACAGAATTTGACCTTGCGTTAATGACAAATTAAATAGTTTTGCTAGTGGTCCTTTTATTTCATCAGCCATTTCTTGTAATAGACGTGGATGCATACCATCCAATCCCTCTGATTTGGTCATATTGAGTCCCTTCATTTTCTCAAATACCATTTCCTCAGTGATAACTAGATTTCCCATAGGTGTTTCAGGCGTCATTAGTTGCAAACTTGCGATAGGTGTGGCAAGATCCTCTTGTACAAAGACACTACCAAAATATTCAGACAATGTTTTGTTTCTGATTTTTCCTCATTGCTAGTAGTTAAATCAGAGCTGTTATCATTTGGCATTTTGAAGAGTTCACCAATCCCTTCCTGGAGTTTATATTTAGACAATGCATTTCCACAGAGCCTTTGCATTATTTTTGGCATCATGTGCATTTTTTTTCATAATCTCTTCTCTGCTTCCCGATTTCGTGCTTTGTTATATTCTAATCTACTTTCATTAGAAAGAATTGCGCAATACCTTTTCCAGAGACATCTTTTCTTCTGCAAAAGCTGCCTACATTGTACATTCAGAGGTGCTTTATGTTTATTTCCCATTAGCAGAAGATTTCCTGATAAAGTTTGTCTTAAGTGTATTCTTCTGAATTACAAAATTGTCCTATTAACCAATATCTCCATCTGATAAGTTCCAAAAAGCAGATTTAACTTCATCCCTAATGGCAGAAATGTCAGCTGTATTATAATTCCAATGCACCTGTGAGTTATGGGCCATTGCGATTTGACATATAAAGCGAAAGCACAGAATTGAATAGTCACTTAATCCCAACGGACCTATATACATTAGTTCCTCAACCACTGCAGCGGCAAATAAGGGAAGTTTCACTGAATAAGCATAAGCCTTCTGTGAGCTTTATTAACAGTATGATTAATGTGGCTTTGAAATTTAAGCATGTTGTCAACAATGATGCCCAAGTGTTTTTGCTCAGTGACATTTGTAGTTTCTACATGGCTTAGTCCTTGTGCTATAGCATACTTGTGATCTGCAACATCTGGTCTTCCAATGGTTAATAAATCACACTTTTCAATATTAAAATTCATTTGCTATTGGTAACACCAATGATCTGCTCGATCAATACAACGTCCTGTTTTGCAAGTGCTCATTGTCCTTAGGACAACAAGCTTTATCATATATTTTTGTGTCGTGTGCAAATAAGCTGTTACCACATGCAGGTAAAGACTTCTAACAAATCACTTATGTAGATCGTGAATTGCACAGAACACTGTCTTTTGATATACCACTGATGACATCTGCCCAACTTACTTGACGTCCATTGACTATAACACATTGTTTCGTCCCACAGAGAAAATTCCCAATCCATTCAATTTCCAACTACACGTAAAGTAAAATTATAGTACCAGTTGATTAAATCTTTATTGCTTACCAACAAATCACTTGCAAACCGTAGTTAACAAGCAATGGAATAAAACAGTAACCACACCACGAAACAACTTAAACAAAAACTACAGAAACACGATAACAACACAGTTGTAGGTTATTAAAACTCACGTGTTTGCCGATAAAAATTGCTTGTAAAGTCCGGTATGCGCACGCAAAGTCAGAATCCCTCCATTATGGCGTGGGTAGAGGCTGGTAGAGGATAGAAGACGTTGTTTGGGGGATTAGACTACAGAAATTATGACAATGGCCACATGCAATTTTGATTTGATGAAATAAAAGGTATCTAAAATCTTGGTTTAAAAATCTTGTTTCAAAGAAATTTCCCCTTGCGTGGTATTTATAATGCGCCATCGAGAAAAACCCTGAACCCACATTAAAAATGATATTCAGTGACTCACGTTTAAGTATATAGACAACAAATCGGATTTTACATAAGATGGTGCAATATATATGCGCGCAGACGCTTATTAAATTGTAATAGCCGCTCAGTTGCAGTACTACAAGCCATTACATCAAAATAGATCATTGTTATTATTTGTATCGTAGTAATACATATTAAAACACGTTAGGTAGTTTCTTTAATTATTGAATTTCTTTAAGAACGTACAGTTTCTATATTAAAATACATTATTAAAAATTAGCACTGACCATAAACATATTTACAAGTAGAGAACTAATTGGCCGGTAAATAATTTAAAACACATTAGTATTAAAAATGCAGGTTTTCAATGTAAAATTAATTGTATTGCCATGAAACCACTGCGCGAATCATTACAATTGATTCTGATTGATCACCTTGCATATAATTACGAATAACTATATATTTGACTGGTTTTTTTAGTTAACTTACAATTACTAAATCCTACTTATATCCTAAGTTCTACACATTCCTCCAAAAGTCGGAGTGCCCGTGATAATAAAGATTTACAATATACTTAATTGAAGATTCTTTGCTTATTATTATACACTTAAAATTAATGGTTAACATTGTCAACTCACTACAATTCGTTATAGGTAGCTTGTTGTGGGGTCAATAATACCGAATTTTAGAATTTAGAAATTGAATCGAATTCGAACTAAGTAGTAAAGATTTTCGAACTGCCAGTAAAAAGGCAGTGTTACACAAATCATGCATATTACCCGATTTTGTTCTGTAGTAAAACCACTAATAATTCGTTTAAAGATTAAGCACAGAAATCGCAACTAACTTGTGCTAATTCATGATATTTCAAATGTTTTAATGATAAAGAACATATGTGGTTGAAGTGCTGAATCATTCGAATCTATAATTTTTGGTTCGAATCGAATTCGACTTAAAAAACTCATTCGAATCGAATTCAAACCTTCGATGCACACACCTAACTATTATTACTAATGAAAAAAGCCATATATTGTAGGGGTGAGGTTCGAGAAAACAAATAACATTTTGCTGTCGTCACAACATCAACTAAAAAACTAAAAAATTGTATTATAAGAATTTCTTGTGATTTTTTAAAGTCTGTTTTTAGTTTCCACCATAATAAAACTGCGCAATGGCTGTTTGAAACATTATTTTTTCTCCTTTTCCTGGTTATCTTTAATTTTGGGATATTTAAATTTGTTATTACTGCTAATGTTGTTATTACAGCTAACGTCATAAGAATTAATTATTTTTGTGTTATCACTCAGTCACTGAATTATACTTATCAGATTCTGATCATTGTGTATTTCTATCCATGACGCGGTTCCTCAATGGTCGCAATAGAAATTGCAATGCCAAACAAAAGATTACTCAGATTGGCTAGGATGAGCGTGTCAACGTTTCGAAAAGCGTTTTGTACGTATCAAAAAATATTCCTGATGTTAAACGAATGGCAATATAATTACCTTCTTATGTTTCTTAAGAGGGCTTAAAAGTACGGAAGCCTGCACTTTCGCATTTCTTTAAAGCTGGGATTTTGGGCTAGGTTTTTTATCGTAGATCGTCTAGGCGAAGCCTATGCGTAGGCTTTTTGCCCATAGTTGTTTCTCTGTTAAACCTCTGTAAATTGTTTTATCACACGTTTTCTCTCTAGCATTTTACATTTATATTTTCTCTCTAAAGTTGTCTCTCAAGTGGACGTGCTGTCTAGCGGCAGTTGTCATGGTATGGTGAGGCAGCAATGTCAGTGGTGGTATGGCACACAGGTCAGATATGTTGGTTTATGATAAACGGAATGGTGTTGCAGAAGACTTGGATTTTAAAACCGTTTAGAATCCACTCAGGCTTGAACAGATTGTGGAACCTCATTGGATGGTCTTCCAAAATCAATAGATGTCTAGTTTCTTCTTATATTGATCTGCTGATGTGGTGCTCCATATCAATGAGGGAATTCTAATCATTTATCACTCTGTAAATGAATCTGTTCTTGTTTCTACATCTGGGCTTTGTAATCTTGTATCCTGCTCCACATGGATTAACTAAAAAATATTTTCTGCTATCAATTCTTGTAAGGTTGTTGTATATATGCAGCATGATTTGGTCACCTCTTTTTCTTCTGCAACATATGGATGCCAAATTCAGTCTCTGCATTCTCTGTACATGTGTTAGATCTTTGATTGATGGTACTAATTTGGTGACCTTGTGTTGAATAGATTCTACCTTATGTACTGCTTGAAGTTTGGATGGACATCAAATTACATCACAGTGGTCTAATGTTGGTCTTACGAATGTTTTATATAAAATGGCTGCCATATCAATGTCCATATAGGTGAAACAGCACCTTATCATCCATAATCGTTTCCTAGCTCGTTTGGACATTTCGTCCATGTATTCATCAAATGTAAGAGACTTGTCAAATTAAAACACTCAAGTTTCTGTTTTGTTACTGCTATTATTGGAACTGACTGATTTGCATCATTGCGTAGCCAGGAGTTACCTTGTCTTTCCCTAGATGTAGAACCTTACACTTTTCCACGTTGAAAGGCATTTGCCAAGTTTGTAACCGTGGAGGTCATTTTGGAATCTATGGTAGTCAATATTTGACTTCAGTATCCTGTAGATTTTGGTATCATCAGCAAGCATTTTCAGTGATAAATTTAAATTGTCTGATACATCGTTGATTAACATAAGGAATGGTATAGGCCCTAATACACTTCCCTGTGGCACTAGGCTCCTAACGGGTCTCCATGAAGGTTTCTCAGAGTTTATTCTAATGCATTGTGAGCGGTCTTTAAGAAAGTCTTCTGTCCAGTGGTAGAGATTGCCAGTGATGCCATGGGTGGCAAGTTTTAACTTTCTGTGTGGAACTTTCTGCAAATCGTAAAATATTACGTCAACAGAAAATCCTTTGTCCAGAGCTTCTTGCCAGTCATTTAAAGACTCAAGTAGGTTTAAAATGTAGGAAATTCCTTTTATGAATCCATATTGAGAGGGTAATATGGCTCATTGATACCTAGATGGTCATAAATAGTATTTCTAATTACTTAAGAAATTTACATATAATTGATGTAAATTTACATTTACATTTACATATAAGCTTATCGGTCTATAGTTAATTTTTAGTTCACTCTTTCTTAAAAATTGGAGACTCAGTTGAATTCTTCCATACTTGTGGTAATTTGCTCTCACTAATTGACTTTCTTTTAAAAATAATACTAATAGTGTTGTTAAATTTGCTACTAATTGTTTTTTTTTGCAAATGGGTAAATACCATCTTGTGCCATGGAGGAATCAGCTTTGAGATCAATTATGGCTTTGGATACATTCTCTTCAGTAATGCAAACAGTGTTGATCAGTGTGTTCGTACGGGTGACTGGTACAGCAGCTCGATCATCTTCTTCCATGAAAACACTAAAGAAATGTTCGTTAAGTAGTTCAGCTGTGCATGCATCATCAACAACTTCCTCTCCATTTTCCTTTAATGTAGGGACCTTGTCACGTTTCTTTAAATTGTTGTTGACATACTCCCAGAAGCATTTGGGATGCGATTTTATTGACATTGCTAATCGTTTTTCGTAATTTTTTGCTTTTCTTATAGTTTGAGTGGTAGTATTTCTTTATCGAGCGTACAAGTTGAAACTAGTAAGATCTCACCTAGCACAGTATAATCTCCATTTAGCACGTTTGGATTTTACAGCTTGAAGAGCTTCTTTTGTCATCTAGGCTGGTTTGAGTTTACCGGTTTTACTCGACATAGTTACAGGTGTAAACTGGTTCATTGTTTCCATAAATTGGTAAAAAAAGTTGTTGTTGTTAGATTAGGCTTATATGTTATTGCTTCCTCCTAGTTTGATTGCAAGAATATGTTATTCAATTAGCCGTAGTTTGCTTTAAAAAAATTCTTTCCAGAAAAATGAGCTTGAGTGTTTGTACTACATCTGTACATGTGTCAAAATTTAAGATGTTATGGTCAGCTTTTCCAAGTGGTTTGTTAACATTTACATCACAAACAAGTTCTGGATCATTTGTAAAAATTAAAGAGGGAATATCATGAAAATCAAGTTAAGCTTATTTTATAGTTGCCCGTGAACAACTTGGTGAATTTTTTTAGCAGTACGTTGTCTAATTAATGAGTAATTAACTTTTTTGTATCTTGCGGGAAATACTATGGAGCTGCACTTACGCCTCTCTCGGTGAAAAAAATTGAACTAGCGCAGCTCTGCTGATAACGTAGTAGAGTGTACCCGTGATACTGTCGTATGCAACTGGGCTAAAAATAAAGCTGTTATTACTACATTACAGCATTTGACCTTGCGTCGGATAGGTAGCCAGCTCATAGAAACGATTGTCGTTGTGCTCAGTCACATTTTCATCAAATTCTGCAAAAGCTATATTCTAATAAATGTGTAAACAATCATTGCGCAAAGTAGACTGGCCTACAGCATATTGTGAAAATTCTTGTGGCATTATTGAAAATATTGTCAGCAGTACAAGCTGCAGAAGTGTGGGCCTTGGTAACAAAAGTTCTTTTCTTGTAAAACAAGTCCGATAAAGTAACTTCATTCTGCTAGAAGAATTAATGAATTTGTAAACACTGAAGCATAATTATAATGCTAGTATGACAATTTTTAGTTACAGCTTCATTTTATCAGCCTTGACAAAAAATATGTGAACCCCATGGACACAGAGACTATAACATACTAGCTGTAGAATTATTGATTAATATGAATTATATGAACATTTTTAACTTTGTCGTGTTTCAATCAGTTGAATCAGTGAGACTGTTAATATCAACCAGAACTTTAACTGCTGTTCATTAGTTTTTGGTTTTGCATGATAACAGCATGTTGCATGTTGTGTTTATTTTTACACAGCAGTATTATTTAAATATTGGAATTAAATAAAATTCTTGTGGTCAGTTGGACTGAAATAAAATTAATGATAATAATACATTTATTATTAACGTATTATTGTCCACATTTACAAAATAAAAAACTTACAATATGATGTGGTTCGATGACAAAATAATTATTTATTTTGTTATCTCAAGCAAGGTTATTCTGACACTTATTCTATTACAAAGCTGAAAAAAGTATATGTAGTACAAAATAATATAGTACAACACTCTTTGTGGTACACATATTGCCAAATATACTGAAGTCATTGTTTATGGTGTAAGGATCAACGATTTACAGTTGTCAGTTTACGATTTACAATGTCTTTTTCTTTAGTTAATATTCAAAATTCAGGAAGAAGAAGCATAATAAATAAAAGTTTAGTGCAAAAAATTGCATTACGTAAAGTAATTGTGATATTTTGATTGAAATGGATACAAATCTGGGATGACTAAACTGCATTGATAAACTATGCACTAGGGCTTAAAATGAAACAAATTAAAAAAGACAGTATCAAAAACTGCATCTGACTAAATCTGTCCGAAGTGTAAGCACAATATTTTTAACACTAGAGTTCATCATGTTCTAAACTCATGTTTCAAAGCAAACAGCTGAGAAATTATCACACAGTTTGTAAGAGTGAATCCAGCTTTTTTGGATTGTTTCAATAATTTTCTGTTGCTCATTGGAAACTAAAAGTTTCTATAATTTGGCTTCTTATCCCGACACTTTCCGTCTGGCTGCTGCATCCCGTCTAACAATGACGATGACCAAAACCGAGCAAATCACGCATTTAATCCACAATAAGCTAATCTTTACGTCACTTGGTATAAACTGTGTAAAAGTACTGTATGCTGACACTGCTTGTCGATGCAAACAAATACTCAAACAAGTGTTGTGTACAGTCGTTCTCCCCTTGGAACTTTTGCCAAGTTTCATCTGTAATACGGCAATTTTCATCACCAGAGGCGGGTGCGCAGGTCCATATTCAATGGTGGCCTAGTCAAATGTTCGTCTTGTGTAAAACTTTATCTGAACTTTTTCCAAGGATTCTTAAACATGAAATTTTCGTGAAGAATGGTACGTATTTCTACTCGCAATATAATCGCGAGTTATTCAAGCTCAACTTAATTTTGGTGATATTCCCCCTTTAAATCCAGGTAGCTGGGATTTTGGTCCATGTAACGAATTGTAATTGTTATTGGTATAGTAGATTTTTGCATACAGTACCCATGGACTGAGCCTCTAAGAGTGTGTCATTCCGGTCGTGCTTAGTCATTTTGCTCCAGTGCATAGCAGTGAGTCGTATCATATTAAAGTCTCCTACAATAATTAGTTTGGTGTTCTTATAGTGTGACTTGGCATCAAACAGGTTTAAAAGTAATTGATTGTTGTCTGCAGACGAGGACGAGCCTATAAATGCACCCTATAATATATTTATTAGATCTAGAAGAAAGTAATATGGTCGCAACTTTAAGGTGATTTTACTAAATATTTTTTGCAGAAAGATTAAGCCTTTCGGGAAGTTAGGCTTATTTCAATGTTCATGAAAAAAGTTAGAAGCATTTAGTAATAAAAGTGTGATAAGTACCTTGTGTATTTTGTAAAATCAACTTAAAGTCGCGATCATTTCACGCTTCGGCTCTCCCATTTTGAACGCTCATTCTTTTACGGATGATGTCGTTCATCGGCTGAAGAAAACCAATGCACTGTCAATTTCTGTGCAAAATATAGTAAGTATTTACACAAAATTAGACAACTAATTTTATGATAGTTTTGCATGAATCGTAGGTAAGCTCACTAAGCTGCAAAAGTTTGAATAGCAGCGTACACTTATGGAAAACTGCGACGCGCTTGCGAAAAGTCATGAAGTCCTCCAGATACAGCACAGTTTTTAAGTGAGTGGCGGCAGCCACCATTATATTTTTCTAAGTTTATTTCTTCATAATATTTTTCTAAGTTTAAGCAATAATACTAAAATAAACCAAACATGCTAAGAAATTTGTCCTTTTTTTAATTTTATGGTACATACGATCTCTATTATTATCGATTGTCTAGACCCTGCCGATTGCCTGCACTCTTGCTGATTATCCGTTACTAATTTTATCTTTTTTGACACTAACGCTATAAAGGACGAAATTTGGACTGTCTTGATAATAAATTACATTTGCAATTACAAATTGATCACGGTGAGATGAGGTGACCTAGCAGATATTGTAAGGTATCTGCAATATAAGCAGAACATCAGTGATTCAAATTCAGGCTGCATTCTCATTTCTTCGCATTTTCTGCTTTCAAATTTGATGCAAAATTTAATTGATTGTAGACTTGTCCATTAATAATAATAATAATCTTGATATTAAGATTATAATAATTGATAAGAGGCAAGATCATTATTTAAGTGTGTATTTACAGCAGTAGGTTGTGCAATTTTCAACACCTTAACTATTATTCATATTAAATTTCTACAAAGACTTACAAAAATTTTACAATTCAGAGGGTCACAAATACATTTAATGCAATTGCTCTGTAGAGTGTGATATCCTGCTTGCCCGTCTTAGTATTAAAATTTAATATATAACTAACTAAATTTCTTAATTATGTCTGCTAAACTTATGAAACTGATTGAAATTTAAACTTGTTTTGTCCTTGTTATTCACAATAACAGACCAGCAGTTAATTTCATTCTAAGTGGTATATTGCAGGCTCATCATTACCAGCTTGCTCTATGTTGAACTGATTTCTTCCATTATGCTGCCACTGGGCTATGTGGACATATTTAGTTTAAAGGAAGACAAGATGATTTTTCATATACTACCCCATTTTCAAATCTGATAAAAATATACATTTTAACAATTTATTCTGCAAAAGCATTTCTGGTAATTAAATAATTGATTAAAAGCTTAATTAAAGTGGGCTAGCCCAACTATTGATGATACCACGAACTAACATAATTTTTAACTGCAAAATTATTCCACGAGCATGTGCACGTGTTTGCGAAAACAGTGCTACTGTAAAATATTCAGTGTGTTGTACTAAAACTAGGCAAGTTTTAAGATAAGAATTCAAATTTCAAGTTTATCGCTGTGCTCACTCATGAGATGTCGAACGTGTGTAGTTAGTCCAAACTAACACATCTGAACTGAGAGGTACAGCACATTTTTTCTGCAATGTGTTTCCGAAATGCAGGAGCTAGTGCCCGTCTAACTAGCAAATGACGAAATGTAACAGGGAGGAACTAGTTGTGTTTGTGTGGTAATAATTCTTTCACGTAAGTCATTTTTGAACATGTTTCCTTTCAATCTTTTAAAGAGTAGATTGTTTTAACCTACAGTTTAAGATTTGGTCTGGTTTGTTTTGCTTTAATGACAACATGTTTGTTAGTTGTAGCAAATACCCTTTCACAGGGGTGGCTCTACCACTAGGCAAATAGCCATTTGGCCTAGGGCACCAAATTTTGTGGACAAAGGGCAAATTCTGGAAGTAATTCTTTAATTTTTAAGTTTAGTATAAGTAATAGCACAGTGTCTGTGTCAATTCACTATTTTGTGTGTAGAGAGAACCGCGGGGGGAAAGGATTGACCTTTGAGGAGGGGGCGTTAAAATACTTTTACCCGGAGCCAGTCCTGCCCTTTCGTTAAGAAATTGCCGCATATGGGATGACCTTAGTTAATGCTCCAAATTTTCTCATATTTTGCAAGCTATTGCAAAAGTGTAATTTTTACCGTATTATTTTTGTCAGTCTTATGTGATTCACCTAAAGTAAAGTGTTGGAGGTTTTGGATTCTCTTCTATTCTGTTATTTTTTTGGATCTGTGTATTTGCATTTTTTATTTTTAGATTATGTGCCTTTGTGTTTTAGTTCTGGATAACTTTTGGTTGACATCTAAGTGCCTTAAGTGGCGTTTAATTAACTTGTGGATGTGGATGCGTTTTCCAACCTGCAAAATAACCAACAGAAAAAAATCAATAGGAAATAGCTGCAGAAAACGAATATTTAACGCATCAGCAGGCTGCATAAACGATGCATTGAAACGCGTCTGCATCCGCAAGTTACATAAATGCCACTTTAGGCTATCGATTTGCATTTTTTCTAAAAATTTTGATTTTTATAAACGTAAGAAAACAAATGTAACATAAAACAAATATTTATATATTTATGAAATGCCATTTGGTGAAACAGACTTTAAAATTTGCTATCAAATTCAGATTATTTTATTCCTAAAATTTTTAAGCACTTGATCAAAGGATGAAAGAGGTTGGGATTATAATGTGTACCTAAGCATTGAATAGCAGACAAAAATTTCTTTCTGCCGAACAGCATTGTGTTCATTAATGCACCACTTTACAGAAGTCTTACGATCTTCTTGCCAAATTTTCGCAATAGATTTCAATTTTCATGCAAGATTTTTTCAATTTTAAGGTATTTAAGAGTCACGTCATGAATGCTGATGTGGATGAAGCGGCTGGAGGTGGAATCGATAAAGTGGGAGCTGCAGCTGTCCCAGTTGATGCTGATAAACAGCAGCATGACTATAGCTCTGTGCCAGTGTGCATTGTCATACTAGGAATGGCAGGATCTGGCAAATCAACTTTTATTCAGGTAAGCATAACAAAATTCTACAAAGTTTTCTGGTAACACATAAGATATATACATGCAAGTGTTGTATATTTAGTTGTTTTTTTCACATATAACTTGTTTTGTGCTGTGAGCACTGACTTAAATTGCCCTAATACTAATACTGGTTTTATTATATGTGCCCAGTCAGTTTCTACTCCTTGTAATCTATTATCTATTATGTTGATAGGGCCTTTTTGTTGGTGTTATTTTGTGATATACTTGTATATTATGTTTTGTTAGCATATGACATTCAAGTATATATAGGCAATGTGTAAAATTTAGACATTTTGTAAAATTCCTAGTCATTTCATATAACAGCTCTTCATTTCTGGAAAAGTGTGGAGATCTGTTTGAATTTCACACTTTGCCTAGATGTTTTATATAAAAGCTAGGATTTATATAAAATGTGTTTATTGACTGTGGCAATGTAAAAACATGAACATAATTTATGTTGAATCAAACTTTTCCTAGCAATTTTATACATTACCTAGAGACCTCGTATGGAATAGATAATATGATTTAGCTGCTAAGCTAAGCAAGCAGTTCAAGTGAGTTAATTGTTTTGTTGGCAATGTGGTCTAACGTCATCATTTCTAACATGCTGCTGTGCCAGGTGGATCACTTTCCATATCTGGGAAGCCTGGGACTAGATTCATTAATTTCTTACATACAACTTTTTCGTAATATTGAGTGCGTAAGAAAATTGTTAAAGCTACCCACGGAACCAGTTTTCGTAAAAACCTTCTTAAGTTTGATAGATTGTAATTTTACGCACGGCTTAGAGCTTGTGTAAATACAAATTCTGCCTGCCTGCACAGCTTAAATACTATGACTGGTATTGTCAGAACAATTTTTTTCAATAAATTAAAATTAGAAATGAAAGTGATTTACAAATTGTAACCTTGCACAGCAGACCATAAAGCTTGCATATCTCTCTTTCCCTCCCTCCCTCTTTCCCTCCCTCCCTCCCTCTCTCTCTCTTTCTCTCTCTCTCTCTCTCCCGTCCCTCTGTCTGTCCATCCATCTACCTATTTATCTGTCTATCTGTTTATTTGTCTGCTTGAGTGCTACCTATCCAGCTGACCAATCCCAACTGTCGAATTCAGATTTACACATGGGAAATGTGAAATGTAAAATGAAATGGCATTACCTAGAAAAATTATATCAGAACAATTGAGTATTTGTTTATTTTTAAATTAACTAAAATTTATTTAGCATTTTATAAAATGCCTAGGAAATGTATATTAAATATGTAAGAATTACACATATTGAATTATCCATATTTGGCAAATAAGCATAATTACATCACAATAGAATTTACTGCCGACCGGTTTTATGCAAGGCAATACTACCAGCGTGTTAGTTTGTTCGTGGAGTGTTACATAGTTTCCAATCAAGATATGTAGTCTGTAAGGTGAATTGTTAAATTATCTATATAATGTTATATTGTAATCCTTTTGCTATCAAACCACGGAATTGTATTTCGATGTTGTTTCTAAATTCTGGTAAATTTCTTTGTTTTAAATGCCTTGATAATGAACAGTTTTGTTCGAAATCGGTAGGCAGTTAATTCTGTTACACACTTTATCTAGATAAACTTTTGCATTATATAGATGTAATGCATAGGAAAAGTGTAGAAAGACTATTTTAGACACTTTACTTGGTCTCCATAAAGTGTCTAAGCATTCTATAGAATACCCGGTTTCGCACTTTGCCCGCACCATGTATAACGAAAGTATGGTTCCCCTGGTTATACTGTTAAATTGCTTAAAGTTTGTATGTTATTTTCAGCCTTTTCCGTAGTTATTGCTGCAGGCTACTTGTAGTAGCCAAAATATTCATTACAAGCTTGTAAAATGTCATAAAAATTATAATGTTAAAATTCATTTTTAGAGACTCACATCTCATCTGCACATAACGAAAACTCCACCTTATGTAATCAACTTGGATCCTGCTGTGTATGAGCTGAACTTCCCAGCCAATATTGACATCAGAGATACTGTCAACTACAAAGAAGTTATGAAACAGTATCCTTTAAAGAATTTATTGAAACTAATCTCTATTGGATAATATTTGACAGTTGTACAGTGTAAAGTCTTAAGTTGCACAGAAACAAACAAACAAACAGACAGACAAATGTGTGCACCGTTCCAAATTTCTAGTGTTTGCAAATGAAATTACTAGTCTACGGATAATAACTTTTAAACTACCGTGATTACAGTTCTCTTTTTCTGTAGTTCAGGTTTTGTACATTTGGAGTTAAGAACCATTTGATCATGTCATGCCTGGCTTGTATCATCTGCACTGGTTGCCTGCTAAATACAGGATTATTTTTAAAATCTTAATACTTGTGTGATACTTAAAATACTTAATACTTAATTACATAGTGACGCTCCTCAGTACATCTGTGAACTTCTCTCTTTACATTATTCATCTTACAGTCTAAGATCAGACAAATGACGTTTACCTGTGTATAAGCTTAGCATGGTTCAAAACCATTCTTTTAGGTCTAGTGGCCACAGTCTCTGGAATGCTCTTTCTTGTGAAATCAAGTCTTGCAAAAATTTTGAAAATTTTAGACACCATTTAATGATGCATTTATTCATGCAAGTATACAACTTGGGGACTGTAAGCAAACTGAATTTTATTTTTATTATTGTGGCTGAAATATGTCGTTTTACTGTGATTCTCATGTTTCAGAAAGCACTCTGGCGTAGAGTGAACTGTTTTTTTCCTAATGACTTGGCATAAATTATTTTATAAAAAATTTTTATGTGTTTTTTCTATACAGCATTAAAGTACATATTTATATGGATTTTTTGAATCTGTATGATATGCATTGAAAAGTTTTCATACTGTTTATTCTTTAACCAGTATGATCTTAGGTATTCGTTGGGACCTAATGGTGCTATTGTGACATCTCTAAATCTTTTTACGACCAAGTTTGACCAAGTTATGAGCTACTTGAGCAAGAGAGCCAAAGAATACAAGTACGCACATTGACAATCACGTTCACATTTTCATTTCTTGAGAATATTTAATTTTTGTAGGTGCAACTGTCCGGGTCTTAATTTGCTTGACTTGTTAATGCTAAACTGACTTAGAAAATGCAAGTTGTGCAAATTTGATTAGATAAATTAACAGCTTGTCAGAATGTGGTTGTGTAGATTTAAATATTCAATGATATGTAGTTTCTAGTTTTTAATCTTTCGTAATTATATTTTATGCTTAATGGGTGTTAAGTCTAAAGTAAGTGAAGGTGTCTGTATATCTATATCTATGCCTAATAGTATATTTAATATATTTTTAAATTGTTTTTGGAGAATTCAAGCATGCTGATGTATGACAATACTTTAAGATGTTTTTTACAGGTATGTTTTACTGGACACTCCTGGACAAATCGAAGTCTTTACTTGGTCAGCTTCTGGACAAATTATAACTGAAACTTTGGCATGTTATTAATTTCATACAAATTTAATAGTAGAAACAATCATGAAAACAAATTCATTTTCACCCCAATCTACTGCACATTTGAGAGTGAGTGTGCACTACATGGAAGACATTAGTCTGTTAAAATATGCACTTTCTTTACTTGGTTCTATATTTAAACTTATCTTTTTTATTGTTAAATATATTTTCTGCCTGTTTACAAAGGAATTTAAGCTCAGGGCGTATAAATGTGTGCAAGTTTATGAATGTGATGTAGTTTCTAAGAATTATTTACGCAAAGTTTAATATGCAGTATGTGGTAATGAAATAATCGCTGAAATAGTCATTAATTTTGTAATTATTTTTGCAGTAAAACGTTTTAGTATGCGCACAGTAGCTTTGAAAGGTCTCGGCAAAAATTTTAGATAATAGTTAAAAGATAGCTGCGCTCTATATGCTTGCTAAATCGTGTTTTCGTTGCTGCTTTGTATAATTAAATTCATTTATAGCAAATCCCACTTACTTACTTGCTGGACTACAATGAAACAACTCTGATCCACTCATTTCTATTACTTAATAGAAAAGTTGTACCAGTGGATGCAGCTGCACTAAGCAATTTCACATTGCAGCAGGTGGAAAGTTGTCATTCACTTTTTGCATTTATCTTACTATTTTTGCAATGTATAAACATGATTGAAGTCATTGAAAAGGAATGTTTGTCATACAGAGGGGTAAGAGCATCTGCCTCACTAGTACGAAGTCCCATGTTCAAATCCTAGCCAATGAACAATGTTTTCTCCATTTAATTCTATGCCAGTCATAGGTATTATCATCATCTTCTCTAAGAGGATAATCCACGGAAGTTATTATTAACTTGATAATGCCTATTTTGTTAATTAACAGTTTACATGTATCACTATATACTAATTTTATTGTTTGTTTAAGTGATGATTGGTATCATGTATTACAGGGTTCAACATTGCCTACAGTAATAGTGTATGTAATGGATACAGCTAGAAGTGTTAATCCTGTCACCTTTATGTCAAACATGCTGTATGCATGCAGTATAATGTACAAGTACAAGCTTCCATTCATTGTGGCAATGAACAAGGTATCTAATTTTTTAACATCACTCCTGGCTTTTCTGATAATAAGTTTTTAAAAGTGTGAATATGTATATTAAAAAACATGCAAGTATTTGGCCTTGCCTAAATGACGTTGTTTTGTTACTCTTGTTAGGCTGAATGCATGCTTGTAGCCAGAATTATTTCCTAAACATTGTTTTTTTATAAAATACGCATTACTAAAACTTATGACAAATCATACTTCTCTGTAATTTGTTATTTACTTAGAGCAGTGTTTCTATATGTCCAACACATATTTCACATTGCATAGGGCTTCATCTGCAACTACAATACAAATAAAAACATTACATTAATTGCTAAACTAGATTTGAAAGAAAATTGCACTAATTATCAGTGAGAAACAGTTCAACCGCTTATTAAAATATAACTTATAATTTGATAGGTTGTTGAACTGTTTCCTATCGATAATTAGTGCACTTTCCTTTAAATTCCATTTTGTAGATTTTTTTTGTATTATGCACAGCGAAATCCATGTTGGACAGCATTAAACATCAGTTTATTCAGTTTATTTCAGAGGTTAAATATGCGACAATCTGGCTATAGTTATATTGGAACAATCCTGAACAAATTTCTATCATGTCACCCATTTCGTTGTTTCCATTGATATTACATTGTCTGTGCATACATAAGCTAAAATCAAAATGACGAAACTTGTGCGGCTGTCAGAATACCTAATGTTGGGTGTTTATCTCCAAATAAAGAGACCTATAAGTGTGTTTTTATTTATATGCGTTATATCAGATTTATTTGTTTGTGTCTTGTTAGATTACAAGACAATTTATGCATTTTGTAATGACAAACAGTATTTGTAAACTGCAAAGCAGTTTCACCAGCTACTGATTTGTAATATTATGCTTTCATCTTGAAAACTTGGAACTAGCTTACAGTGTTACTATAATATTGATTTTCCATGACACATAATTATTGTATTGAATTTGCTGTTGTTGTTTCAGGTTGACATTGTTGACAATCAGTTTGCTGTTGAGTGGATGACTGATTTTCAAACTTTTCATGAAGCCTTAGAACAAGAAACTTCTTATGTGTCAAATCTCACAAGATCAATGAGTCTTGTTCTTGATGATTTCTACAACTGTTTAAAAGTAAGGAATTGTGTTTGTTTATCCTGCAAAAATGCAGTTAGTTAATTCTGATGTTTGGTTGTTGTCATTTGTTTTATATTCTTATTTTTCGTGAATTCATGTAACTGATCTATAGCTGGAAAACACAATCTAGCAGAGATTACAACAAAAAATTGTGGCTTCATTTTAATTCACGATGTTTCTGTTTGGTATGCTTAGGCCTTTAATTTAAATGCGTACTATTATGTGAAATTTTTATTTGTTTAATTTTACTTATTTGAAATTATCTATTTAATGTGCTAACCATGCATGACCATAAATGGAAACATTGTATTATATACAATTTTGATGTACATCTATGTAAAAAATAAATTTCTATTCTATTCTCTTCGACTTACAAGCCATCACCAGTCATGTAGACAGAACAGAAAACTGAAACAAAATTAATAGCTAATAAGAATGACTCAACACTAATATTTCGTACAGCCAATAGGTTTTTATGGCACTGTATATATTGAACTTTCTAACATTATTTCATCATCCACATGTAATTGTGAATGAAGCTAACAATGTCCTGTGATCTTTTGTCAGAGAACTAGATATCACTTGTCAAGAGTCATTTCCACTTCATACAGCTAACTCATTCTTGTATGGCTTAATAAATCCATGGATAACAAAGCCAGCCACTTAATGTATCCTCTGTTGCTGGAATGGACTGTGTAATACCTTAACCCAATAAAATCTGCTGTTTTTTTCAAACTATGTTTTATTATAATCCGCCTTGTGTGCTAAGTCAACAAGACTGTGATGTAAGACTGCACGCTTGTCCTGCTTTTTAACTTGAGCTAGATCAGCATCTTTGTTATAAACATATTTTTTAACAATTTTGCATTTTTTCACTTAATGACCCTCAACAACAAGACTGTTAGACAGCGGTGACAAACGCGGCGAAGCAGAAATGACTATATTAGCTGCTGAAATGTGACACATGCTGGAAACACTGCACCTTGGACTGCAGAACATTCATAACTATTCAAACACATGACATTTCACTGAACTTAAATAACATTCAAAACGTATTGAAAAAAAAAAATTCGCTAAAACAATTCACACTGGACAAATCACACTGCATTCTATGGTCTTTCTTATTCGTTTTTCATACATAATTATGTTAAACTAACATGCTAATTCTTGGTGTAAACAGTTGTGTGTGAGAACGTTAATCCAGAATAACATGAATCAATACTTTTTTGGGTTAAGAAGAAGGTAATCTAATATGCTTTGACTCTGCAAAATATATTTGTACGGGCATTTCACAATATCTTAACTTGTTTATTCAGCCTTTTAGTAACAAAAATGAGTACAATTATATAATTATGACAGTTTATTATAATTCCTTTTAATACAATCTCAATCAGAACATTTTTATCAAAGTGTTAAATTTGAACTGCTGCTAAATTTGTGGATAAAAAATGACTGTATGGGTAATTGCACTTATACGTACCTGATGTCTTTGAAGCTGAGGCACTAATACAATAATCCTTTTTTATTTTTAGACCGTGGGAGTTTCTGCAGTAACAGGAGTTGGAATGGACAAATTCTTTGAACTAGTAAATGAAGCAGCAGTAGAATATATTACGTAAGTCTAAAACATCTGTCATAAAGTTGTTATAGAAAACCAGTGCTGCTCTAGAAACTAATCCATGTCATGGCTTACGAGCTTAGCAGAGTGTTCTGCGCACTTGGCTTTATAGTATTACTCGGATGTTTTTTGGCCAACTTTGATTGTCAAACATGTGAATATCTGATAAAGTAAGCAGCGACAAAAACAGTGCTAGTCTAGGCTTGCTGTAAGGGATGGCAGTAAGCTTTGTTGCTTTGACCTTTCCTGTTTCAAATATGTCCACTAAAGCAAAACTATTCTTACTTTCCCTCAAGCTGCAATTGCACCTACAAGTTGTCACTTGTCATTATTTATGCAGTCTTTTGCATAAGCAGCTAAGGTAAAAACTGTAGCAATTACATTAATTAACGTCAAAATGGTAAAGTAGATTATAATGGTGCACTAGAATAGAAAATACAGTAAAGCAGGTGTGAGCAGGATAGTTTCACTGTGTATTTTTTATTATAGTACAGTAAGTCCTCACTTAACGACGTTATTCGTTCCAGCAAAATACGGCATTAAGTGAAAAGTTGCTAAACAAAGCCTGACTTCCATAGAAAGTAATGTTAAAAAATTGAGACACGTTCCTGATTCCAGAGTAGAGATGTCACGAATCTGGAATTACCAAATCTGAATCTACGGCAATCTCATTTTCGTAATAATTTTCGAATCCGGATCGAATCCATATCTGAGTTTAAAATAATTATCGAAACCGAATCAAATTCAAATCTCAGTTTTTTAGGTTGTTCTTTCAACTGCAGTTTTGAACCAAATTATAGCAGATTGGGAAGAGCAGTGTGTTTTTCACAAAGATTACAGATGACATGTCTGAGCAACATGTTTGACAGTAATTCTGCAATAATGAAAACTATAGATGATCTAATTACTTTGTGACAGATTTTTTGTGCCAATGACTAACAATATAAAATGATCTGTTAGTCAAAAAATTCCTTGGGGTGGCTTTACCTATGCTCCGTGAGTTCGTGTAATGTGGATGACAAAAAACTACGGCCATTTAAGCCACATCGTGTGTTGTTGGCGAAGCCGTGTTCTGTCAAAGTAATACGAGAAATCTTAATATTTTTGTTGAAACTAGCTGTTAAAATAGTAATGTGATGTATGCTTTCGCTCAGGATTTCATGAGTTGGACACATGCTGAAACTGAATATGGTGACGTCAATGTATTTCAGGTAGGGCAAAATTATCAAAAATGGTAGCAATTTCAGGATTTTGCCAAAAATTTTAAAGGTGAATGAGCGTATAATGCTTTTATAATAAAGTGCTACTGAATCGCCTCTGTAGCCGAAAATGAATTGGATTTTTTTTCAAAAGTCTTTGCTGAATCAGGTCGGATCTAAGTTAACTTAGAACATCAGCAAATGGCATCAGATCAAAGCTCCGATTTGGATTCGGTTTCTAAGCTCCGGGTTTTCACTGTTGGAGCATCGTGACATCCCTATTCCAGAGCCTGACTTTCATAGAAAGTAATGCAAAAGAATTGAGGTACATTCCAGATACCAGAGGCAAAAATCAATGCTGCTTAATTGATATAAATTATATGTTTAGTGAGTTTTATTCATATTTCTACTATTAATATCTTCCTGCTTGCTTGAAACCACCTATCTTTCTTACCAATGCCTAGCTAGCAGTTTCTCATTCATTAGTGTTGAAGCCCTTCGCAATTAAACACTGTAGATTAAAAGCCAAACCTCGAGGCAGCCTTGGGACAATTTCGTTTAGATGCTGTTTGTTATAGCAACAGGTTGCAAACAAAATTCCTTTGCATAAAGTTTGCTTCCAGGTGCCTGTAGGTGTATAAGTCAAAAATAGATCTCGCTTGATACAAACGGCTAGCATTTGGCAGTAATTTCTGTACGTGATTATGGAAATAGTTTCGCTTTACAATGACTTACCAGATTGGGATTTTTGAGTGTCACTAGAATTTTACTAGAAGTTGGTTTTCCTTTGTTGTCGCTGATTGAGGCAATTCTCTTGTGTTCAAGCTCGATAAACATGTTAAACTACTGCATGCTGTTCCAGTCCTCGTATGTGATTAAAGCCAACATGTGAGAAAGTCACACTTCCAATTAGGTAAAAAAATTGCTAAAATAAAAAATTGCTTTGTACAACTTTCATTGTTAAAATGAACATAACGTAAAATTTGAGAAAATTGTATCAAACGTTCATCGTCGTCAAAAACGTGTCTAAATTGGGAGTCTTTAAGTGAGTACTTACTGTACTTTATTTAATCTGCTCTGCCATGTTTGTAAGTCAGTGTAATTGCTAGTGTCTTTGTCTTTATCTGCTGCAAATCTCTACTTCCGACGAATCATTTATTTTTGTATGAAAATAACCAAGTAGTAGTTCTATCTGGCATTTTATGCGCAAGTTGTTTGTTTTATTTAATTAAAGTGCTGTGAACTTAAAGGAAAACTGGACCAGTCATAAACTGTAGCTCAAAACAATCTAATCTGTAAAATATTGAAAGGGAACAGATGGTTTTTTAACAGTGACTTAACGTGAAAGAATTATTACGGCAGAAACCTCATATTGCATTCGCGCCACTAGTTCTTCTTTGTTACATACATTTTTCGTGATTCGTTTATTAAACGGGCACTGGCATCTGCATGTCAAAAATGCGTTGCGTAAAAAACAGGTGCTGTATCTCTGAGTTCAGATATGTTTATTTGTGATGTGGTGTACACTTTCGAGAACTCATGGATGAACACAGCAGTAAACTTTGAATTTAAAGTTTTAAACTTGAAATTTGCCGAGTTTTTGTGTGCAATACTAAATGTTGTACAGTAGCACTGTTTTTCAGTTTTCGCTTTAACAAACATGTGCAACATGCTCGTGGACTGTTTGTGTTGCTGAAAATTATTTTCAATTATGACGTCATCACTAACAGTGTTCCTCGGCCATTAATTAAGTTTTTTAATATGTTATTTAATTATCCCTCTATTATAGCTTTGACAGTATTGTAGGTGTTAAAATGTGCACTTTTTAAGCCCATGTCACACCAACAAAGGCAAAAGGAGCAAGTCATAATCTGTAAGCCAGAAGGTGTCTTCCTTCTTCCATAAAGCATGTATCACAATTCACACTATGCTCCTTACTTTGCGTAAATATTAAGGCATATTGTTGTATATTGTTTAGGCAATGCACATATATAATTGTAGTGTTATTGAAATGCTGTGCTTAAAAATTGCTTTTTCGTGTGTATGAGACCATTCTGATATGAATTCTTATGATATAAATGAATTGTGCACTGTAAAAATGACAAATATGCTAATTACTGCATTGGCTATGACCCAAAACTTCTCCAGGCAAATAAAATTAACAGCCAAATTCATTTCGGAATAAGGTGTCTTTTGAACCACTCAAAACGGCTTGTGAGGAGCCTACCTTGAATTGTGGCTGACGTCTTAAGGCAGGGAAACTGCGGTAGACGGAAGATGGCAAGTGGATTATCTGTGAAACAAGGACCACTGGTTAGCATACGTTCATTTTTTGTACAGTGGCGTTTTCTCCTCATAGCTTATGTCTTACAGATTATGTCCATCTCTGTGTTACACTATTTTAAAGTAGGGTAGCACATGAAAAATCATCCTGTCTTCCTTTCAACAATTACACATACACTATGTTAAAACTTAAGCCAAACTTAAAAATTATTCAATGAAACTAGTAAAAACTGGTTAAGGCTTGCAGTAACAAAATCTTCCCGGAGAATTGAGTTTCCACATGTTTCATTAAAAATTTTATTTCAAAAGTTAATTTTGTAATGTGTATTTACCACAGGCAGACTTTGCTGTAAGGCATTTTAAAGCTCTGCACTAACATTAAAGGCATTTGAAAGCAAAGCAAATAAACTTAGAAAATTAATTCTCGAATTTGGCACCCTAGTTATACCATTTTACTTTTGTGATATCCAAAATTTGCTTGCTCACTCCTAACAATTTCTGAGTTGTAAGCATTTTAGTGTTATTTGTTTGTTCACTAAATGATTATTGCTGGACATGCAGACCAAGGTGTAGATGTGTTTCTGTTTTTTGTTTATAGTGAATATCGTCCTCAGTATGATACACTAGTAAAACAGCTAAAAAAGGCAGAAAAAAAGAGAGAACAGAAGCAACTTCAAAGAGTGAGAAAAGATATAGTCGGACATGCCATTGCTACAAATGCAGGTATCTATAAATGAGTCTAGTCGTAGTTAATCCATTGATTACTAGTTTGCTAACTGCTTAGCAATATACATATGTACAAAGATTAGCGTAGGTAAATCGAAACTTCGCTAAGCTGGGTATCATTATGCGAGGACTAACTGCCAGAAATGATTTACCAAAAAAAGTTCATAGTGCTCTGAAAGTAGTCATTATATGCCAAAATAGTTTGATGAGTGAAAGTTTATCAGTTTTCACTTTTAATTTTTAGTGAGTAGCTCCAGACATGCAAGTAAAAATATAGTACGTAAAATGAATGATAAATGTTTCATTTCAACAAAATGCATATAATGTAAATCTTATGTAAAATTTCAAGAAAACGATCCATCTAAAGTCTGGTGCATTGCTATATCATATAAATGTTTAAGTAGAGTACGATACTCTTAGAATATAAATGTTTTAAGTAAAGTTTGATAATCTTGGAATATAAATGCTTTAAGTAAAGTTTGATAATCTTGGAATATAAATGCTTTAAGTAAGTGATAATCTTGGAATATAAACGTTTTAAGTAAAGTTTGATAATCTGAATATAAATGTTTTAAGTGAAGTGAAACCAAATAAATTTATGAGTTATAATCTGAATATAAATGTTTTAAGTAATGTTTATAACCTAAATATAAATGTTTTAAGTAAAGTTTAAAGAATTAAATGTTTTAAGTAAAGTTTGATCACCTTGGAATATAAATGTTTTACGTATAGTTTGATAATCTTAGAATATAAATGTTTTACGTAGACTTTGATAATCTTAGAATATAAATGTTTTATGTAGAGTTTGATAATCTTTGAATATAAATGCTTTAAGTAAAGTTTGATAATCTTGGAATATAAATGCTTTAAGTAAAGTGATAATCTTGGAATATAAACGTTTTAAGTAAAGTTTGATAATCTTGGAATATAAATGTTTTAAGTGAAGTTTGATAACCTTGGAATATAAATGTTTTACGTAGAGTTTGATAATCTTGGAATATAAATGTTTTAAGTAATGTTTGATAACCTTGAAATATAAATGTTTTAAGTAAAGTTTGATAATCTTGGAATATAAATGTTTTAAGTAAAGTTTGATAACCTTGGAATATAAATGTTTTAAGTGAAGTTTGATAACCTTGGAATATAAATGTTTTAAGTAAAGTTTGATAACCTTGGAATATAAATGTTTTAAGTAAAGTTTGATAATTTTTGAATGTAAATGTTTTAAGTAAAGTTTGATAATCTTGGAATATAAATGTTTTACGTAGAGTTTGATAATCTTGGAATATAAATGTTTTAAGTAAAGTTTGATAACCTTGGAATATAAATGTTTTAAGTAAAGTTTGATAATTTTTGAATGTAAATGTTTTAAGTAAAGTTTGATAATCTTGGAATATGTTTTTTTCATAACAGCAAGTACTAGCAGCACCTCGGAGGATATACTTTTGCACATTGGTCTGGACTCTGAAAATTCGGACGATGGGAAGGATGAGGAAGAAGGTACTGTATCTCTTGGGCAACTATTGTCGTACAAGTCGTACCAGTTCTTAACTTCTTCCTTTTAACACTTATGTGACATAAATGAGAATGAGAAAAAAGTTAACAAAACCTTGAACAAATTTTTGCAAAGTAGTTAAATCCAAGGTTTAATTAGTATAATTAGACTAGCAAATGCAAAATAATTGACAACACAAAATACAGTTTTGAGTTACAGGGAAAGACAAATTTGCTGATTTGGTGCAATAAGGTTGAACATCTTGGCTGTTTATTGAACGGTAACTCGATTGATGCAGTTGATATTATGAGGAAACATAACAAATTGATTTACAGAATGAACAATGCAAATTTCTGCTAACACTACCAAAATTTAGGAGCAAAAATGTTTAGTTACTGCCTATAGTCCTTATTAAAATACAATGACCGCCAATTAATGTCACTTGATACCGCATGGAATATAGGTGTGTGACAGCTAGAGAAAATCCAAAAAAAATCACATAGGTGCTTTCTACTCCACATTTCCAAAGTGGTAAAGTTCAATATTCAAATAATAATAGGATCTATAAACTTCTATACATGTTATATAGCTGTAATAATGTGGCATTTTTGTTTGATTAAATTTGTTATTGAGTTTTATCATTCACAGTCTTATTTGCATCTCTCTCTTATTTGAGTCTTCCTTATATGAGGAAGTGCTTTGAGAAAATTGTGCACATTTGTTGGATTTAACTCTTTATCTGGCAGCACTAAGAATAAGGACTGTCTGAATCACCACATCACCACACCGATGACATTACCACAAATGTTTTTAAAACGGTTCTTTCACGTTGAGGCTTTTAGGTTCTAAAGTAGTTCAGCAACTAATTCTGACCTTTCAAACTGGAAAGTTTTCTTTTGTTGCAAGCTCCAAGAACCATTATAGTAATTCATCATTTTAATCTGTTAATTTTTAAACCTAATCAACTTGTAATAAATACCGATTTTTTTAGATGACGACGATGAGCGAAAAGAGTACGAGTCATTTAAGAGATTTTTGGCACAGCATGACAATCAGCATTCGAAACCGCCACCTTCCACCTCCTGATGTAAAAACATTTTTTTATTTGTAGCTTATGTTTCAGAACTGTAAATAAGATTTATTTCAATACAACATAGAAATTTGTTGTACCGATTAGCTAGCCATATCGCTGATACACTTCGCCTAGAATTATCATTATGTAATGTTGAAATCCAGGAAAGTCTCTTTTTGAAATGAAAAATTGCCTGAAATTTTTATTTATTTAAGTAATCAAGGTTATTCCTAATTATTAGCAAATTGCCCTTTTTGAAATTTATTAGTATAATAATGATTTGTGTTTTCTTTGTGGAGAAACAATGCTTGTCATAGTTGGTTGAAGAAGAAATGTGATTTTCATAATAAAAACATATAATTACTATATTATTGTTATTTGTTTCATACTGTCAGCAAAACAACTTCTGAAATTTTAATGTATTAAAAATGAACTCAAAAAATATTTTAAACTTTACAGCATGTAAGAGCATATACATGATTGTTGCTTTGTGGCAGTGGAGCTTGCTTGCTTTAGCTGTTTCCTGTTGAGTACCACAGCAAAGCCTCTTGTATTTTGCAACAAATTTGTCGGTAGTTTTTCCAGAACGACTTGATTTTGGAACATACTTGCACTCCTTATTTGATTTTTCTTTAAGGCACAAGATTATCTGTGATTGTACTCTGAAAGCACAAGAATCAACATTTGCATTAGTTGACTACTTTACAGATAACTACCATCTGTACATACATAAATTTCCTTGAGCTTTGTTTCAGTTATGTGTGAAAAAGGTGGTGATCTATCAGTAGTTAAGTGATAGTGAAAGCTTTACTGTTAGCTTGCTAGAGTCTAGAAGTTGGTTTGCATAGTGACACTCTAAATTTACCAATCTTTAGTGGGCAACTGTTTTGCAAACGATATTACTTATTTAGTGCACTGTCAAGAGCTATGTGATGTAGTGGTTCAATTCTAGTGTATGGTTTTAATGTTTGCCAAAATCTCAGAAAAATTAGGCCAATATGAGAAAAAAACTTGGAAATTAAGTACTGCAATGAGTACCTAAGCTTATAAGTAATTACAAATTAAATCTGCCAATTTTACCACTTACTTGCATATTCCAAAACGACCTCTTATTGCATTGTCCATCATCTGCAGACATGGTTGTAACAAGTGGTCACAGTATGCTGCCTTGTCATGTCTTTCTGTTTGATAGTGTGTACCTGGATTAGCTACTACCGAGTTTACTAAAGTAGCAGTTATTGTCATTTCGTTGTTCTCACTTGCAATTGAGATATTTTTTTGTATTGTTTTGTTTTCAGCTCTGCCCAGAGCAGTTGCTGCAAGTTCATTTACAATTTCTTCATTTGTTTCAGTATTCATCATTACAGTAGCTTGTGTTGTAAAGTTTTCTACAGAAGAAACTGAAGAATGTTTATCTAGGCCTCCAGATGTAATATCACTGTTTTTTGTGGTCAGCTCCAATTGATGGCTAGGTTGCTGTAAACGATCGCGGTTTGAGAAAGAGAATGGCCGCTGATTGGGTATCTTACATTGGGTGCTCATATGTTCAGCAAGAACTTCCAAACGCGTGAAGATAAGTTCTGTGACAGAATCCATTGCAGTTTGGTTGCAACTTGAAGTTAACCTTGTTACACATTGTACTGTTTCATCATAGTGCCTATACGTTATTAAAACCAGCAACAAAATTATGATTACACAATACTAGTAAATGCAGTCCGCGTTTGACATTTGTTAATCGACAAACATAATTTTTGTTTAACCGTTAGTCCAAACTACAACATTAAGAAATAAAAAGTGTCTTGTACTTGCCATAGAAACAAATGGCATTGCCAGCGTGCTCGTGCGAGTCTCGGTGAAAATAAAAGAGCAAATCTTTTCTTTTTCCAGAAATTCTAGCACAATTTTTTTGTAATTTTCACTACATGCACAGTATGGAATTACTAAATCTTGGCAACTAAGATCGAAAAGTGGACATATTGGGTTGAGGTAAATTATAAAACCGCAATACAGCCGATGTGTCCAGTAAGTACCCCGTTATTACACCCTGATACTGACATACATTGGATATTAAACACCACACTGGCAAAACTTTTGAGAATAGACCTACCTGCAGAGGGTTTCACGAGAGCTGTAATTATCGGTATTTCCTCTTTTGACATGACTCAGCTGGGTTCGAAGCCTGTCTGTGCATTTTTGAATCTGTTTTGGGAAATGCCTTGGGCATCCAACAGCATTCTGTAAGTCTTGGTCATTGGAAAAATACATCAGTTAGAAATTTTGTAAATACAAGTGCTAGCTTCTCTTTTGATTCAAGATGCAAGATTTATTTATTTAGCTAACATATAAACATTCAAGGAAATACAGATTTCTGTAACAACTTAAGACTAATTCTCAATTATAATTACATGTATTGAAGCTGAGTAGCTGAGGGGACCTGAAAATGGGTAATACAGCCAGATAAGGTAAAGGCCACCTCGAAAAGCGGGCGGCCGTATTGCAGCCAAACATATTGCCTTGTGTATGTTTTTTATGTTTTAGAATAAACGGTAAAGCAATATGCTAAAGCAGTGCAACAGTCTGTAGTTCAAAAGGAAAGCTTGACATTTCTAAATTCACAGTAAAATTATAATTAAAGCGTATATTAATGCATTTGTTTCTTAATTTCAAATCCAAATACCTGATCAAAGCCTACTGCTCGCGAGTGCTTGCGTTCATTATTGCTTTGCATTGAAATAATTACTGGGAAAGCTCTAATTTGTTTTTCAGTTCCACATTTTGATTTTTTCCAACTTCCATTGTAACTTGCGAATTCTATTCAGTATACATGAGATAGGAATACCAGTGCAGTACTGTAAAAATTGCAAACTGGAACTGGTGTGATATCTCTTCTTACAGTATGGCCGTATAAGTTCATGACATCTGCCCCATCCCAGCTTTCAAATCGAAGAATGCATTGATTGATCGTACAGCTCACCCGATGGAGAGATTGACCAAGAACTCTTGGTTGCTGGTTCGTTTTTTTAAATGAATATTTTTAGCTCAAGATATTTTTCTTTTCTTACAAAGTGCTTTAAGGAATTGGAATCTTTGTTCCCCGAGGAACTGCTGTCGACAGTTGAAAGCGTGGTACTTTAGTCACTGATTTATCAGTAGCATAATCGTCGTTATCATCGTCGCACTTAAGTTTCAATCATCAATAACACCTGCACCACCAGAAGGCCACCATTGTAATTTAGTCCTAGTTGTTCACTCAATCTGATGATAATACGACAATCAATTGACATTAAATAAATAATGTGTTTAATCAGCACTGTGATTTTTATAAAAATATTGATGTTGTGCAAGAGTACATACAACGTATGGTAAATCAGAACATGAACTTCGAATTTAGTTACTATACTATTATCATCAATTATTATTATTATCACAAACTGACTGCTTTCTGAAAAGGCAGTTCCCATACCTCTAGAAGTAGATTTTGCGATTATTACGCAGTCACAAACTAAGTTTTCAGGTGTTATAATGCTTGTCATAATATGCTTACCAGGAAAGGTCTGTTTAAAAACATTTAATAACTAATCAAAGTTTTTGATTAGCATCTGTGATAAGAGATGCTTTAAGCGACAGCTTTTGCTTTGCCTTAACAAATGAAAAGCGTTTTTCAAGATAATTAACATCATGTAGCCACACCAAGTATTGTTGTTCATTATTTTGAAGAACATTTTTTATCTGTTTAGTTTCGACATTAATTGTTTCGATGGAAGTGGAATTTGCCACTTTTTCACCCGTGATCCGTAATTTAAAGCTCCGAAGACCATAATATGTTTTGCCTCCACTGAATTGATTATTTAAGAAGTCATTGAGTTGCTCTCTTTTAGCTGACTTTTTTATTTTTGTCAAGGTAGATATAAACTTTACAATACACGGAAGTGTACTCTTACATTTATAGAGTTTTCGAAAAGGTTCCAGCAATTGGGCGATAATTTAGGTTCAGTAGTAGGTTCAGTACTGGCGCATCAGTAGTTAGTGTGTAAGTTGGCCTCTTTGGTGATTTAATTACTGCTATCCTTGTTGAATTTTTGTGGAACGTTTTGAAAATTTGTTACTAGAACTATTCAATTCGAGCTTCTTTCTTATTATCACAATTTTTTAGAAGTATTGTGCACATTTTGGTTTTATTACCTATCTTTCGTAGTAAAAGAAACTTACTCAGCGTTGCCAGGATGGCCAAAACGATTCGAAGCAACGTTACCGTCCGGCAGTTGTTCATATTGTTCAACTTCACCACATGTAAAATTTCAACTTGTGTGGTTCTTGAATCACAATTTCATTTGTCCTTTAATCTAGCTATAACAGTGCCCTGTGTCCAAGTTAACGTACTTTGTTTTCGTTGATACAACAAGCAAATATCTTTACGTCATTATCAACTAAAGCTTGGCTACTATTTTATTTTTTCCTAAACCAGTCCTGTTTGTTGGTTCCATTTGACTGGATGCAATTACAGCGTCGCATCATGCATGGTCTCTATAGAAAATATAATAATCTACTATAAATTAATCTAACCTAGTTGCTGATGGGATGTCCGATTATTATAATAGCGGGAGAATTTGTTCTCAACCCGTAATGCAGTAGACATTGTACGCCTCGGTAGCTTGGCAACTTGATGCAAGGTATGATGTGTTTTGATGATTTCGAGCCACATCGCGTAACTGTTTATTGTTAAAAAAGCAAAAAAACATAACCAGCGTTAGTGTGTGAGATACATACATATAAAAAATAAGACCCACGTCGGTAATCCATGGTTTTACTAAATAACACCTAAAGCCAATTTATATTTTTAGCACTTAAAATTCGTCCTTGACATTTCACGTTTTGAATCTGTCAAATTATGTCTGAAAGTCCCTTGTAATAGTGCATTGTGACTACATAATCGGGCTACATTTTGCTAATAAATTAAGGTGTTGTTGTAAGAGTACTTTGTGACAGCACCAGGTTTTCCTAACTGACGACATGCCATACCTAAAATTTATTTTAATCTAAAATTTTCTTGCAAAAATATATTCTACATTCTAATTGCCAGATGCAATTTCATGTCCATAACCTTTGAAGTATCTAGATACCTAACAAAGGGAACGTTCGATAAGAACATTTAGTAATTATTCGTTGTTCTTCTTTTTTTAACTTTCTCTGGAATATAATGTAGGGTGAAAGGCCGTTTTTTTCTAGATTGTAGTATTTTTATTAATTGCCTTATTAATATAAGTCTTGCCAGTATCATTAGGTGATGCGATGGTTATAAAACTATAATAAAAGCCATTGGAAACCAGTAGAATTTCGTAGTGAGATTATTGTGCTCGATTTTATATACTGAACTGTGATGACTTTGCATATCTGCAAATGACGTTTGTTACAAGAATTTTATATAAGCTAAGTTAGTAAAACCTATAATAAAAATTTAACGTGAATAGTTCGACCGTAGCTAGTGTACAAGTGGATAACTTCTGGAAGAAATAAGTATTGTATCCACTATACTATTATTACGTAGAGCAATCCACACAGAAAAGTGGATGGTAATCAAAATCATCAAAATAAAATTCTTAAAGGAAAACCGGACTCAATCTGTAGCTCAAAACAATTTAATGTATATAATATTAAAAGGCAACATGCTATTTTTCAAGAATGGCTTACATAAAAGAAATATTAGCACAGAAACGCAATTTCGCGTTCGCGTGGCTACTTCTTCGCTGTTACACACGTTTTGTCATCCGCTGGTTAGACGGGCACTAGCGCCTGCATTTGGGAAACGCGTTGCACAAAAAACTGGTACGGCACCTCTCATTTCAGAGGTGTTCGGTTGTGACATAGTGCACACGTGCGAAAGCCCATTCGTGAGCACAGCGGTAAACTTGAAATTTGAATTTTCATCGTAAAATTTGCCGAGTTTTGTATATCACACTGAATGTTGTACAGCAGCACTGAACTTCGAATTTCGCTTTCGCACATACAACGCAAAAATGGATTTTTTGTATAACATGTTCATGGAATGTTTGTGCTGTTAAAAATTATGTTCAAGGGTTATGTCCTCATTAGTTGGACCTGCACGCTGTTAGTTAAGTTTTACCTCTTATTCAATTATCAGAAACGCTTTGGATTATTATAGGTGTTAAAATATATGCTTTTTGTCGTAGTTCAAAATGAGGTATGATATGAAAAATCTTCCTGTTCCTGTTTTCCTTTAAGTTTCTCAGTTATATTAGTGAATGATAATTGGATGTCTAGCTGCAACAAGCACAAGAATAATAGCAAGCGATTTATTTAATGTAATACTTTATTTACGAACTAATTATTAGTAACAGACGGATGATAAAATTAAGTGCAGGTGTGTTAGTAAGCCGTTTTCGGTGTCCTAGAGCGCGACGAAACGCGACCCAAACAGTTCCGTTCTTGTTCGACCCAAATCGCTGCTTTTCTGGATGTTCTTCTTGATAAGGGATGACTTGTTGAAAAAAGCTAAGGCTCCTTGAATTCGCAAGGGATCGTCAGGAAACTTCCCTTGAATATATTAGAATGAAATCCGTATCGACGGAGTTGAAAATTCGAACCACCGTTTTGAATTCAAATTGATGGCGAAAACATTATTTTCCAAAAAGTCCAAGTGTCGTCAATTCACAACGAATCATCGTAAAAACTTTAGTGCAGGAATATAATAGAAAAATTCCGCATGAATTGAGGAGTCAATTTTTTCGATGTACCATTTTTAATTCAACTTGGTGGTGAAAACATCGTTTTCAAAAAAAGCCTAGGATTCCGCAATGACTAGTCATGAAACTTCTCCAATTCGCAACTGATCGTTGTGGAAATCTACAGAAATATTCTAGAACGAATTCTGCATCGTTTGACATATTCGGAGTTTTTTTGGATGCCTTCTGAAATTGACGATGGCAGCATTGAAGTCATTTCTTACCCACGACCTCGAGTTCAACGAGTCTCCCGATCATAAGCTCGAGTTCAAATTGTTTTTGAAACATGATGACACCGGGATAACTACGAAAATTTGCGAAAAGTTAAATATCATCTGTATCAGATCATTTGGTTTATTTTCATAGTAAGCGTTTAAATCTGAAAGGTGTATTCTTAGTCTATAGTTACTGAATTAAGCAAATTACGTTAACAACAGCAATTAGGCTAATGAGTCTAAGTAAAATCTATGCGTACGTACATTCCGTGCAGATTATTCATTTTTACCAACAATAAAAACTTTATAATATTTGAGCAGTTACACATTAGATACAAATAAACACAACTCTTTTACGTGTAATGCAACATTAATATGCGATCAAAACTTTCGTTGTGATAAAATAATGATAATTAATTCATATATCCTGTACAATTTTATCAAAAATATGTACGTTTACAGAGATGCTGCTTAGCACGAAACTCGTATAAAGGCGATGATAATTGGAAGCATGGAGATTTTTCACGAAAGAACGGAAGCACGGGTAATTAACACGTGGAATGTTTAAGTGCCATGAGTAGATTCATTTAAAATGAAGCAATTAACTCTTTCTTTAACTTTTGAATTCTCAGTTCAATGATGCTATAGATGCCTAAGCCCAGTACAAGAGTACCACCAATGAGGCATATCTTGATCTGTGTGCATACGTAGGGGCTGCAGCCAAATGCTACCGAGAGTCCTGCTGCTTGAACCATGTAGTAAGCAACATAAGCGTGTTCATAGCAGTCACCCATTAAAAGAGCTATCATGTCTGAAAAAATAATAAGTTTCATGTTGACAAACATCAACAAACGAAGCTGGAAAAACAAATGCTTTTAGCAGGCCACGAGAGAGAGTGAGAGAGGGAAGAAAGAAGAGAGAGGGGAGGGAAAGAGGAGAGAAAGAGAGAGAGAGTGAGAGAGAGAGAGAGAGAGAGAGAGAGAGAGAGAGAGAGAGAGAGAGAGAGAGAGAGAGAGAGAGAGAGAGTTGATAAAAATGCATTAGATTTGGTTACGTCTACTATAGTGCTATTATGCAAAGTGAGTGAACATAGTCAGCTAGTATACTCCTGACACGAAGTAAATCAATACTGCAATACAGAGCGAGTACAATCTCAAAATCTCAAAATCATTTCGCTTTTACATTACGAGCTTATGCAGTGTTTACGTGTTTCACAAAGCTATTATATTGTTCATTAATAATGTATTACAGTAACTGATGTCGTACGGAACGCACGCGAATATTCAATTTCCATTCAAGCACGTTATTAAAAATACGTTGCATAGTTTTTGTAAACTTTATAACCGTAATAAAACAATCCTTCGCATACGCTTATCATATTGTAATTATTTTACCATAATATGAATAGAAATGTTGAATTTTTTACGTCGCATTACAAGATCGCAAATTCTCAGTCCGTTGATTACGCGGTGTTTTTTTCATTTCCCTAATAATTACAGATTAATTCGGTTAATCATTCCGCATTTTAATTGTCTTACTGTGTATTGATCTGCCTATGTAGTTTTGTAGCTTCCTGTTGGCTTATTTGTTTATTCTTTTCATTATTATTGTGCAGAGAGCCGTTCATTGCCAGTCACTCGTTGCATAACAGAGTCAGGGAAGAAGCTTTATCATATTAACCTTGTCTCAATCATATTCATTGTAACTCGTCAAAATCTGTATGTCGTGGACCATTTTTGATGTAATCAGTACACGGTTAGTGTTATCCACTTTAAATGATGCTTTTTGTGTTATTGTCATCATCATCATCATAAAGTATAAGGTAACGTAGTCATTATTTGCAAGAAAAACCACATAATTATTATTCTCTATTTTTTAGCTTCGTAGTTAATCTCGCGTAGGTAAAGCGAATTTTTCGTTATTTTGTCGATGACTTTAAATCATTCCCAAAAGTGAAAAATTACTTTCAGTCTAATAAGTCTTTCCCCTTTGTAGAATGTTCGCGTTTTACTGCATGATTATGCTCAAAACGTTTTCGCAGTGTTTGACTAGTCACACTAATATTCGTTTCAAGTGCAACATAAACAATTTAATGCCTTCGCTATTTAAATGAAGCAAATTACTTTGATAAATTACTTGACTAAGAGTTGACTATTTTCCCAAATATTCATGTTTGAGTTAAATTTAGTTTTGAAGTAGCACCTAAAATATCACGAAGCATAATTTGCCCGTTCTAATTCGCAAATTCGCGGAAAATAAATTTCCAAATAACTGCAAATGACATCAGCGATAATAAATTTTAGAAATGTCTGGTTAGGGTTGACCAGATATACAAATGCCAACGATTAACCAGGTTTTGCAAATTGCACTTCTCTGGCTGCTTGTTTTACTTTTCACGGAATGGCTAAAAGCAAAAGAAGTGCTGCCTTGTGAAAAGTATACATGCATGAAAATTTAACATATATTTAGTTACTGTTTCGTTCTTAGCCCTCTGTAGTTACAATCAAAACATACAGAAGAGAAAAATATAATTAGTAAATTACAACATGAAAACACAATTCAAAATTAAAACGACTTAACATATTGAACTGACGTCGGCCAAGCAGTCTTGCGTTGAAGTTCATGCTGCTACATCCTGTTGTACAGCTTATCCAAAAACCGTTGAAAAATGCCAAAATAGAAAGAGTAAAACGGACCAGCAAACTTGTACTGCACCTCTAGTACGGAGCAGGTGGTGCTAGGGGACCGCGGAATCATTACCTGCGGTTGATTATACACCTACTATACACAGAATGACTTCGTAATGCAGCGTACGCGAGCCTTTGCAACGTACAGTTGGGAAGAGGGGAGAAAATAAATGGCACTTCACCGACAATACAATATGGCCCATCAATGGTTGTATTAATTGTGGAAAAGTTTCAATGGAAAAAAAGAAATAAAAAAGAAATTACAAAACAAATTCTAAGTGAATGTAACAAATTACTGGACGAAAGTTCAAAAGTGAGATTTCTCAGAGAAGAACATAAATGGGGCCTGAAAGAATATATGACAAAATTTAATTCATCAGATGTAAAAAAAACATTAAAGATAGAAGGCTAGACATGGTAACAGTAAAATTGTATTACAAGAACTCCTTTAAAAATAATTTATTATGTCCGATAAACAAGACACCACAGAACATTTGTATTTGCGTAAGGGATATTATAAAACCAGTTTAATTTATACTTCAGATGTTTCAATTAATGATGTTATAAGTGAAAGTAGTGGAAGACTATTAAAGTCAAGAAGGTTTGTGAAGATTGTAGGTGTTGCAGAAAAGAAATAAAAGATGGATGAAAGATATGATGATGAATAAAATTTAAGGCAGTGTCTAAAAGCCCTAGCAAACGATCATAAATCGTTTGCGTTTGCCACTCCAGTGGAGGGGGCAAGATATACAAGGTTGCCGAGGATATGATATCCACCATGGATATTTGTACGTGATTCACATTAAGTTATAGTGATATTACTAATTTTGAATAACTTACGTCAGCAAAGCCAAATTCAAAGTCATCTCTATGCTGAAGCAGAAGCTTATGTTCTGTTCAGCACTCAGAGGAGCTGAACACTGTCGAAATGTAATAGGTATGAAGTTGAAGAACTGGACGAAAAGTCGCCTCAGTGACTGTTTAAGTTACACTTTATGTTTAAAGTTTTCTGAAAGCTTGTTCTACTGACAATGAATTTTATTATGACTTTTACCTCCTCCATGGTACTTTTGCGCATTTGAGAAAAGCACGGCTTGGTTTCAACAACTACAAACGTTTATGCCTTTGCTTTCTTATATTTAATGCCAGTAGAAAGTATAAACCTTTTGTACTTAGTGGGTATTCAGAGGACATGATTGCAAGGATGGGCAATAAACGTTTTTGGGTTGGATATGGATTTATCCATGGATGTCTATGCAAAATTGGTCGATATGGATGTGAACATGGATGTGAAATCTCAAAACTATGTGGCAAGCCTGAAATTATGTGTGTAAAATTACAGTTTTTGATTTCTGCGAGAATTTAACACAGACTTCGTAAATATACAGACAGTAAGTCAGATTGTCAGCATTGAAAATTGTCAAAAAGATTTTTCAGTGATTGAAACAGCTTAAGAAATAACAATTATGTTCAATTTAACCCTTAGCCGACCAAGGTGGGGTAAAAAATTATCCCAGAAGTGCTCACATTTTTTATATTGATGCACACAACGAACTTCTAACTAGCAGTGATTAAGTATTTTTCGATTTGTTATGCAACCATACCTTGGTTTTGTTGAAAAGTATTATTCATGCTTTTTTATAAACACGGGTGCCAGATACTACCAAATGTGGGGTAACGTATTACACCTTGGTTTTTTTATTAAATTTTGGAATTTACTTTGCAGTATTTTTCTTTCTGGCAGCACTATGTGTTTACTTTAAAAATTAAGAACTGTTGCAGACCTCCGATTCGGCCAACAGTTCTGCAAAGAGATTTTTCTAACGATCTGTTGAGAAAATTTCATATTAAAGCTTGTGGACCTTCGTTTAGTAATATGGCCGGAACTTCAGTTGAACTAAGCTTAAAGCTGATGAAGATGAAATTTTAGAAAATCCAGCAAGTGAATTCGAAGTGGATGTCTTAGAATTAAACAGTGAACATCGTTAGGCATTATAAAAATTTTCACAAGATTTGAAAAACAAAGCTTAAATAATATAGCATAATTAATATAGTGTGGTGGTAGAACTTTTTTCCTTTGTGCCCTCCTATATCTACACCAACTTTGAGCAGAACTTGATTTTGTACTAATAGGATCACCTTGGTTACTATTTTGTCAGTTTATTCAGTTAGTAAAACATATTAAGCAAAACTTTCACGGGGTAATTGTTTACCTGCTTGGTGTTTATTGTAATATAAAAACCCTTTGGTCGGCTAAGAGTTAAGAAGCACAGACTTATAAGTAGAGACTTACAGTAAGGGTCCAGTTGGGTTAAATTAGATGTACTAAAGTTCGAACTTACTGTATAGTTGTGAATTCCATATAACGTCGCAGAGTGCCCAGCCACTGGCCACTACATAGAAGATGGGTTGGTCGTCAGCAGCTGGTTTCCACAACCAGAGAACAAAGAACAGGCAAATGTGGAACATCAATCCTGCCGTCATAATGGCAAGTCGGTTGATATGTTTGGTTACATGACTTATAGTTATGACGGTAGCGGCAGCCGTCAAACCGTAGCAAATCATCGTGTAACCCACATCTTGAATTCTCAGGGCGCAGAATACATACGACTGAAAAGAAATACAAACTATTGTTTGTTTTGGCAGTATATAAAACTAATAAACTGCGATGCAGCCGCAACACAAGCCTGAAGCAAATAGGTTCGCATTCTTCTAGACACCCAAAAATTTTTTCATCACCTACAGTAATAGAGAAAGAGAATGTACAAAGAGAAGAAGACAAAGAGAGACAGACAGAATACTCTACACAGGAATGCGGTTACAATCGTATAACCCGAAAATTGAAACATGTATTTGAGCCCTATCAACAACATGAAAATAGACTCTATGTGTCTAGTGTCTGTGTGGAGAGATTCGGACTGAGAGTCATGAGCTCAAATACTGCTCTGTCACTAGTCATATAAGAGACAACCACGAAAACATTAATTTTGACAATTTAGTGAAGTGAGAGTTAGTATCTTTATTTTCCTTTTTCTCCTTTCCTCGCTTTTTCTAACTGTTATATTAGTTTTGATGAGTGAGCAACTAGACCTGTCAGGAAAGACACACAAAGTCATTTTGTGACACACAAAGTCATTTTGTATGTTATTCTGAAAATACCAATCAGAACAGTTTTCGTTTTAGATGTGTTGCGCAATGGATAAACCAGGGACATAAATTATACGTATTCCCAAACATTGCTGCGTGGGCGCAGAGCGATTCAGTGCCATAAAGTTAACAGTGCTCGACACAATCTCTTCTTTGTCATGGCATTAATGTTTCTCTGGGTTTCATTAATTGTTGTAACAATGTTAGTTTTTACATTGTAGCTATGCCATCAACCAGCTGTTTGTGAAAACTCATCAATTTTCCTTATTGAAGCCGAATGTTTAAAACAAGGCCTCACTTAGCAACAACATGTCGGGACTTACCATAACAAAGTCCAAGTCAGCTGCGTAAGGCATGTTGGAGAACGATTCCAAGACATAATTAAGGTTCTAACAGTTGAGGGCCAGAGAGAAAATGCTAAGCCACGATTGATATTGTGACGGTTTATAGGTGCCAGCCTCTATCTTACACTTTGCATGTTAGTAAAGATGAGGTGTAGTAGAATAGTCGCTCTATTCCTTGTAGTTTTCTGGATGAGGCAAATCCATTACTATTGGTGATACAAGCAAGAATAAAATTAATATAATAACTGTTTGAGATAAACCTTTCTAACTGTTTGAGAATAACTAATTAAGATCAACCTTTTGTAAACCAAATCGAATTCGGAGAGTTTTTTTATTTAAACTCTATGATCAGTGGCATGAAATTTTTCTAGATTTTGTGCTTTGCGTTTTGATTATTGTTGAAATTTTATAGAGAAAAGTCTTTCCTTAACATTAATTGAAAGTCACGTCTCTTTGTAATAATACCCAATATTTGACTAAGTTCTTTGACAGTTTTCATGTTTGTTCTTCAAAAATTAAAGCCACGGCATACAAATTCAATCTAAATGTCAACAACAGAGCAGGAATTCATGACTTGCTAGACTACCAATTTTGTCACGATAACCTCTTCGTTTATTTAAACCCCAAGCATTTGGGCTCAGGTTGGGGCAATTAACTCTCCCGCGGGATTCAAGTGTTCTACTACAGCACATCATCGTCGTGCCCTTTGTAGCACTTTTGCTCAGTCAAACTCTTAATTTATGATGTAAATGTGTTGTAAATGAGCAAAGTATATTATTTAACAAAGCTTAGCTTATATAAAAAACTTACATACGTATATTACATATACAAATTTGCATACATAAATACATGTACAAGTGCAATAATGACTATTTGGTTGAGTTCTTTACAGATTAGGACTAATAATCACCATCAGCACCAGGCACCCTTGTCAGAGTATGGAAGTTCCAGTGAGGTTCGTTAGCGATATCACTCTTTAAGTTCATCTTTATAGCTGGCTAGGGAGTTCAACAACATTTCCAATGTTAGCTCACTCACGCTGCATTGAATCTAACTAATTATCAAATTAATTTTAATTTTAATTATTTATTTTATTTAATTGGTCAGAAGAACGTTGGTAGTTATTATGATAGTCTAGTAATCTAAGATGTTTGCTTTGTAAGCAGAAAGTCCTTACTTCAAATTCTGGCTTTGCTCCAACTTTTCACATTTCCTGTTTTTCAAGTTTGGTTTCAAAATTTAATTAATTTTGAGCTTGTACAAACCATTAATATTAATCTTGATATTATGATTAAAATGTTCATTATCTTTTGTTTGAGTAAAGTCGTCATTCATGCGGCTTCGTCGACTTGATAAGTTTATTGTTAATCATTAAATAAAGATCAACAATCCTAAGCTCTTTTCACAATTAAAAAGTGCATTAACACTGGCTGTTACTAAATAACGATAGGTCATGTATGTCTGGATGTTTCACACCAGCATCTTGCCGTGTGTCTATTTGGTTAAACCGAAGCTTTGAAGCCACAAAGATTACTGCCTACTCAAATTCGCCCTTTCCATACGAACGTAATAAGAATTTTGATGAAAGATTTGGCATGGGAATCCTTATATATACAAGCAGTAGCAGGTGCAGCCTTCCCATAACTATCCAATTATGATTTCATAACATGAACTGCAAACTGGTAATTGCATTGGAAAACCGAATGCAATAAAAGGAAAGTCGACAGAGCCTTTTGTAGACTAAGGTTGAACAGAGCTGCTGCTGTTGAAGGAGGATTTGATGAGGGCTACAGACAGGCAAAAATTAACAATAGAGAGAGAAAAACCATGTCTCTGCGCTGTTACTTGTGGCAAGCAGCGCATAAGGTAATAATATAATTAAACACTATAACATATGAGAAATTACTGCTTTCGCCTTTTGTAGGTTATTAATATGTATTGTAAATAAATATACAAGGTTGTCCAGAAAAAATAAAATAAAATAAAACTGCGAGTTTCTTGAGGATTCTGTTTATTAATACAACCGTAGGCTTATTTGTAGCAAGCGCAGCATACAGTAATAACAATGATTAAACACAATGGACAAATTACTCCAATCTGCGGGTCTGTTGTAGATTCCGTTTACTATTATTGTTGCACCATAGACCTCTTCTCCTTCAACCACATGTACTCATTAACTTCTTTAAACACTAGCTTATACACATCCTCACACTCACTCACTCACTCACTTGGACTCCCGAACGTTCTCTTTCACACAGTGACTCTTTTTTTCTAGTATCACAGAAAACGGGTCTAACATTAGAAAAATTTCTGTTTCATGGTTACCGAACGACTGTCAATTGGAACAGATGAAAAAAATGAAATTAGTTATTAAAAATTGGATGAAACATTTTTGAAGAATACAAATAAAACAGTCTTTCCGGATAGTCAATAATGCACAGCCAGGGTCTTCCAGACAAAAACATTATCTAAAAATTCTTTAATAAACAGAAATTACAAGTCAAAAAGGCGTGCAAATTTTAAAGAGTAACAATAAATATCTATATTTTATACCCAAGAAAAAAATAGTTGAAAAATTTGTGTTTTAAAAATGTGATGTTTGAAATAGTAGTTTCCTAACAAAGAATATGAAAATTATCCAAAATTTACCAATGTGACTGAAAAAGAAATGCAGCCTTCTTTATCTGATATTTCTTTATCTGTACAACTTAAAAACAATCTATGTGCTTTTCTTCCATTTCAATCATTTCATGTCATCTATTCCAATCAAGGTATGTCGGAATTGGTCAAAAACTGAATTAATCTCATTTTAGCCCATTCTTGAGAAAAACTTTTAGAACGTTTTTCGGTTCAAGTTTTCTTACGTAATCACTTCGCTAAGACAACTTCCCCTTCTATTCTTTGTTAATGAAAATACAATTTCAAGCAACACATTTTTTAGAACATTCAGTAAAACTAAAATATAAAACTTACAATTACGTTTTTTCTTGTGTATAAAAATATGTATCTTCATCGTTATTCGCTTAAATTTTCATGTCTTTTTGACTTGTAAAATTTTTTGAAGAATTTTGAAGTAATGCTTTTTCTGGCCGACTTTGTACAAGTGTTGCATTTATCATGAATTTCGATCTTGATTAATCTGTCTTCTTTATTCTACATTGCAACAGTCTTTCGCGCCTTCATAAGTTATAAATATATCTGTATTTATCTAGTGCTGACAGATTACATGTTTTGTTTTAGTGAGAACATTTTTTGTAATTAATGTCTATGGTCTAAAAGTCCAATGATTGGAATGTATGCATTTGCAACAAATAAAATGATTTTATACTACTGTTATTAAATGCGTTGATTAGATACAGTAAACATGCACCTGAACCAACTTTTAAAATCACATTACAGGCTAAATTTGGGAATTTCTCGAGTAAAACTCGAGTATTTTGTTATGGGACTTGTCGCTCTTTCAAATATCTATGGTCAGTGTGAACTTCGGTTTCGAATTCGTTTAAGATATTAGTAGGCTTTGAAAGGCGCTTTAGCCTAGTGATTACGATGTCCGCTTGTGATTCAGGGGTTCTGAGTTCGAATCCCATCTACATCGGGTATTTTCGAGCCATGTACCACTTAATCAGAACTTCTGTCTTCTTCTTAATGCCTCATCATGGGGTGCTGGTGGAAGAGTGCTAGTGTACTGACACTACAAAATAAGATGCCGTAACTATTTACTTTAACACCAGACGGGGCAGGCATGAAACCATTTTTCTTCCTTCTTCTCTTTCAAAAGGCTCAATAAATCATTAAGATTTGGATAGAAGTTACGTATATTTTATTAATATATTCGCTGGACAATGCACTGCACCCACAACAGACATCAAGGAACGGTTGAGCAGGTACAGCATTGATGCACCAGCTATTACGATTCTGTTTTGTAACGGATGAGGAAAATGTCGCGAAAGCTGATGAGGTAATTTTATCCTACCTAATCAACAGATGCGCATGCGCCATGTAGCAAAATGCAAAAAATCGATGCTTGATACAAATCCAATACTGTACCCTAAGCATCTTTACAGTTAATCTTTCAAAATCAGCAGGAAATTTGAAAATTTACTGCTGAATTGTTATTGCTGATCCAAAAACGTCAATAATTGCTTATAAGTCTTCATGACAATAATTACTTCCTATCGAACTAAAGTATCGAAATTTCGAGTACTTCAAGTCCAGCTTTGGTTTCCGAAAGTAACTGCGAATGTTACAGTA